>CM042011.1:148829056-149429056 GCA_023525715.1 Cichorium intybus
TTACTCTTAAGTAAATAAACATAACAAGGTTTAGTGCAGTCGTCAATAAAAGTGATAAAGTACTTATTTCCACCTGGACGGAATCGACTCCATGTCACACACATCGGAGTGTATTAAACCAAGGGGTTCGGTAATCCTTTCAATGGATTTGAACGATTGTCGTGTTAATTTTGTTTCAACACATGTGTTGCATTTGTATTTTGAGTCAATAGTAAATTGTGGCATGTGGTCGAGTTTAATTAAACGTCGAAGAGTATCAAAATTAACATGTCCTAATCTAGTATGCCATATATTTGAAGACCCAAGCAAGAAGTAGAAGAGTTATTCATTGCATTAGTATTTGGCTGAATAGCCATTACACACAATTTAAACATGCCCCTCTCGGCATACCCCTTGCCTACATAAACACCACTTTTAGTCAATACAAATTTATCCGACTCAAAAACCAAGCGAAAACCATGCTTGTTCAACAACCATCCGGAGACCAAATTCTTTCTAATCTCCAGAACATACAACACATCATTTAACGTCAGCTCTCTTCCCGACGTCATCTTCAACACAATCTTTCCAACACCTTGGATATCGGAAGTCGCTGAGTTTCCCATGAAAAGCTTGTCACCGTTGTCCACAACTTTGAAGTTTTGGAACCACTCCCGATTGGAACAAACATGTCGAGTGGCTCCCGTATCAACCCACCATTCACTTGGATTGGACTCCACGTGGTTGACTTCAGAGATAACCGCGGCAATATCGATGTCGGACACATCGCGGGTTATTTGTTCCACAACATTTGCCTCCTTAGTTTTTGTCGCTTTGGAAACTTGCAATTTGCAGCCCGGTGCCCGGGTTGCTCACAGTTGTGGCAGTTACCTTGAAACCACTTTATGAAGTTTCCACCCTTCGCCCCCAAGTTGGCACCTTTCCCTTTCTTTTGGAATTTGCCTTTAAAGGACTTGTTCTTCCCAAAAGATTGACTATGTTCCACAACGTTGGTTTTTCAGAAGTAGAACTAATATTGCTACTCTTTTGAGCAACCTTATTGTCTTCCTCAATTCGGAGTCGAACAATGAGGTCCTCAATGGTCATTTCCTTTCGTTTATGCTTCAAATAATTCTTAAAGTCAACCCAAGACGGGGGTAACTTCTCGATTATAGAAGCAACTTGAAAGGTCTCACTTATCACCATACCCTCGGCATGGATATCGTGTAGGAGGACTTGAAGTTCTTGGACTTGTGTCATTACCGGCTTACTATCATTCATTTTATAGTCTAGAAACCGGGCAACCACAAATTTCTTGGCCCCGGCATCTTCGGTTTTGTATTTTTTGTCTAATAAGTCCCATAGTCCAATAGTTTCCAAGCGTCGAACGCACTCACGGATTGGACATCCGCATCTTTAGTGAGTTGAGGGGCCTCCTCCGTCAAGAATCGCGCAAGATTCAAGGTAGTGAGGTAGAAGAACATCTTCTGTTGCCACCTTTTAAAATGCATACCGGAAACTTTTCCGGTTTCTCTGCATGATTACTCGGCATGGTAATCGTTGGAGTCCCTTGGGGAGGAGGGTTTGTTTGTTTTGTCGGATCAGAAGTTCCAATTGTCATGCTATAAACACAAACCAAACGTAAGTATAGTCAAGGTAAATAAGAAAAATGTTTCTGAAAACAAATTATCAAACTGTAATTAATCGTTTAAACAGAAGCTAGATAGTAAAATTTGAAGCTTTGAAAAACAGAAAACTGTTACTGGAAAAACAGGTTCTGAATTGCAAGAATTAATAGCAGAAGAAATTATTTTTGTTGTTCGTTTGGCACAAACGAATTTGTTTTAAGACTGTTAGGAAAATATATACCGAAAATGCCAACGAACAAAGAAAAAACCGAGAACAGTTGCTGAGGCCTGTGTTTGACACAGTTTCCTTAAAACAAATTCGCCCAGTATGGGTGTTTGTTTCCCAGGATACAACAGCGTGAAGCAATTCTTCTAGATTGGCCGAACCGTTACTAGGCCGAATTATACCTTGGTTGTAGGATGAGAACGAAGTGAATGCAGAAGTTGAGAAGAAGATGAAAACTTTGCATCTGGTGTGTCTCAACAGTAGCTCGAGCGTTGTATTTATACAGTGAAATGAAACTGACGAATTAAAGACACAAACGTAACTGAAAAATAAAGTCTCCTTAATACCAATATCAAAACCTAAATCTGTGTTTAATGGCATGGCATTAAATTTGACACAAACGTAATGAAACTGACGAATTAAAGACACAAACGTAACTGAAAAATAAAGTCTCCTTAATACCAATATCAAAACCGAAATATGTGTTTAATGGCATGGCATTAAATTTTCAGTTACGAACAATTAAGAAAAGGAAAATTTTTTGCAAAAAGGTCACTTTTCTGGTCGACCGGTGGTGCATTCGTATCCGCAGGACGCGCGGGGTCGCACACAAGTTCAGTTAACCCAACCCAATCTGGTTCGTATTTGCACCCCCCCTACGTGCGCAAGAGAGAGCCTTTGTGTTTTAAGTCTTACAAAGCATGAAAGCCTTTTGACTTATAAACCCACTTCCTTTTCATTCCCCCACCAATGTGGGATGAGTTAAAACCCATTAACTCATTTTCCAACTTCTTCCAAATTCCTCACTTTGGGATACAATTTATCATTCATCTTAAATTGTTTTATGGAAAAAAATGGGGAAAACCCATGTTATAAAATCAATTAAAATTAATTTTCCAACAATAAGTTATTTAGCTATCTGACTAATTTTTTTTACCTAAAATTTTCATCTAAAATTGCCAGCTCTTTAACACTCATTTTAAACTTTAATATTGCTACTTTATAATTACTAATATGCCAAAAGGAAGATAATTGGTAAGGTATTCGAAAATATTTGACATATCACTTGATAATATTGATTTGAGAAGATGTAATATTATCATGTTTTGTTACAATATTTTGGAACATAAGCAAAAGATAACTAGAATGTAGAAGTTATATCATGTGCTTGTTATGTTTAAAATAGGAGAATTTTATTAAGAAACATATTACAAAGTATATTGTTTCATTGTTAATTTTATCTTCCATCTAATCTTATACATTATACATATCATAAATGCGTACACCAGTTGAGTCAAATGAGTTTATTATTTTAGGATGAAAAGTTATCACACAAAACATACTTCGCAATGCTAAAATCATGTGTATAAACATGTAAACATGCAAAATGCTTTTCATGTCAAACTCCAAAATAGTGAGATCTCATATTTGCCATTAGTATTCACAGTGGACCTACCGTCTATACCAACCTCATTGAGTAAAAAGGTAAGTTAACGTACACGTATCAAATAAATTTCACTAATCATACAATCAAAAGCATTTCAACCAATCATATCTAATTTATTCCGAAAAATAATGCAATTTTAACAAATAGAAACATATTGATTTTGTATAAGAGTGTATTTCTAGTACAATAAGGTGTATATTTAGTTATGCCCTTAAAAAATAGTTAATAGTTCCCTCATGCCTCAACGAATTAGATGAACACAAATAAGAGTGCTTTATCGAATTAGTAAAGACTTGAATAGACAGCTGTATTTGTTTTGTTGCATCGTCTATGTCCTAACAAAGCATGTGTAATTATTTACCTAAAATTATTGTCACTATCATCTTTTTACTAATAATCAATCAGATACTTTTTTAATAATTAAACTCTTTCAATAGGTTGTTGGATCTCGCCCTTTTACTTATCCCGGTGTTCTGATTGGGCCAATATGAAACATTCAAAGAATGAGAATCCAATTTTTCAATGTTTCAAAAATAATGTTAACTATTGGAAATCTAAAAGTTCTATCATTTGGTGGCAGTTTGACTCTAGTAAAGTCGGTTCTAGAGAGTTCACCTCTTTATTACTTTCCGATTTTTAAAATGCCTACAAAAATCATTGGCACATTGGAAGCATTAGGAGAAATTTTTTTTTTTTTTTTTTTTTTTTTATAACCGAGGACCCCACCCGACCCATCCTTTGGATGACCCTGATGAAGCAACATCGGGGCCCACGCACACCTGGCAGCAGGGTGGTCCAGGTCAATCACCTACGGTGGGGATAGAGCCAAAAGGAAAATAATTTGGGTTGCATGGCAAAACGTAGTCGCTCGTAAAGTGATGGATGGCCTTGGTATATATTGGGGGTTTGCAAAACATAAACTTACCTTCAGGGCCGGCTCAATGGGGTGGGCAAACTGGGCGACCGCCCCGGGCCCCCAAACGCCAAAGAGCCCCCATTTTTAGATGTTTTTTTTATATATTTAGCCCAAAAAAATCTATTACTTTGCTAGAAAGGCCTAAACTTAGCCCAAATCATAACTTATCGATGTTATTGTATTTATTTTCTAAATTAATAAAAAATTCCGGAGATACCGCCCTCTTTTATTATAAAAAATTTATCGCTAGGGGCCTCAGTTTATATTTTGCCCCGGGCCCCAAATCGGCTTGAGACGGCCCTGCTTACCTTTGCATACTGAATGGTGGAGGAGAATAAAGATGAAGTCCGCTTGTTTGTGATCTCAAGTTATCATGACTATTAACAAATTTAAGGGTAGTGACAATTGTCTCATGGCTAGAAAATCAAACCTTAGATAATGACTTAATATCTCCAAGATTGGGGAGGATATGGTGGATGAGAGATTTGAACTCCTGAAGTTATTTAAGATAGTTGTTAGAAATGGAATAAGCATTATGTTTTGGAAAGATGTGTGGATCGATAATTCCATTCTAAAACAGCGATTCTCTCGATTATAAATGGTGGAAGCGGATAATTGTGTGCATCTCATAGGAGAAATGCATCTAGAGAGTTAGCGCTTTTTTGGAGTTGGAATTAACCAAAAACCTTAGACGTGAGGTCGAATAGAATAAGTCGGCAGTTAACAGTGTTGCTGGAAAATAAAAAATCCTTCCTTGATCCGAATGATAGTTGAAAATGCATCTAGAGAGTTAGGGCCATCAAGAAGGTTCACAATTCAATCTTTGCGTAAAATCATCAAGAATGTCACAATAAGACTATCCTGGTTCGCAACGAAACTTAACTCAACTATCTATTAAAAAGCCAATTTTCCTCTCTTCCAGTTAAACAACATATTTAAAACTAAACATTCACTTTTATTAGCAACCCAACTCAAATCAATTTGTATTAGATAAATATACATTAGGATTCTTTTTTATTATATTAAAAATTATTAATAATATAAAGAATAATTAGATCACAAATAATAATTATTTTCCGAAACAACTAAATTAGTTGTTTAAGATATATAAATATTTAAAAATAGATATAAAAATATTTCAATTCATAAAATATATTTAATAAAATGGATAAATTAAGTTACAAGTGTAAAATGAAATATAAAATTACATATACATAAGGTGCAAACTACATATTATTCATTATTGTCAAATTTTTGACGTATATGCTTTAATCAAATTATTTTTTAGAGCGATATGAATTTCTCTATTACGAAGTTGTTTACTGTTTCTCATAGAACTGGGAGATTGCAACTCGTTCATTAGAGTATCCAAAAGCTTGTTCACCATCTTTAGTAGAGCTGTTTCGTTGCTGGTTTGTAGGCATGCCATTTAAGAATTCAGATGAATCGTAATAGTAAAGGTGGGTGTCGAAGAAATGCAAAAACGAGATTGTAGAATTCTAAATGCTCGTTCAACATCTTTTTCGGGGCCTCTTGACATTGAGTGAGCAACTTGTGTTTTTGGATTTGGAGAGCCGATATTGACCTGACAAAGGCAGTCCATGAAGGATATATGTCATTAGTGAGATAATCTGTCACATTACTTTCCCGACCATTGACGACGTATCTCACATTTAGAGCTCTACCTGCCAAGGCATCACTAAAAATAGGAGGCATCACTAAAAATAGGAGGTCAACAGAGTACATTAATATCATTGTACAAACTTGGTGTTCCGAAGAATACATGTCATATCCATAAGCCATATGACGCAACGGTTTCCAAAATGATTGTTGAGTTACTACTTCTACTTGTATATTGCCCAACCCAAGTCGTGGGGAAAATTTTCCATTCCCAATACATACAGTCAATGTTTCCAATCATACATGAAAAAACACGTTCTTTCCCGACATAGAGTAATCTTGCAAAATCATCTTTGTTTGGCCTTCTAAGGTACTCTTCATCAAAGCATGAATTAATTAAACTTGTGCATCTGCTGATGTACTAGGTTAACACTCGTATAGCTCTAGTACATTTCTATAATGGTGAAAGACTTTGTCTATGTGTGTCATCATCTTTGTTGAAGATACATAGCATTGGTTATTACATTGAACACTATATGGAGGGATAGTGGTTTTAACATTTAAATCTACGTCGGAAGCTTTAGTTATCATACATTGGATTGTCAGCAAAGTAGTCTTCTATCAAACGTGTCTCACCTTGCTCACGTCCCTAATCACGATACCATCTTCTTTTTCTAGGAGGATAACTCATATGATCACATTTGACATGCTTAGGAGTAGTTAAGTAACGATGTCACCGAGTTGTCGATTTTGTTGAACAACTCGTACTTCCCATTCATCATATTCATTCAATTAGATGAATCGAAACCCAATGGTAATTTTTCATTATGAGTCATTTATAGAAAGATTATAAATAAAGAGTAAGTGTTTAATATGAAAACATGTTAATGTTACACTCTATTTACGCTCAAATTCTTATAGTTTTTAAATAAAGATAATGATAATGATTTTTCTCTAATAAAATTCAACTATCCAACAACATGTTGACAAATAGAGATAATGTTTATACAAGAAAAGTAAGGATAATGTTTTTTAGCTAATGAAACAGACAACTCTGTTTTCAATAAAGGAAATATCAGTGATTCTAACAGTTGCATGTGTAATAAAGGAAATATCAGTGATTCATATCTCACTTCTAGAAAATATAAATAAATAAAGAATTACAAACACATACGTGAAACAACAAAATTAAATAATTAAATATCTTACAAATGCTGAAATACAAAAGTACATAATGAAATTTTTACAAATGCATTAAGAACATATTAAAAATACACCACATGTTGAACTATATTTAGGTTTTGAAAACTTAGCCATTAGAAAATTCTTCATGTTTTCTTCCACAAACAACAATAACAATGTGTTCAAAAGCACAAGTTTCCTCTCATTGTCGATATATGTAGATTATTATTTTTCTTGACATCAATTTCACTATCTCTCCTAAGCCTCACTGCATGACATTCTATGACAATTTCATTAGAAACCATACATTTTATTTTTCTTTTAGCTGCATCTCTACTTGTTAGACATTGAATTATTGTGCCACCACTAGTTGGCATCTCCGAGTTGGAGTAGTCCCATTTTTAGTAGTCCTTGATCTTTTTGTACTCACATTCAGCATGTGAACGTGTTATGCCGTGTTCTATGTGGAACTCCCACTTTCGGTATTTACACATAACTTCATTAAAAACAACAAAATCATTAAACTTGTTCCCAATTATCTGCGTTCCTGTTACCAATATTTTGTGGGTTATTTGTCTGCGCTACACCATACAGTTCCTTTACTTGTGCGTATAATGATTTTTTTTTATGTTTTTGCCACGAATGCTATCGTGACTTGCAATACACCAGATTGACATTAAAACAATATCTTCAGTAACATTATATTTGTTGCCCTCTGGTTGTTTTCAATGTTTTGTGAGGTTTGAAGATTTTCGGTGAGAGATGCTTGATTTGGATTTGAAAAAATGTAGAGTTTTCATAGTATTGAGTATTTGGATAATCCCGAGAGTCATCAATATCCAAGTAAAAATTGTTTGAAAATGAATGATCCATGGAATATAGGAAATACGAAAGAGACTAAAAATAAAGAATGAAAATTGAATATGGAAGTATGTCAATTTTATACTTTATTTATAGGAAAAACTTTACGAATTTTAATAATTTTTTATATCAAATAGTTCTATATTTTTGGAATAAGATGACATGTGGAATTTATATTAAAATAGTTGAATTGATATAGAATAAAAGAATAAAGTAAATTACCAACTAGCTATTACCTTTTTAAATTAAAATGGGCTACCGACTTATCACTTTAGAGTTTAGTCACAAACAAATATAGTCTAATGACTAATCTGAGAGCCTACTATGTTCAAATAGAATGGATGGCTTCCCCATCAAAGTTAATGGTATTATATGGATATTATCTCTTAATCGCATCCCTCATCCCTCTTTCATGGATTCTAGCCCAAAACGGAATTTCCATGACAATCTGAATCATGTTTTTTTTTTTTTTGCCTGTCAGTTCACACTTCAAATATGGTGTCAAATGCTTAGTTGGGTTGATGTAAATTTTGGGTCGAATCAAACTATATTCAACTTTGTGTGTGTTTTTTTTTTTTTTTTTTTTTTTTTTGAGTGAAATACCGGGCAAATTTCTATAGCCTCGAGTGAGGTATTTGGTGATCTTCTTGTAACATTAATTTTTTTTATCTTTTGTGGTGCTAGTTTCTAGCTAGCGTTTCCATTTGTTAATGAAAATTTTCTCCGTTTTGATATAATTATTATAAATGCGTAGGAGCTTGATATATCTAATTACTCTATATATTAAAAACCAAAGTTTTTCTAGAAGGATTGGTGTGTTGGGGGAGGGGGGGTGGTTCGGGTTTTTGGCGGGGTGCCTTTTTTTTTCGAATCACTTATTGCTATATGTGCAACATGAAGGGTTTTCTAGCAATCAATGAACAAATAATTATTATGGTTCACATGCAACCTTAGAAAGATCTATGTTTTCTTCTATGAAGATTATAAACTAAAATCTAAAGCCAACAATTTAATTCTAAAGATCAAATAAGAAATTAATCCACCTTTGATTCTTGATCTTGAAGCTAGCAGCACAAATGTCCTGCCTCAAATGGTGTCACACCCAAAGCAATGGAGAAGACAGTCCAGCAGAGTAATCTTAGTGAAAGTTGGCGCAGGATTAGGGTTCCTACGGATCCCTATTTATAGATATCAGGTGGTACAGCTTGAAACCCTAGAGCCCATCTTTGGTAAGCCTTTTACCAATTGGGCAAGGCTTCCTCTAAACCCTAATTAGGGTTTCGAGATTTATAGTGCCCACACCATAAACTCGCCACTTTCCACCCTTGTACACTGGCCAGTCAATATTCAACTATTGAATAATTATAGAACCAGTCCATGCACTTTTAATTAATTAATTTAATCACTAAATTAAATCCAATTAATTCTAGATTAAATCTTAATTAATTATTATAGTTTCTAATTAATATATTAACACTTAAATATATTAATAAACCATTTAATTAATTCTATTGATTTATTAAACAATTAATAAATCAACATTTTACTCTACTGAACTCTATCCTAACCTCCAGCTATGAGGGCAACCCAAATGGACTTATGCTTCAATTAATAAGATAAACACAATTATAAGTCATGGCTTAGACACCTAATCCAACAGTCTCCCACTTGGATAAGTCTATGACTTTAATTGTCCTTTCACCTTCTGATTAATATCAGTTTCCTAGAAACTGTTTCTGAACTCTGACCCAGTCAGTTCTGTCCAAAGATAAGTGATCATATGATCCTTCGTCCAACAAGATATTTTTCAGACACAAGACATGGATTGAGATCAATCTCTTTCCGATACTCTGTTTCCCGATTTCCGATCCTGCTTATGACTTTCGGAGTTCTAATTGAACATTTCAATTTAGTCCAGGCTGGCCAGCACTTCTGTCAATTTCAAAATCATCGAGCGGCCTACAGATATCTATTTCCCATCAGGGTCAAGGAACGAATAAGCTTCGACTCATATGCTTGTGTCTTTTACTTATAAAAATCGTACACAACAATGCGTTTTATAACATCGAGTTACCGATGCGTTTACGCACTATCAATGCACAACCGACTCGTAAATTTCAACTCATATGTCTTAGCTTCAAGATCATACGATATTATCGTCTCAACATTGCTCGTGATGTAATCCATGAAGCAATCTATTGAGCGCGGTTTTATCCAATACACAAATCTCTATTTCTAAGTACTCGTGAACGTTGTAGTAGTCTTACCGCAATGTCTAACTCCTTAGACAGTCTACAAACCAATTCACGACATTCTTTGTTCATACTTACTCCCTAAAAGTATGAGCGACTGTGGACCTTTGAATAATAAAATTATTCAGGAAGTGAAACATGCAAAGATGAAACTAAAATCTGACTGGTAGCTACTCTTGCTAATTACCAAGTCTCCACGAGGTAATCACCCAGTCGGATTCTTCATAAACTATTATCGGTTTCTAGATTCCTATTAAACTTTTTAATTCATGTTATGTATCTATGTCTCTATGACCTTTCACTCTTTCTATGTATCTAAATGTCTCACATTGATACACTTTATCCAATCGGACATACATCCGATGATATCTCAATTTAGTCATATACTGTCATTCTCACATACATCTCCATTCTGTGTACGATGACTTTCCATGGTTCTTGGGATCTTTAGTCCACATGACTGCACCCTAAGACTATTTCGAGGTGTTACGATGTGCCGGTGACCCACACGCGCTCCATCGGAATTCTAACGAAACTCTTTAACCATTAAGTCCTTTTACTTATTTTGAAAACCTTTTCAAATTATTATTAACATTCACCCTAATCATTTTCCAATGATTTCTCACGTATGTACAAAATCCATTAAGTATTCCCAGCCATGTCATATCCTGAATCTGACTCATTATGCTCTAAGCATTAAGTCATCAGGACATGTTCATGACACTTCTGATCGATCCAAGAAGCTCTTGGAATCTGATCTAATCTTATTCCAAACCCTTTTGGAATCTTAGGATTACTTACAATCCTTGTGTCACGACTTTCAATAACTATTTCCATTCGGAGACTCTTTCTCATGCATCTTGAATCTTACCAAGATCATGCTTAATATGGCTAGGTCTATACTGATGATAACATCTATCTGATAGATATCTATGGATTATGTGAGTATGTTGCACCTTTTTTATATCTCTCATGCCAAATCATCACACTTTGCAATGATAGGAAACTCCCTTCCTGGGGCTATGCATCTTCAATCTCATCAAGATCATCTTGGCAGAGTTTCGATCTATCTCATAGACGTTTACAACCACTTGAGTATGTCGTATCTCTATTAAGCCTTTCATAGCGATCCGTCTCTTAACACCAAGTCATTACACTTTGTAATGAAAAGAGACGTTTCCTAGAAATAGTATGTAATCCACATATGGAGATAGCAACGACACTCCCACTGGCTTTGATACGGTTGTGGACTGTTCACAAAATCCAAAAATTTTGGCACACTTTGAGAATCCAAACCTTTTTGAAATCTTAATGGAAATCTTTCAGCCCTTTCTCAAAATCCAATCCTTTGGCACATTTTTGAGAATCTGAATATCCTTTCTTGCGAGATGCCCATGGGGTAATCCCGGCCCATGTACCTTTGTGCTGGGACACTCTTTGTGAGTCCCTATTAGTGTGCCGGTGATCCACACGCGCTCCACTAACGACTTACAATGTGCCATGCCGTATCCTTTCGGATTTCATCTTCTATTGAGAGTGCTTCTCCCGGAATCAATTACTTGACTCTGGGTATCGTCTCACTCAACAAGATGTTCTGAAGGTACGTTTCTATCCATGCTGCTTTCTTTTGATGATTCAATTACTCCCACTGGTTTTTAGTCCAGGTGTAAAAGCAATCAAAATGCCACATAGACTGTATCTCGTCCTAAGGTTCTCTCAATTGACAGCAACCGGGCTCACCAATGCTTCCAAGTGGTTGGATTGATAATCTGTACCAACTATAGTATTTTACCACCAAATGGTATGTCACCTCGATCATAACTACTTATGATGGTGATCAAAACTACTGGTCAAGAGAAGATTATGTCAGTATTAAAACAGAAATCTGATTTCTGCTCTAAGCCTAGTGATGACTAAAGGTTCTATCACATGGCTACTCCTGAACTCATTCAGGACTGTCCCAACTCCCACTATTTCCTAAGAACATGAGTTCTTTCTGAAATAGCTTTTCTTTTACAGGTATAGCGGGATAGCCAGTGAAACGACATTGCTGATCAGGTTCAGGCTAGTCATGAGGTTCAGACGAACATTACAAGACCCTGGACTCTCTATGTGCAAGTGGGATAATCCTAGCTTCACATTTTAGGCAGTGTCTCCAAAACCTACTTAGTCTAGAATGTGGTCGGAATATGGTCTGACTGGTTTAATATTCAATTTATCGGAAACTAATTGACAATGTATCTTATACATCAAGGATCGAACTGTTTCGGCCAACGCTCCATCATCTTCCCTAAGACACATTATAACCATTAATGTTCTTGGAAGAGAATGAACTGTGAAACATTTTTCCCAGTTTATATTGCCACTCAGGTTCTGTGGATCTTGTACTTCCTTTGAAGTCCTTGAACTGCTTAAGGTTTCAATTCAATCGCTTTTTCTGATAAACGTAACCATATTCGTCATACCGAATGACAAATATCGCGAAGTACAAACAATTGTGTTCTATTTGAAGATTCGAGCAATATACAGCAGCTGATATGTACTTTGCTCCTAATCTCAATTTCTTTTACATCTCTATGTAAACTTATGACTTTGTTAATTCTATTCAAGACTTGCAATCATCACTTGACTCTAAGTCAACTGATTCCAAAATCCTATCCTCCGGATCTTTGGGTGATTCATTTCTTGCCACATGTGCTTTATATAGAATTTAATCATCATCTGACTCTAAGTCAAATGATTCCAAAGTCCTGTCCAACTGGATCTTTGGTTGATTCATTTCTTGACACATTAAGAACTCAATTCATCATGAGACGCTAAGTCAAATGATTCCAAAGTCCTGTCCAACTGGACCTTTGGTTGAATTGATTCTTATAACATTAACAATCATAAAGGACACAATTCCTGAATCCAAATGCTTTGGATTAATATTCAAGTTATTACTATTCATGCATTCAACACATTCATACAACATTTCAAGGATAATTTCAAACAACAGGTGTTAAAAGAAAATTGATAATTTTATTAAAACAGAATCCTTGAACAATGTAATATATGATAAACAATGTCATACGCATCTAAAAGCTAATAACAATATTTCAATATCTAACTAAACTTCAAAACTGCATGAGCTGGAAATCCAATCCAAATGTGATCATATGCGCCAAAGTCCCGTACCCTACTGATTCCCTCCATACAGACCAAAATGTGGCTATCACATTATGTATCAAGGAATTATGGAACAGGAGTTTTGAGGTTTTTTAGATATACCTGAGCTTTCAAAAGATTTTGACTTTGGAGCGTCTTCCAATTTTTCCGCGACTGTATCCGATTGTGTGGATTCCCAACTTAAGACATATCCAAACGATCTGGATCGTTTCTTGCTGCGTCTTCCCACTGGACTTAATCCAGAAGTAGCTGAACCATTGGAGCTATGCCTATCCAAGAGTGACTCGTATAAAGTCAACAGTGGACGCATTTCCATGAAAGTCCTTTTCTGGTTTTCCTTTCTATACGTCTGAATGAACAGATCGTACTCACTCGTCAGCGAAGTGAGTAAAATGCTAACACTCATTTCCTGACTCATGGAATAACCAAGCTTGTACAATTCGCCTATGTACGCTTCAATCTGAAGAACATGTGAATCGATGCTACTTCCTTCTTTTAGCTTGCACTCTGCAAGTCTTTTGAAGATCCTAGCTCGTTCCTCTTCAACTGGTTTTTGGAACTTTTCCTCAACCGATTGCATTAACTCATATGGCCCCAAGGAGTCAAAATCTTTGCGGAACTCGGGGTCAATGGTCAACAGCATGAGGCCACGAATCTTTTCGGATTCATCAACTAACAAGTTATGCTGATCATAAAGGCTCTTTATGATGACTTGTTCCGGTGGAACCGGGATCGGATACTCGGTGAGATGAAGCTTGCCAGCAATGACGAGAACCATTCTCTAATTGCGAAGCTATTCCTCACAGTTAAGGCGAGTCAGCCTTTCCATATTTGGCAGGCGCATTCTAATGCTCTCAGAAATGGGTGAAGGAGGAGAGGGAGGAGAATAAACGCTCGATTTAGGAATTTACAATAAACAGAATTTATTAGTTTTATTTAATCCTTTTAAATAATTACCCAATTTATTATTTATTAAGGCTAGGACCCAAAATACCCCAACTATGATGTGAAGAGGGATGCCATAATCACAACATAATGGTCATTAAGGTAGATAATGCACTTATCAATTTCATCATATGAAATTCCTAGATCTGTTGAGACACATTGAACTATTCAATGGCATGTTTAGTATCGGATGTGCCCCACTATTTGTGACTGGGATGCCAAGGATCACAAACCAGGTGTGAATAACCATGCGAATTAGCTCGGTACTCTCGAAGTCAATTACCATCTCTAATAGACGTGTCGGTTAACCATACACGCTCCGTCAATAATGGCAAAATCGAGAAACCCATTGCGACTCTTTGCGGACCCTAGTTGGCGTGCCGGTTAACCACATACGCTCCACCAACGTTCCAAAAAGTGCAATGTGCAATTCCATGGATTAGCACCAATTCACATTTTAACCTAAAGTATCTAGATTGGGATTTTGTTTAAAGTTCTAGTACTTTCAATTACAGCATTATACTTTTAAGAGGCTTAGCGGTTCTATCAAACCCGTTCGGCTAACGACACTCGACTGACCAGGAGAGCGGTGGGTGAGAGTGGACACCCATTAGACTACCATTTTATAGGCAGTCGCCTTATACCCTCTTTATAGGACAGTTTTGTGAATGAGGCCTACTAACGGTAAGACTAACCATTTAATCTTATATATATAAATATTAACTTTTAATCATAAATATAAGATATATTTTAATCTTATTAAAATATTTTAGAATTAATTTTCTAAGAATTTTCGCAAATTTATTTCTATTTTTTAAAAATTTAATTAACTCTTTAAGTGATTTAATTGGTCTTTTAATTAAAAAATTTAATTAAACTAATTAAATCAAGTATGTGAATCACAAAAATTAATCAAATTAATTTCCTAACCTATCCCTTTAATTTCGAAATCTAGCATGCATGGGAAAGGGGTTCCAGTTATTTAATTATCCAATATTTACCAAAAATAACAACCAACTAAGCATGGCAAGTAGAAATCGAAAAAGGGAAGGGAGGGGGCTAGGGTTTTCAAAACCCTAGCCACCAATTTCGTGTTTGGCCTCATGGAGGGTCAATTTTCGCAAAACACCCAACCAACAAGCAAACAAATTACATCAAATTCACAAGAAAACAAGCCATAGCTCTGATACCACTGAAGGGTTTTCTAGCAATCAATGAACAAATAATTCTTATGGTTCACATGCAACCCTAGAAAGATCTATGTTTTCTTCTATGAAGATTATAAACTAAAACCTAAGGCCAACAATTTAATTCTAAAGATCAAATAAGAAATTAACCAACCTTTGATTCTTGATCTTGAAGCCAGCAGCACAAATGTCCTGCCTCAAATGGCGTCACACCCAAAGCAATGGAGAAGACAGTCCAGCAGAGTAATCTTAGTGAAAGTTGGCGCAGGATTAGGGTTCCTAGGGATCCCTATTTATAGATATCAGGTGGAACAGCTTGAAACCCTAGAGCCCATCTTTGGTAAGCCTTTTACCAATTGGGCAAGGCTTTCTCTAAACCCTAATTAGGGTTTCGAGATTTATAGTGCCCACACCATAAACTCGCCACTTTCCACCCTTGTACACTGGCCAGTCAATATTCAACTATTGAATAATTATAGAACCAGTCCCTGCACTTTTAATTAATTAATTTAATCACTAAATTAAATCCAATTAATTCTAGATTAAATCTTAATTAATTATTATAGTTTCTAATTAATATATTAACACTTAAATATATTAATAAACCATTTAATTAATTCTATTGATTTATTAAACAATTAATAAATCAACATTTTACTCTACTGAACTCTATCCTAACCTCCAGCTATGAGGGCAACCCAAATGGACTTATGCTTCAATTAATAAGATAAACAAAATTATAAGTCATGGCTTAGACACCTAATCCAACACAACAGATTTCTTCTTCGGCTTCCCCCTTCTCATCTTTGTGACACCTCTGCTTCATCTCTGTGTTTCTCTTTCTCTCTGTCTACTGAAAGCTTTTTTCCATTATTCTCCAATTTCTTTCTCCGTTCCTTGCCCTCTCTTCATTTCTCCCATCTCTCAACCTAAAACAAAAACGTCTACACATCTGGGTTATCGGCGTTTGCGGAGGATCCCAAGGGGGCGACTGAATCTGCGTAAAAGTTTTTGAAGTTCGCAAGGAAGAGGATTCCGGAAGAAAGCCCGGGGGGGGGGGGGGGGGGGGGGGGAAACAGAGGTCAGATTGATGGCTTTTTTATTTTACACGTTTTTGGTTACTATTAAACAACATGTATCACCTCTAAAAGAAAGTAGTGACATGGATATGCACGAAATATCAAGCTTATGATCCAAAATTCACTGGGGAATTTTGGATTAACACAACTCGATGATTTTTAGAACGCTCAAACCAAAGCGAACAACTTTCATTGATAAGATTGGTCCTCAATTTTCTTTTTCTTGGTTTTCAATAAAAACACTAAACTTAAAAGTTAATTTGTTTCCTTGGCTGCAGCCTGCAGCCTGCAAAACCCAGTCAATTCTATCTTTGGTTGGCCCATTAAAAAAAACATGAGCTTAAGTTTTCCTTGCTATTTATGTAATATAGGATATATTCCTGTGAATTTATGTGCTACGTGTTACGTGCCCTTTCGTGTGGATAATTATGCACGTTAAATACATGAAATTGTACATGTAACTTTTCTCTATATGTGTTGATGTTGTAACTTTTCTATGTTTGTGTTGATGTTGTAACAAACTTTTAATTCATGGTCTGCTATATATATCATATTTAACTTATGATTTGATTTTCTTTTCATCTAGTTTATAAAATTGCATACAATACCTTTTACTCATTGAAATGTTAGAATTTTCATATTTAACTTATGATTTGATTTTCTTTTCATTTAGTCCACTGAATTATTTTCTCTTAATATATCAATATATTTGGAGGATGGTACATGGATAATGAAAAACAGGGGTGAGCAAAAACCGAACCGATAAAAAAACAGTGAAAACCCGCTAAAACGAAACCGAAACCGATACAAGAACCGACAGTGGGTTTTTAATTTGACGAAAACCGACCAAAGTCGGTGCGGTACGGTTTTACTTTAGAAACCGACCCTTAAAACCAAATCGCACCACTAATATATATATATATATATATATATATATATATATATATATATATATATATATATATATATATATATATATATATATATATATATATATATATATATATATATATATATATATATATAAAATATTTTATGTTATTATGTATGTTTAACATTCGTTTATGTTATTACGAATGTTTAAGGTTATGTATATTTTTGTTGGTGATTTAAAATATCAAATGTAGCATTATAACTCATAATAGTTAAAGAGTAACTCCTAATAATAATAGTCCAAGAGTCTATTATATGGTCGTGTTTGAGGACCAAGACTATGACTTCACCAAACTTTTGATTGTGGGGTAAATGCGTGTTTGTGGACCAAGACTATATTTAACCAACTTTTGATTGTGGTTTAAAAATATAATAAACAAAAATTATTTTATGTTTCTACGATATGTCGTGTTGGTTATAAGACTAAAAACTAAAATGTTAATCAATAATACTTAACTTTTGGTCTATTGCAGTTTTAGAAGCACGCTATTTCATTGTGTGGTTTAAAAACTGAAACCGCACCATTAGGAAAAATCTCAAAACCGCACCACTTGAAAACTGTATTTTGCAGTTTTAAAATTTCAAAAACCGATGCATGCAGTTTGATTTTAGCCTAAAACCGCACCAACCCGCATCATGCTCACCCTTAATGAAAATATACGGAGTTTTCATACCTATATTTTGAAGAGTGATTTATTTATTTATAGCAACTTCAAGCCAAAGCTATCAGCATTGCCAAATAATCCATTTCATACTAGCTACCATGAATGATAAAATAAGGAGAAATCTTATATTCTCCTAATTTTTCCTTCTAACCATGTGAAATAGTGATAAGTGGATTAAAATATTATTAATTTTATTGAATATACACTTGTCATCATTTCAAATGGTTAGGAAGAAAAATTAGGAGGATATTATGTACCTTATTTTTATATATTTTCGTAAATAATCGTCAAACACTATTCATAACCTTAATTCGAGCTCCAAAAGCACGTCAAACACCGTCTCGTATACCATGTTTTACTACAAATAAAATTGGATAATGATTATTGAATATCGCATAATCATTCATAAATTGCGCATCCATTGCCAAAATACAACATTCAAATTAAAATATTAGACTAATAAATAGTATATGTTGAATTGTATCTCAATAAGAACAAAAAAGAAGTTTATGCATCAACCTCAAAGTTACAACATTTAAAATGGTTATGAATAAATCAAATTATGATTGATAAGTTAGTAAAACATAAAAAAACAGGTCAATGGACCATTTTAATGAAACTCGAAAAGTATAAGTCGCAATTGCAATTTCAAAATTTAAAGATGATCAACTTGCAACTTTGAACATAATATATGGGGTGTAATCGGAATATATCATCATTCTTACTTGAGTAAATTGCAAAATAGGTCCCCTTGATTTCCTAAAATGTATAAATTGGGTCCATTTTCAAAGGTTTATGCACAGCCGGTCCATTTTTGAAATTTTCATGCATATTTGGTCCCTCTCCTTGACTGTCGTTTGCTTCAATCTGTTAAGTCTCCCACGTGCTTCCCTGGTGAGGGTATTTTGGATCGTACCTTTCTTCTTCTTCTTCGATAACCCTTCATCTTTCTCTTAGATGAAGTTCTGGGGAGGCAAAGCCATTGATGCTTCTTCTTCTTCCAGGAAGAGACCCCGACGGTGCATGTTCCTCGTAAGTACCACTCGACTCTGCATCCACCCTCGCCTCGACCTCCATCGCATTCTTCCGAATAGAAGTCACTGATAACTCATCTGGCCCCCCTATTAAGGTGCAGGTTCACACCAGATCGAGGCTTCTCGGACCCTTCATTTGATTCAACACCATCTCAAAGTCTGTATATCAATCAACGTCGTAATCATCTTCCTCTTCAAATTTCTCATCTCCTTTGTTCATCTTCGAACCCCAATTCGTCTTCCCAAAACGCAGAAAACCAATCGCAATCTGAAAGAAATTTCCCAAAACGTAGAAAACCAACACAGGTAAATCTTTCTTCAAATTCTTGAGCTTCGATTTTGACAACTTAATTTATTTTTATTCAATCCAATCGGTGGGCGTTTTTTAGCTCCGATTTTGACTGTTGTGTGGTATTCTGATTCTAGCCAAAAACCCTGGTCAGTGCAACCAATGCTAAACAACGGAAGCATAGCAACTGCCATTTGAAAAATTACACAAATAGAGCAACCCAAATTTCGTAAAATTAGGTTACTCTGAAGGTTAATCCGTGTTTTTTCAGACGTGTATAATAATTAATCTATAAAAGCAGCTATATATGGTTTGTTTTCTAGTTCTTTGTTTGTTAGGAACCCTAACCGGTAACCAACCATATTCTTTCATTTAATTGTCAATTCTGACCTGTGCAGATCGTTTCCAACAAAGAATAAGCTAAGCTTTGATTCCCACAATAGAGATAGAGAAGGAGGAGACATGCATACAATACGAGAATACTCGTACGTGGGAAGCATGTGAGGGACTTAACTGACTGAAGCAAACGAAAGAGACCAAATATGCATGAAAAGTTTCAAAATGAACCCAATCTCCCAAGGACCAATTTTGCAATTTACTCTTTTAACTTTTACGAACGTCCATCACAGGAAAAAGCGGACCCACAAAAATCGCAAGTTAGTTAACGATCGACTGGTCCCACATACTCCCGGCGAAATGACAGCGTATCGACTTCCCCATAGGCCTTGGCATATATACGCCACCTCCTCCCGTCGTTAGTCTTCACCGTGAGCAACCAACCATGTCGTATTACGCGAAAGGCCACCGCTATAACCCCAACGACGACGAAGACGTCGACGATTTTGACGAGTTTGATCCAACCCCATACGGCGGCGGATACGACCTTTCCCTCACATTCGGCCGCCCTCTTCCTCCCTCCGACGAAATATGCTATCCGCAGTCGTCTGCCTCTTCCGGTAGCTACGGTTCCGGCGGCTCCAGTTACCAGTCCCATGGGGAGCAGTCTTCCTACGGTGGTGGTTCCGGGCACGGACGGCAGAGCGGATCGGGGTATGGAGGGAGGAGTGAGTATGATAATCCAAGCTCGGAATATGGCTCCGGGAATCGGCGGAAAAACGATCTTGATGATTATGGATCTGGGCAAGGCGGAGGGAGGAGGACAGAGAGTGGTGAGTATGGATCTGGGTACGGCGGCGGAGGGAGGAGGACGGAGAGTGATGAATATGGTGGTGGACGGCAAAGTTATGGTCAGTCGGAAAATAGTTACGGAAGACGTAATGATGTCGATGATGACGATAATAGAAGACCTTCGTACGGTCGACGTAACAACGACGATGATGATCGAACAAACACATACGCTAGAAGAAATGATGACGTCGATGATGACCTGAGAACTAGTTATGGCAGACGTAATAACGACGACGATGATTATGATCGGAAACCTAGATACGGCCAACGCGATGACGACGACGACGACGGCGGTTCTCGTGGTCGTAGGACGACATATGTGAGTTCCATCACCTTAATATTTTTGCTATTTTCCCGTACAGTTTTCGAATTTTTTTAAACAAGAAACACTTGTAATTATAAGATATAATAAACAAACAAATTATAAATTTTGCAGGGAGATGATGATAGTAACCGGTTTCAGAATCGTGGACGCTACGATGAATAAACATTCGTTTCCTTTACAAGCTGAATAAAAGACCTAAAAGATACCAAAGTGGTCTTCTGGTTTGTGTAAAACCATGCATGGTTTTGTTCAGAAATTTGTTTTATTTAATAAAAGTTGCACTTTTCGATTTCGAGTTGGATACTATAAGAAATACCTTTTAGTCTAGTTTAAAGTTATAAATAACACAACAAAAACTGAAAAACTGAAAAAACTATGCTGTTATCATTTGAATTCGAAAGATCAAAACTCAAAACAATTTGGCTAGCAAAACCAAGAATTAGAAGGGTCATCTAGACCATGATCAATATCGTTTTGTTGAACCAACGGCTCAGTCGGGCCTAGTATGGGCTTGGCTACTGGAACATTAGCATAAAGAAAAGCAATTTCGGCTCGAGTTTTCGCTAGTTGGCTTTGCGCGATGTTTAACTCTTGTTGTAACCACGGTATTAGTCCTACACAGCCGTACACGGGATCTTGTATTCTACATTTAGCTTCATAATACAATGTCTCGACCGCAATCGCTCGATCTTCAATGGGTAATTCCTAATTAAAACCACAAGATAATAAATTACATGATTTTTATGTCAAATGACATGAAAAGATTTGGACAAGATTATGTTTAAGATTATTTTACCTCGAGCATCTTCCCTATGTTGCTTGCACCATAGATTCTATGAACGCAAGTGAATCTTTGAGGGTTATTGGGAGGGAAATGAGGCGAGAAAATGCAATCGGAAGGACATCTTCGTCTGAAATACTTGCAAACCGCACATCGAGTGGAAGTCATTTGATATCTTTGAAGAAATCTACGAAGAGATTTGGTTTTGATCTTGGAATTTTGTAGGAAAAGATGAAGATATCTAATGAGAGATATGGTTTTGATCAACGAATTTTGTAGTAAATTGTAACGGCTAAGTTTTTTAAAATTTTGTTGTAATATGGAAAGTTATAAATGCAAAACTAACCTGGTAAGGAATATACTTGTTACATAATTTTATTTAATCGTTTTATCAAAAACTTATGGCCTTACTTGTAACGGCTAGCTGAATTTGCTTCTCAAATTTTGCAATCTTTAAGAATTCTCATTCTTTTCCCGCTCAAGCATTTCTCTTCTCCCTACTGCTCAATTTCTTTTGTTTTGTAAGTAATGAATACACGAATTGTAACTCCCTAATTTTCGCCCATAATTGTCGCCCCTTTCCATATACGTTCCTATCGGTTTCTATGAATTGAGGAGAAAATGAAGTTTATTTCAAGATTTTGGGTAGTTGTTTCAATTCGATTTTGGGTAGTTGTTTGTCGTAATGCAAATTTCATGTTGATATGCAAGATTCATCGATATTACGGCAGATTTTCATGTCAATTTAAAACTCCACATATTTTATATCAGTTTTACATCGTTATGATCGTAGTGACTCAGACCATGAAGAAGACGAGGTAAGCAAATATGTAAGAAGAGTAATATACATTAGAAATTGATATAGTTTTTAACTTGAAAAGTTTAAACTAATTTATCCTTATTTTTGCTTGGGTTGGAATTACACTATCACAGAGATCTTTTATGTCATGTGATGTTAGAATCAGAGCTCTTTTGCAATTTCTATTTTATAATTTATGGATTTTAAGTTCGCAAACTCACCCCTCTATTGGACGGTTTGTGTGTGGAGTATGTGTTTTTTCTAATCATCCGATTTGGCCATTGTGTAACTTGGAGTTATTGGGGAAGAAGATACTTCAGATGCTAGGTGAGCTTCCATTATTTTTGCCGATACTAGCAAGGTGTAACCCATGGTATGACTGAATTACAATTTAGGTCCCTGTATTTTGCTTGTTTTTGTTTTAGGTCGTTTAGATCGAGAGAGATGATGATGAAAATATTGATGATTCTATAATTGTAAATTGTGTCTTGGTGTTAGGTGATACTATAGATAGTAATATCGTTACAATAATAGAGAAGGGTTATAATAGTCATTTTTAAAAATTAACTTGTGTTTATTAAAGATGAGAGTCAGAGGGACCGAAAGCACTTTTTAACAATGAAACAGGGACTAGAATTGCAAACAGATTTGTTTTTGGACCTAAACTGAAAAATACAGCTAAATATGCAGACCAAATTTGTAATTTAGTCTACCGATTGTTGCCAAATCTCTCATTAGATTTCTTCATCTTTTCCTACAATTGCATGCAGGCCTTAACTATTTCCACAACCCAAGCTACTGTTTAATGCTGAATTTTAATTTGAACCCTAGAAATTAGCTAACGATCGTCTCCTCCAATGATTTTTGAAGACATATCCACATATGAAGATGAAACCATCAATTTAGTCCATATGGTACGTTTTTGGTGTTCTGATATAAAGGATTCAAATTTCTTTTGGTTCTTGTAGGTGTGAAGATCTAGATCCGTTGGAAGCAATTTTTAGTGATAGATTTTTTGATAAGTAAAATATCTTAGTAAGAAAAAGAATAAAAGTAAAAGAGTATTACAACATATTAACTTCAGGAGGATGTACAACATGTAATGCAGAAGGTACAACATGCAGAGCACCTTCTTGGTTTGCAATGTCTAAAGCTTATCTATGAAATTTCTTTTTTGGCCTCTGTTTGACAAAGATCGATAATCACCGGGACACAAACAAACATATTCCAAAGTACTATAGCACATGCACACCCTTCTTTTCAATTACATCAATAACTGGGTTACTTTGCCACAACACTTATCCCAACATCCGATTAGGAGTTGTTAATTACCCCTCGATTTCACAATGTAACAGATTCACTACTACAAACCTTGAAAAAAACTGATTAAACTGAATACCCAAGTTTGGTTACCTTTTTAGTAGATATCATTCTACTTATATTTCAATTAGGGACCAAAATTGAAAAAAATAATAATAATAAGATATTTATAATACTTTTTTTGCAGTTTTGGTCATTGACTTGAAACCACGTTTATTTTCCTGTAAATTGACCTCATTTAGTGAGAAATTGCAAAAAAAAAAAAAAAAAAAAAAAAAAAAGAAAAAGAGAGAGATTGATTATATTATGTCTCTTGTTGTTCAATATATATGTCTCTTGTTGTTCAAAAAAATATATCAAACCGTCTTATTAAGAAAAAACTGTTGTTTCAAATGCACACCACATCGTTATATTATGAGATGTTACAATATTCACGTATATACACGTATATACGTGAAAAAACTGTTGTTTCAAATGCACACCACATCGTTATATTATGAGATGTTACAATATTCACGTATATACACTTGATTATTGCACCCTTATCTTTGTAATATAACTTAATTATTAGATATTGAACCCAATTGGTTGGTTTTATAAATTCAGAAAACAAGTAGAACTAAAGAATTTATCATTTCTGGTAGCTGTTTAGATGTGTTAAATACCAGATTTTTCCAACTATGTCATGGAAATAGTAACAATAAGTAAATGACACTAAATGAGAACAAATAAATAATCTATGCGCACAGAAAAATAGATGGTGAAAAGTATCTAAATAACTTAAGGGGGCGTTTGGTTCGTGGATTTCAAACTCTAGGATTTCAAATTCAATAGAATTTTAAATCCTTTAGAATTTTAAATCCTAGGATTTAAAATTCCATGACCCGTTTGGTTGGATATCAAAACATTTATGAATTTGAAAAAAACAAATATTAGAACCATCAACATCAAATCGTCGTTAACCAATGACGGAGAATCGAGGACAGATTAGTTGATACGAAATTCGCGGTGGAGCCAACGTCAGCGATAGAGGTGAAGGCGGCATCGACGGTGGGTTGGCCAGGGTGGAGACGGGCATGGTGGTGAGAGGCTGGAGGTAGAGGTGGCATCGGTGGTAGGGGCCAAATGTGGAGGTGACGACGCTGGCGGGGTTATCGAGGTGGAGGCGGCAACTTCAATGGTAGGGTGGTGGGAGGCAGTGCATCGACAGTGGTGTCGACGGAGATGGAGGCAACGATGATAAGGTGGCCAGATGTAGAAGCAGTGTCGACGATGGAGTGGCCAGAGATGGAGGCGGCTGCGTTGATGGGTGGAATGAAGGTGGACACATCGGCGTTGGTAGGAGTGGCTAGAGGTGAAGGTAGCGTCGGCGGCGGCGGTGGAGTGGTCGGAGGTGAAAAACAAATATTTCATTCATGGAATTTTAAATGCTGGGAGGAGACAAAGTCTTTACAAATCCATCATTAATGAGATTTTAAGTCATTTTTAAAACTCTTATCATTTTAAATTTCATTCTTATTTTTCAACCAAACATAGGATTTCCTAGGATTTAAAATGCAAATCCTGGGAAATCCTGAGAACCAAACGGATTATTCTTCTTGAAAAATGCCTTCAAATGCCAACGTTCACTTCTAAGCAAACGATGAGGGGAAAGAAGCCAAAAGCCGTTATTTTCAAATTAGTGGATCTAATTAGAACCATGCATTGATTCCTCACTACATTATAAAAAAGGACCAAGAGATTCATTTGGATAACTATTTATGAAATGGGTTAAAAGCAATAAATGGAAATGTACTTTGGTTTATTAGTTTTCTGTAGCATTCAAGTTATCAAGAGATCTATTTAGCATACAATTTATAAAAAGTGTTAAATGCAAGAAATGTCAATTTCCTTTTATTGTTTAGTGTCTTATAACATTTTACTTAACAATATATTTATTTAGCGTGCAATTTATTAAAAGTGCTAAATGCAAAAGACAACATCGTACTTTCACCGATTTGTTTATCACAACATACTACTTTCAGTTCTTCGTATTACAACATCGTACTTGGGAAATCTACCCAATTATACACTACTAGAAAAAAGACCTTTAATGACACGCATTGCGTGTCATTAAAGGGTATAGATGACACACAAATGTATGTCATTGAAGCCCCAATCATAAATGAAAGATGACACATTTGTGTGTCATGAATTGGGACACAGCTACGACACACATTTACGACTAACATTTTGTATGTCATTATTTTTGAATTTTATAAAAATTTATACTTTCCAAATTTACTAGTATTCAAAATAAATCACACATTTAATGTCTCATAATACACAATAAATAGCACACACAAAACAAACAATCCATTGCATAAAATATATAGTACGTCAAATACAAAAATTGTTTTTATGGTAAAGAAATATAAGTACATTGCTATTATGGGTTACATACTCCTATAATCCATAAATAATGTAAGTATATTGTTATAATATGTCATTATATTGTTGGTGTGACTTGGTGTTTGGCTTTTCACTTGTAAACACCATCTGCAATCACAATATTAAAAAAGCACCATGCATAAGACATACACACACATGCAACATGAGTTAATTTGATAAGCTATATATACATGTGTCTTTTCACTCAATGAAAAAAAAAACTTAACAACGAATAAATTAAGGCAAAAAGCTAATAAAATAACCTTGGCTTTGTGGCTGAAATTGCTTTGCCTTTGTGGCTGAAATTGGAAGAACCTCAACAACAGGAAATTTATTGGCGTAAACTAATATTTCTCAAATCCTTGGATGCTCAGAGTTTGCCACCAACTATCTCTGTGAGATTCGTCAACTATTCGAGTCATATTATTTTCACTCTAAATATTTGAGCAATCTATCTTGAATTCTTGATAACTCGAAATTCTAAAAATAACCCCAAATAACCAATTCATGTGACTAACAATTGTACCCCGGTTGAAGAATGAATGTAGCACTCATATACTTCTAATTCCACGTCATATTAAAAATCTTATAGTTGGGTTGTTTTCTTTCAAGTACCTGCATTTAATGTTTATTTAATATCATGTAATTGGCAATAATTTGATGACAAATAACCCTCAAACTCAAAATTAACCCTCTGTAACTAAAACTTATTTAATTGTGCAAAAATCATAATCACATAATACAAAAATAAAATCTACGTATGTACTCTTTTAGATATAATATAAGTTACTTTTTCAAAATAAAAAAAAGAGTTCATTAAAACATTTCATCAAACAGGTTATGAACATCCAGAATTACAACCATGCTACATAGATAAGCGTAAAACTTACACTAAACCTTTCATATCTAATGTAAACTGAAACTAGGACACAATTCGTGATGATGTTAGTGTTGATAAAACTCAAACAAATAGCCAAAAAACAAGTTCAGGTGAAACCGATTAGATCCCTGCTTTATAGAAATTGATTTGGGGTAGATTTCTCCAGAAACTTTCGTGTTAATTTGGATGATTTCATTGCTACTTTTTTGTTTTTTTTTTTGAAAACTGGAGGAAAATCGATAGATTGGCTTGCGGTTTTGAATATGCTTTCGAGGATCAATCGGTGGAGAAAACGTTACCTGTAGATGTTGTAATTGAGACTTGGCGAGGATATATCGGTGGTGGCGCCGTCGTTCCAGCAACAGCAGCGCCGGTTGTGCTTCTCCTTCCCTTTTCCTGGCATGGTCTTCCGATCTCTTTCTCCTTTTTCCTTTTCCCGATCTTCTCTTTCTCTTTTTCGTTGTTTATGGTTTTCAACACGGGAAGGACCTAAAACAAGGGGTTCAAATTTTTTGGGATGTCGCGTACGTGTTTTTCTCCAGATTAAAAACGCATTTGTAGATGACACGCAAACTCGATAAAGTGTCCCCCAATTCTATTATTTTATTTTATTACGACACTCAAACACGACATACATTTTTGTATGTCATAAATATTATAAAAAATGACAAATATTTATGACATATGATTATGCATGTCATATATTCTTTACATTTTAAAAAAGATGACAGTTTTTTATGACACATTTTTGCATGTCATAAAACTACCGTGTGTTATTAAAGATCTATTTTCTAGTAGTGATAGATAGTAATATCATTCAAATACAAAACAATTATTACCATTATAATTGAATATATTTTCAATGTATAAAGTTAAAAGAACAATATTATAATTGGGTGGATTTTTCAAATGACAATGTCTTGATGTGAAATAATTCGAAATACAACGTCTTTGGTGAATGCTGTAATTATATTGTATTTCTTTTGCATGTAGCCCATACATTAATAAATTGAATTTAACATTTAAGAACTAATTTTAAAGGTAAATATAAAATTATCTAATGATATTCATTTGATATAGTTTGAAGAACAAGGTGTCAAGGATGACTTCTTCAACTAGTCGATATAATGTGTCACCAAGTTCACTTCTAGCCAAGTCTGCAAACTATGCTCATTGATACTCCAAGGATTTCAAAATCAAGATATTATATCAAAGAAGGAAAGAACGTATATTACCATACAAGAGCTTTACGAGAATACTTCAAGAGATCATTATATAGTTTGGAGCAAATGTGATCCTCTTTATTTATAGGAGTCTTCAACCTCCTTATCGAACTATTTAGAACTACCTACCATCTTGACATATACATAAGTATTCTAAAAATATCTACCATAGCCTATGGTAACTTTCTAAAACTACTTATATCTATAAGTTTTTGCATGTTTCCAGAACAGTCCACCGTGTTTTAAAGAAGTCTAAGACGTTCCACTGTTTACTAGAATGTTTTGTAATCTTTTAGAGTCTTTTGGTATGTTCTAGAACCTTCCAGGATCCTCTAGTGTGTTCTAGAACCTTTCAGAGTATTCTAATATGTTCTAGACTTATCCAGAGTCTGAAAGTCGCTTTCTTTAATTCTCCAATGTTCTCTGGATAGAAACTTCTAGAAACTCTGTTTGTGATATCGTCCCATACTTAAACTCTTGACATCCTCGTCAAGTCTTTAACAAGTATGTCTTAATTTTGCCACAAAATGATCATAATTGTTTATCCAATTTCAAGTTGTGTTGGCTCCCAAGCTCTTCTCTACATAATGTTCCTTCCAGTGAGTTGTATCCCGCTTGCCAATTGCATCGTTTGTCATTGCTTTCTCCTCAACCTTTTGGAAGATTGGATCGATCTTCAAGTAGTACTATGATCCCAAATTGTATGAACATGTATCGACCCTTACACTCTTCTTGGATCTAGTCCTCCTCTCATTGTCCCCACATTCAACGATCATACCTTTTGGAATATTGGATCGATCTTCAAGTAGTCCTATGATCCCAAATTGTATGAGCATGTATCGACCCTTACACTCTTCTTGGATCTAGTCCTCCTCTCACTGTCCCCACATTCAACGATCATATTGATGTCGACCACTTCACTTGTTCCTTCTTATGGTATAATATTTGCTTGCACGAACCTTGGCTCTGATACCATGTGTCACGGTACCACTTTTTCGAATAGTCGATACCATGTGACACCTAGCTTACTTCTAGCTAAGGCGGGTAAACTATGCTCTTTGATACTCCAAGGACTTCAAAAGCAAGATATTTGATTTAAGAAGGCAAGAAAGTTTGTTATTACCTGAGAGCTTTACAAGAGTAATTCAAGTGATCCTTGGGTAGTTTGGAGCAAATGAGCTCCTCCATATTGAAGGAGTGTTCAACCTCCTTATGGGAACTTTCTAGAACTACCTACCATCTTAGCATATACATTAATATTTTGGAAGAATCTACATACTATATATATATATATATATATATATATATATATATATATATATATATATATATATATATATATATATATATATATATATATATATACACACACACACACACATGAGCTTATGCATGTTTTCAAAACGTTCCACCATGTTTTAGAGAAGTCTAGGACGTTCCAATATCTTCTAGAATGTTCTATAATCTTTTAGAGTCTTTTGGTATGTTCCACAGTTCCAGGACCTTCCTTCCAAGGTCTTCTAGTACCTTCAGAACCTCTTTTGAGGGTCTTCCATTATGTTTAGTATTTATTTTGAGCCTTCCCCAGCATTCTTGTACAGTGTTCTGTAGTGTCCTGTAGAGGGTACTAAAAACTTCCAGAAACACTATTGTTAACAAAGGAATCATAATTATGATGTGCTTTTTGCCAAATAGTGGTCATTGCAACTTAAAATTACAATATATAAATGTAAAAGCATATCCAAACACCCTAAATAAATGTCAATTTACCTGATCATCTAATGTACATTGAATAAATCATTTTGCAGGGAGGTAATGATATGAACCAGTTTCAACACCGTGGACAATGCAATGAATAAGAATTCGTTTTCTTTACAAACTGTAGCATCATAGACACTACCATGAATAAGCATTCGTTTTCTTTAATGACCTTTATTAACGAATAAAAGCATGCAACATTCGTGCATATGACACACAAATGATAAAAGTGCTCTTTTAGTCTCATACATTGTGTAAACCATGTACTTTTTTGTTCACTATTTTGTTTTATTTAATAAATATCCCAACTTATTGAGTTGGCTTCTTTAACAGATAAATATTGATTAACATATAAGATAAAGGGCTAGTTGTAGATTGAATTTGAAAGCTAAAAACTTAAACTATTGCTAGCAAAACCAAGAATTTGAAGGGTCATCTAGACCATGATCAATTCCATTTTGTTAAACCAACGGCTCAGCCGAGCCCAATATGGGCTCGACTAGTACAACATTCGCATTAAGAAAAGCAATTTCAACACGAGTTTTTGCTAGTTGGGTTTGTGCAATATTTAATTCTTGTTGCAACCATGAGATTAATCCTGAACATCCGTACACTAAATCTGGTACTCTACACTTGGTTTCATAATACAAGGTCTCAACCGCAATAGCTAGATCTTCCACGGGTAGCTCCTAATTAAATGCACAATATAAAAAAGTGATCAATATAAATAATAAATGAAAATGAGATTAAATTAACATATGGACAAGATTATATTTAATTTAAGATATGAACAAGATTATGTTTATGTTTATAACCTCGAGCATCTTCTCAATGTTGCTAGCACCAGAGATTTGATGAATGCAAATGAATCTTTGAGGGTTATCGGGAGGGAAATGAGGTGAAAAAATGCAATTGGGAGGACATATTTGTCTGAAAGTAGGGATGGCAACGGGGACGGATATATCGGGGATTGCATTCCCCATCCCCATAACCGTATCCTCGACCCTATCCCCATAACCGCCTCCATAACCGTCGGATATTAAAAATCCGTCCCCATCCCCATCCCCATCGGGGAACGGGGATCCCCAACGGGTAATCGGGTATTTTTTTCCCTATTAAAAGTTTTTGAAATTTTATCTAAACAACTCAAAATTTCCAAATTGCAACCATAAAAAAGTCTAAAAACATTAATACTAAATATGTAAATTAGAGAATTTAGAGTATTGGTTGTTGGTTTTACGGCTAAAGATATGTACGACGTATCATATATATATATATATATATATATATATATATATATATATATATATATATATATATATATATATATATATATATATATATATATATATATATATATATATATATATATATATATATATATATATATATATATATATATATATATATATATATATATATATATATATATATATATATATCGGGTATCCGACGGGGTCGGTTTCGGTTACGGTTATGGGTACCCGACATGTAGAACCATCCCCGCTTCCATCCCCGATTTTCATATCGGGGATTATCCATCCCCGTCCCCATCCCCGATCAAGTCGGGGATTTATCCATTAAATTCGGTTTCGGGTTTCGGGTATCCGTCGGATACGGTTATTTTTGCCATCTCTATCTGAAAGACTTGCAATCCACACACCGACTGGAAATCATTTGATATCTTGAAGAAATCTAATGAGACATTTGGTTTTGATCTTCGATGTTTGTGGTAAACCTTAGGGTTATGTAATGACTAATATTTTTTAAGTTTGGTTGTAATGGATATTAATCGAGAGCCAATTTGGTGTAGAATTTGGTTGTTTTCATAATTATATTTGATTGTTTATTGAAAGTTATCACCTTGTATGTAACGGTTGGATTTACTTCTCAAAAGTTGCAATTTTTAGGACCAAAAAGTCCCACGTCATATTTCAAGAATTCTTTTTTCCTATATTTTTTTTGAAACGGAAAATATAATATTATCTAACCTACTCCTAAATTACACTTTAATTTCCACCTATACCTCTAGTGAGGCTTGAACCCTCAACCCCAAGGAGAAATGACAACACCGATCCCGCTGGGCTACAAGCCCTTTGGTCTTTTTTCCTATATGTTGCTATTGTTTCGATTAAGTTCATAAGATATATACGAGTCTATCCTCATTCCTAATATGCATGCAAAATGAAAATATTGGCATTAGAGTTAACAAATTTAACTTATATATATATATATATATATATATATATATATATATATATATATATATATATATATATATATATATATATATATATATATATATGTGTGTGTGTGTGTGTGTGTGTGTGTGTGTGTGTGTGTGTGTGTGTGAAAACAAGTCATTTTTGGTTAAGCTCTTAGTATCTTGTTCTTTGATCAATTAGGTTCCTCGCGTGCATTCAAACTAAAACTTTCGAGATTAAACTTAACAATATTAGCTTATATGTGAAAACGAGTTATTTTAGGTTATAGCTAAGCAATAAACTAAAAAAATTGAGCTAAAGAGAAACGGATTTATAGAGTTAAAATTCACTCAAAGTATACTAAAGAGTGTATTGCTGGTTTTATAAACTCATAAAACAAGTGGAACTAAAGAGTTTCTCATTTCTCATAGTTGTTTAAAATAACTGATAACAATAGGCAAGAAAGAATAAAAGAATTTATGTGAATGAAAAAAGAGATGTTAAATAGTGTCTAAATAAGCTTCTTCTTCTCAAAAAATGCCTTCAAATGCCAAAGTTGCATAGAGGCGACCGCTAAGCAGACAATGAGAGAGAAAAAGCTAAAAGTTGCCATTTTTGAATTGGTTGATCTGATTAGAAGCTGCATTGATTCCTCCCTACATTATAAAAGAGAACGAATATGAAAAAAGGTTAAATGCAAGAAATAGCAGTGCACTTTCCTTTAATTCTTTGTTTTAGCATCCTACATATCAAGAGATTCATTCACGTAGGATTTATAAAAAGTGTTAAACGCAAGTATAGTAACGTACTTCACATTGTTTTGTTTAGTATCACATCCTACTTTCTTTTCTTTGTATTACAACATTGTATTTCGAAATTCTACCCAATTATATAATTGAATAGATTTTTGAAGTATAAACTCCAAAGTGCAATTAATGCTATAATTAGGTAGATTTTACAAAATACAATGTCGTGATAAGAAAACATTACGATTACAATGATGTAATAGAAAGAAATGGACGTAGGATGCTATAATCACGATTAAATGAAGGTACATTATTATTTCTTGCATTTAGTAATTATAAAATTCCATGGTTGATAAGCCTTTATATATGTAGAATAGTGTATGCTTACCTCTCACGAAGATAAAACATCTCATCATGGATTGAAGCGACAGTATCAAACAATTTCTTTAAGTCAAGTTCCATCATCTGTCAAAAGAATATGATGCATGTTATGTATGAATAAAAAAAGCAACACAAAAGTGATCTTTTAGCAACTTTAGACCAATCCTTTGGTGAACATACCCTAAAACGGTTCTAATAGCTAGGAAAAAGCATAATTGCATAAGACTCTATATATATACATCGACTTAAGATATATAGCAAAGTAAAACTCACCTCAAGTTGTCCTCTTTTAGCAACTTTAGACCAATCTTTTGCAGCTAAACCAGATCTCCAATCAAACTCAACGGTTAGTGTTGTAGGTGGATTTTGTTTGGCAACCCAGAAACATGCCATGTAATCCCCGTCCTCATTTGCAGTATATGCAAATTCACCAAAATCTTTTTGATCCGCAAAGTGACAATTGTTTCCAAGTGGTGATGTTATCTGCATTGCAACACATGAAGAAAACCAGTTTACATTAAACCCAATAACCTTTTGCATCGAACACAAATGAAGAGTCATACGCCAATGTCATGAATTAGAGAAACTATTTTACCATTCTATGTACAATTTGCATGAAATGGCAAAGTTGGTATCTGTTACATTAAATGGTTACAAAAGTATGTTGCATAATTTGGTAAATGATGAAACTATCTTGTATGCTTTTTCATTTAAACCATGCATTGATAATTTGGATTCAATCGTAAAAAACTATTTTTTAAAGATACATATAAAATTATCTAACTATCTTCATTTTCGATAAACTTTTTGTAGGTGAGTATGTAATCCTAATTTGGATGTGCGTGACTTCAACAAATCACAAAGTTGATAATTATTTTTTACTCAACTCCTTACATATTTCTCTACTTCCGATCATCTTTTACTTATCCAAACAACACTGAATCAGTCGGTGTCGATTTACCAAACAATCCAGTGTATATTAAATCAATTTTTTTTAAGCTAATTGACAACTAATCGTAACAATTACTTTAGAAATGCACATGCAAACACTCCTAAATCAGTTATCATAAGCAGAAACCCTAAATTGACTGATAGGAGTCATAGACATTAATTAAAATAACGTCCAATTGAATATGTGGAGGGTGGGGGTCTGACCCTGACGGTGATACGATGGCTATCAGGCAAAGGATAATCTTCATTCGGATTGATGATGCTGTATTTTCCGACCGACAGTGAATTCGATTGAATATCCTCCGTTATGCATTTTGTGGCTCCAGTTTTGATGTCGAACCTCATTCCCTTCACCACATGTGATGAAACTAACCCTAATATCACAACGACGATCGTTAGTATGCTTGTCGATCTCCACATTTCTGTTTTGGGGAAAACTGAAAACAAGAACCCTAGAATTTGTGGGAATTATAGAGTGACTGGAGCTCTCTGCAAACTCGGATCACTTGGTTTGGTTTTTTGTTCTCTTTCTTTTGTTCTAGAAGTAACGACCAATTACCGAACAGATCCTCGCAACGACGTCGTCCTTGCTAATTTGGATCTAGGACTACCAAAAATAGTACAAGTACACAATGCTTGTTTGAAACATTTTTGGCCAAAATTACAAAGTAAAACATACGGATGAGCTTAGGACTAAGACTAACCCGATCTGGACCGAATCCAAGCTGGATCGAGCCGAGAAAAGACGTTGAAGAGAACCGAGGACCGACCATACTAGAAAGACTTGGTCTTGGGTTCGGGTTAGGGTTTGCTCGGGTTTTGTCATGGTTGGTCTTAGGACCGAGAAAAACCGAGCAAGATCAACCTTACCTTCTAAAGTTGCATATTAACCTAGTACCAAAACACGATACCCGGCCGACCAATTAGTACCGAACTCAGTCGGTATGGAAACCGAGATAAGCAACATATGTATACCGAGAACCAACCAAGCATAGCACTCGGTCTCTTTGCTTGATTCGGTTTCCTCGGTTCTTGGGCTCGGGCTAGGTTTCGAGAACCAAATGGTCACCTCTAGTAAAACATTATAGAATTAATTAGTTTTTCTTTTGGGGCATGTATTTAAAATTAACATTTAAAAATAAAGAAAAAGATAAATATAAATTAATCACTTAAACTTTTGTCAAAAAAATAGTTAAATGATCATTTTATCCAAAATTTTGGCAGGTGAGGGAGCCACCTGCGAAAAATGATGATGTGGCAACGCCTCACCTATGAAAATGCCAATGTGGAGGTCATATGGGATGCGATTTTTAGCTTTAATAACATGGAAAAGCAACTCAACGTAACAATTCGAGGTTTGGTGTAGTGGTAAAACGCGTGTTCCCCTTACAATATCACTTGGGTTTGAGCTTTTGTTGCTGGCATTTTTATTCTCTCCAAATAATAAAATGTGTTTGTATGTAAAAAACTTCACACCACAAGAATCAAACTCTGGTCATTACACCAACCTTAAACGTATGATTTTAAATGTCTTCTATTTCTTTTATACTAAAAATGTTACCTGCGAAAATTTAATTTTTTTTAATTTCGAAAATTTACACAGGTGAAGGGTGGTCACATCATCATTTTCGCAGGTGGCCCCCTCACCTGCAAAAATCTAGGCTAAAATGATCATTTAACTATTTTATTTTTGCAAAAGCTTAAATGATAAAGCTATAGTTGTCTTTTCCTCTTAAAAATATATGATATAAAGTCAAAAAGTTTATACTAAGTGAAAAACTTCGCAATTACAACTTACAAATTTGCAGGCGATCTTATATTGTTGGTAAATCAATTTATAATTGAGTGTAATGAAATTTCTAAATTTTTTATGGAACTTAAAAAAAGTAAGAGGTCTATAAATATCAAAGATACTTCGGTCGACGGTGAATTATACACATATCCAATGATAGTTAAATATTTATATTTGGACGAAATTTGCAATGTCAGTGTTTGATTATGCTTTCTTACTGCAGCAACAATAACTTTTGATATTATATGGGCTAATTCTGAAAGTGGAGATAAAAATGCACTTTGGAGTTACAGTGAGATAACCTCCACAAACAAATAGATTTAGGGGATGTTTGGTAGTTTTTCATTGAGTAAGAGTTCACAGAGTCAAAGTCTGACCCAGTCAGCATAAGTTGACCGAGTAAGAGACAAATCACAAGAGTCATGACCAAGTAAGAGACAAATTATGGGGGTATCAAACACACTAACTCGGATAGAGTTGGACGTGATTTCTTACCGGACCCAATAACAGGTATAAGCTTAGTGACTAACTCATGAACTCAATGAGCACTAAATCATCTTTCCACCAACACTTATTTACTTCCCTTTCTTTGAAGGTACCCAAAAAAATAAAATAAAGCAACTATATGAGCTTACAATAAAAAAAAATAAAAAAGAAAATCAGATAGAAACATTAAGTTTTAGATTTAGCCTGCTTAATCAAATAATGCATTTGCAATGTATGCTCTCTTAATGACAGAAGGACGTTGAATACAAAAACTGAAGCAACTTATTACACGTTAGCATTAAGGATAAATTTTTGAATACAAATTTAAACTGCATTATAGAACAATGCATTATAGAACAACTGCATATATTCTAAAGATGGATTTTCTTTCCTTAAAAATTTTGTTCATAGTAGTTATACTTATGTCACATTTCCTTGAAAAAATATCCGCTTTTGAAGCGACCGATACACTATGTTCTCCTAATATAGATGGTTTCGATACCAACTTAAAGGAAGCGAAGTAAGTATTCTTTTTTGTGCTTAGAAAGACTTGCATAAATAATGTTACATAAAATACTGACATAGAATACGAACATTAGTGTTCTTGTTTTTAAAGATTAATAGATTAGGGTTTCAATTTAGTGTGACATGTATAGGATTTTTAAATTATAATAAGGAAAAGTGTACAAAAGACACTAAGTTTTCACATGTTGAGCAAAGTGTGGAACCTAATCTGAACCGGAGAAGTCTTGATGACCAAAGAGATTCAGTTGTCCAAAGCAACCAAAGGCGGGTGCATCTCACCTAGAATGACTAAGCAACCAAAGTCGGCTGAACAATTGATGTTGAGGTCTGCGCCTCGAACGAATCCTTAGTCATCAGTCAAGGAAGTTCCTCGCTTCGGTCAGACTAACCAAAGAAGATCAACACTGGAAGAATATATCACAACTCGGGTGCATCTCACCTGGAATGACAGACGTGCTTCTTTAGTAGATCAACAGGAAGGGTTGGAATCGAAGAGTATTGGATCAGCAGGACCGAGGAAGGTCACACCTCATCCGGATCAGAATATACGTCTTCAGTTTGGCATGCGAAGAAGGCATCCAATAAAGACATGAGAAGTTGGTTGGTGACCGAATGAGTTACTAGACTAAAGACTTGTGACTAGAGAGAGAGAACTCCATCTAGGACAAAATAACTACCTGAGGAAGCCTATCATCTATATCTTCTGCGTACCGCAATTCATCGTGACAGCGGTAGCTTGTGCTACAGTCACTGGAATGAATGCATCATTAGCAGAAGAAGATGAGACCGCGGTATCCTCAGGCCGAAGTTCAGTTTAGATCGAAGAGTTTCCTCAGGCGAAGAATTATGCCTCTGGCCGAAGTGTATTCTGACTGAAGTGCAGGAGCATAGTGAGATAGTTACACAGTCTCGTCCGGAGGGATATGTTACTTAATCACAGTCTAAGTAAGGATTATCCAACCGAAGAAGGAGTCTTCGGTTGTACCCTGGCTTGGTGTTGTCCCCTCGGCTGTCAAAATAACTATGGAATACATGAGGGAACAGTATCTGAGTGCCAAGGCAGCATGGGGAGCATGGTATAGTTGCTTCATAGACTATAAAGCTACTAGATGCTCAGGCCTAATTTGACATTTCCCGCTTAAGAGCTTGCATGTTCGACCATCCTTATATACATCTCATTATCCTTCTCTAGGATATGTCAATATATATCGAGTGATATATATCAAATGTTCGAGCTATGAACATTGTGAAGACAGTCTTAATTTATCTCTTGTAAAAACATTGAAGTTTATCAATGACATTCTCTCGGTTCTAACCGTGGACGTAACTTGACTCATTGTCAATGAACCACTTTTTATCCTTGTGTTTCTCAATTAATTCTTTGTATTTCTCTCTAGTCTAGACAGTTGTGAGATTAATTGTTTGTTTTGAAGTTGACCATTTGACATTGAACAAATTTGAAAAGGAAGTGTTAAAATCGAATTTTTGTGAAAATTTAATATCTTAATTGTAAAAAATAGCAGTGTCAAATTTAATATTTTTATGAAAACTCAATGTAGATTTTTGCAGTTTGTCCTAAAAATATTGAAATAACATATTATATAATATCGTGGTTTCATTCAATAATAAACAGATTTTAATTTTCGAATTTAAGTGATTTATATACATGATTACATGGTTACTACACTATGCTTAACAGATTAAAGATTAGATTAATTACAATGATTGGATATTCTTTGATCAAAGGCTATGGATTGTTTTTACATTTCAACACCAGTGTTGTAAAACTTAACAAATTCGGTCGAGTACTCAGAATCAGGTATATGCTGAGGCGCTTTTCTAAAAATCGGTCAAAAAACTCGGAATAGGTCAAACTCGAGACAAACTTGGCTAATTTGGGCAAAATCGGTCAAAACTAGAAATTTTCACTTTCTTTTAAAATAAATAATAATAATTGTTTAGTGGTTAATTTAACTTGTACCATATAGTATTAACTTGTATCATTTTAAATTCAAATTTGATGCAACTATCATTGTATTTAATATTTTAGTGCGTATAAACATGTTATCTGTATGTATTTTTGGATTCCTTAAATGTGTATGGATTTTTTACTTTTAATATTTCAGTCATTCAGTGTGTATAATCATATAATATATATGTATTTCACTTTTAAATGTGTGTGTGTGTGTGTGTGTGTGTGTGTGTGTGTGTGTGTGTGTGTGTGTGTGTGTGTGTGTGTGTGTATATATATATATATATATATATATATATATATATATATATATATATATATATATATATATATATATATATATATATATATATATATATATATATATATATATATATATATATATATATATATATATATATATATCTGACTTTTAGTATTTCGGTGAATAGAATAATATAATATGTGTATATTTATCATATCCGAGTACTCACTGCCTATCCAAATACTCGTTACCCGCTAGTCGATCAACCGGTACCATCTAACAATTTTAACAACACTACTCCAAATAGATACAATTTATATATGATGCTACCCTTTACTAATTATTAAACAGTTTAATTTTAAGTTTATAAAAGATACGAATACGTTTCTAAAAGTGCATAATTTAATGTTTTGAAACCTATTAATTATTTGGTCCGGAGATTTTGTAAATTGTTTTGCAGGTCACCTAATGTGTACATCGTGCACAATATAGACAATAAACCACAAATGTATACGTGATTTTATGTGCAGGCCACTTCATGCCAATATAAGATTTTGTTCTTTTGCATTTTTGTTCTTCGTAATCAGGACAACTACAACATCTTAAGACCGTCCTTGCTGCTCTTGCATTAACCGTCGGTCGGCTTCACGTTGGCACGATATATATATATATATATATATATATATATATATATATATATATATATATATATATATATATATATATATATATATATATATATATATATATATATATATATATATATATATATATGGTCCCGTTCCGGTGAGGACTCTTTTTTCGGTAAGAACTCGTAATGACACCTCAAAAAAATAGAAAAAAAATATAAAAAAAATACAAATCATAAAATCGAGAATAGTACTATATCATGATCCAAAAAAAATTGGAAAAAAATATTTGGATCATTGAGAAACAGAAATAATCCACAAAAAATTTTATTTTGTGGATCATTGTTTCATTATAAAAAAAAATGATCCAAAAGTTTTTTTCTGAAATTTTTTTTCTCCAATATAGTACTATGATCCATTTTATTATTTATATTATTTAATTTTTTTTTTAATTTTTTTTTTAATTTTTTTAAGGTGTTCTCACGAGTCCTCACTTTAAGAAGAGTCCTCATCCGATCGCTTATATATATATATATATATATATATATATATATATATATATATATATATATATATATATATATATATATATATATATATATATATATATATATATATATATATATATATATATAAGCAGGATCGTATAGGAACCCAAAATCCAGTAAGAACTGCGAGGACAAATCTGAACCTTTAATCTTGAAAAATGGGTGGATTAGATTCAATGTGCATATATTGACAATGTATTAAAAATCAAAGGTTATTTTTGTAAATTCAAGAAACTAAGAGGGGGAAATAGAATATTCTAAGGGTATTTAATTCAATTTGGTAACCATTCACGCGACCAATTTTAGCCATTATTCAAGATCTCACGCGCCCCCACTCTCAGCGCCACATGGTGTGTTCTGATTGGTTGTTTTTATTTTTTATTCCACTCAGTTTGTATTTTGGTGATAACTTTTTTTTTTTTGAAAAAAAAATCTGAAAAAACCAAAGTTCTTAAAATTTAATTCTCTACAAAACAAGCACAATCATAAAAAATTGAAAAAAATATTTTTATTATTTTTTATATTTAAAAATTCAAAAAATAAAAAAATCTTTCAAAAATTATGAAAATTTAAGGGATCATTCTAGACATCATATTAGTAAGTTTGTAAAAAAAATTTGAAAATAAGTTTTTATGTGTATATTCTTTTTTATTTTTAAGCAAAAACTCATCAAATTACCAAAAAAAAATCTATAATCCAAAATATTAATAATCAAAATATGTTTTATGATTCAAAACTTATGATCCAAGATCCAAAATTCGTTATGATTCAAGATCCAACAGTCGTTATGATCCAAAATGAGTTAAAAAAAATACAACGACAAAATGATTCAAAATTTATGACCCAAGATGCAAAAAAAAACTATGATTCAAAATGTTATGATCCAAAAATACATGATCCAAAATGTTATGATTAAAAATATCATGATCCAAAATGATTAGATTAAAGATACGAAAAAAAACGTTAAAATTTTGATTAAAAAATATTAAAAATAAAAAATATACATGAAAAAATGAAAAAAAACAAAAAAAAATTAAAAATCGAGTACTGTAGCATTCAAACAAAAAAAAATAAAAAAAAATAAAAAAATTAAAATAATAAAAATAATAAAACACTAAAAACCGAGTATAATCGAAAAAAATAATTTCTTTTGAAAAAAAACAAATAAATAATAAAAAATAATAAAAACGAAAAAAAACCCATTTAAATCACGTTGAAAAAAAACAACTTAAAAAACCCACTTAAATCCTCTAGTTCGTATTTCGTTCCGTGGACGTGCGTCGCACGTGATTGCGTCACGTCGAAGTAAGACGTTTTGACGTTATTACCCTTATGAGAATGATTGGACGAGAAGAGTCCTCGCGGTTCCTACCGGATTTTGGGTTCCTACCGGATCCTAACCCTATATATATATATATATATATATATATATATATATATATATATATATATATATATATATATATATATATATATATATATATATATATATATATATATATATATATATATATATATATATATATATATATATATATATATATATATATATATATATATATATATATATATATATATATATATATTGTGTGTGATTGTAGGACTAATTCTGGACCAATCATTTGATAGGGGCAAATTAGTCCATTTATATAATATAAATATTAATTCCATTAATTAATTAATTAATTTTCCCAAATTAAATGTCTATATATATATATATATATATATATATATATATATATATATATATATATATATATATATATATATATATATATATATATATATATATATATAGAGAGAGAGAGAAAACTGCAAAAATGGTCCCTGTGGTTTGGTGTTTATTGTGGTTTTGGTCCAAACCATTGCGTTTTTGTATGGATAGTCCTTTTTTCAGAGGTTTCTTTGTGGAAATAGTCCATGTTCAACTTGAAAAGTCTATTTTGCCCTTTTAATTTTCTTTTTTCATTTTCCTTTTATCCATTTCAAAATTTTAATTAATAAAAAATAAAAATCCCCTACCTTATCCTGCCCCCACAGTTCCACAATCCCTTTCTCTCTCCAATGTCTCCTTAGTAAACACCGACCACCGTTCCTTGACTCCGGTGGGCAACCATGGCGGCAGGTCGGAGGCTCTACTGGCCATTTTCCGGTTTGATTTCGTACACAAACCCTTGAAAGCATTCGATTTTCCACCACAGCTTCCACCCCTAGGTTTGAACCTACCGACACCGAAGTTGGTCGTAAGAGCAACAAATCAAGCGATACTTCCAACGATTTCACAGCAAATCAAGCAATTCAACCCCAAATCAAACGATTCAACCCCTAGAATTTCACAACTGCATCATGAACAACAAATCAAGCCATACAACCCCTAGAATTTCAACACCTTAATTTGTAAATCTTATATCTAGGGTGGAGAGAAAATACAGAGAGGGAAAACGACGACACCACCTCCAGTGTTCCCATATTTCCTTTCTTTCCTCTCTTCGTTCATCACCGCCTCCAGCGTTCCCATCTTTCCTTTCTTCGTTCTTTTTCTTACCTAGAGATTCCATCGATACAACATACTCCTGATCCTGTAGAATTCATGGCATCTGTGGAGCAAATAGTCTCTGTACATATTCTTCAGGTTTTGTCGATTTTGAAGGGTGTGAACCCGATTTTGAAGTTTGTAAACCAGAAGATGAAGGTTTTCTCGAGCTTTGACATGTAGAATTCTATGGATTTGATATGCGGTACCACGAGAACTACACTCTCAATGCTTGCAAGAACGATTGCTTATATGAAGTTACTGAAATCGTTGGTGTCATCTTTTATTTCGAAAGCCGTCAAGAAGTCAAGCCTCCATTGCACCGGTGGGAAGGTGACGCTCATAGTAAGATCGTAGTAGAAGAAACATGACAGCAGGCTACTTAAGTTGGTAATTGTTTTGGGATGTGTGATTGGGTTTATCGAAATCATAGGCATATTGTTTTTCTGGTATAAGAGCTCTAAACGCTCAGTCACGGCGGATCAATTTTATTTTCCGGTAGCCACAACGTTCACGAACAGTGAGTTGAAAAGGGCTTCACGTAATTTCAGCGAAGAGAGAGAGAGAGAGAGAGAAAAGGTGAGACCGGTAAGGTGGGGTAGGGGGAATTCAATTTTATTTTTTTATTTTTTAAAATTGATAAATAATTAAAAATAATAGAAAAAGAAATTAAAAGGGTAAAAATGACATTTCAAGTTGGATAGGGACCATTTCCACAAAGAAACCAGGCAAAAAGGACTATCCATACAAAAAAGCAAAGGTTTGGGCCAAAACCACAATAAACGCCAAACCACAGGGACCATTTTTGCAGTTTTCTCATATATATATATATATATATATATATATATATATATATATATATATATATATATATATATATATATATATATATATATATATATATATATATATATATATATATATATAGAGTTAGGTTCATTTGAGAACTCAAAAAACCATGAGATCTTGAGAACTATTTGTAGACCACAAGATCAAAAAATTGAATGGCTATGATGAAAGATGGCAATCTTGTAATTAATAGCAAGTCCAATGATATTATTGGTATTTATAAAAATCAGTCAAGGGTATTATAGGAATTACAAAAGAGCCATAAAATCTGATCCCTAAAAATTAGCCCATAATTAAAGAAAATTACCCCCTCTCTCGTATCTCTCTCATCGCATATCTTTCAATCCCTCTCTCTTCATCACTCTTCTTTATGGAATCTCTCAAAACCATAGCGTCTGTGATATTGATCCCAACAAGGCGACGAGCGGCACACTATCGAAACAAGATCATCCAAGAACCTTCATGAGGACAACAAGTATACTAAACCTTGCGGCCATTGTTGCATGTAACTTCGACAAGATTTCATTTAAAGTCGGAACATTGGTACCAAGTCTCACCGATGCCACCAAGATCATGCAGCGAGGGTGAGGTTCTAAAATTTTTTCCTAAAATTTTGAAACTTCGGTTTATTTTCAGGGAAGTAGGTTTTGACTCCGGCGTGTTTTCCAGCAATTTCAAAGCGTTATATCTTTTTTTCCCCCAATTTCTCTTCTTAATTGGTACTAGTCATTCTTCAAAGACTTTTCTTTTACATTTTTAGTAAATGCAGGAGAAATCATAAGCAATGTAATTGGATGGTTATGGCGGTGGAGAAGAATTTTAGTGGGGTTTTCTTTTATATTCTTTTAGTGGGTTTCTTTGTCCTCGTTTTTACTCCTAGCTTGCTATTTTTTAGTCTTTTTTTGTTTTTCACTTTTTTCTTTTGCAGATTGAGTCATAACGTGGTAGATGCAATAAAACAAGAAATTATGAAAACCAATATCAACAAGATTTGTGATTCGTGTTCCATTGGGTGGCAGTGGTAGTCTCCAAATAAGGATAGTGGTTAGTTTTTTATTTAATTTACATTAGGTTTTGAATGTTTTGGAAATGCATGAATTACCCACTGAATCCATTGAGGACTTTTAGTTTTTCAATAGAGTTAGTGGTTAGTTTTTTAATTCAGTGGTGTATGATTTCGATTAAGATGTACATGTGTATATATACACATGTATATATGTGCATAGATTCATATGTTTATCTCCATGTTTGTGCATATGTCCGTCATACGTTAATACATGTGCACAAAAGTATATGCATTTGTGCGAATGTGCCTATGTGCATATGTGTATATGCATGTAATGTAACTATTTGTTGGGGGTTTTTTAATACATAGTTTTATAAATGCATATGTGCATATATGTTTATATGCATATAAACGTGTATGTGCACATATGCATATGTGCATATATGTTTATATGCATATAAATGCGTATGTGCCCATATGCATATAAATGTGTATAAGTGTGTGCATATTTGCATATATGCATATACACATATGTGCCCATGTGCATATGCGTATATGCATGTAAGTATCTTTTTTTTTTAATATTTTTAATATGTATTTTTATTATTGTTCTTGCAGGTTTAAAAAATATATAGAGCAAATTGAAGAAGTGAAAATGATAAAACGAAGAAACAAGATAGTCAAGGAATAAACAATAAAGATATTAGTAATTGTTATTGTTTTTTGTATTTTTATATATGTATCGTTCAAAATAATTGTAAATTATTGTTTTTAATAAATTGGTAGTATGATATCTGAATATTATGAAATACGAATATTTTTTGTGTGTTTTTTACGAAATGTTATTAAATGTGCATGTATGCATCCCAGGAAAATGTAATATCAAAAGTTAAATATGTATTTATGCATTCTACTAAAAAATGCACTACTCAAAAATTTGATTATGCATATATGCATTCTATTAAAAAAAACAACTGCGAACATGTATATATGCACATGCAAATAAAATAATTATGTCTTTTAAATTCCAAAAATCTAATTAAAAAAAATTGATTTTTTTTTTAAATTTGAAAATTCAAATCTAATAGGCTTTATTTTAGGAATGGTTATTTTGTTGCCAAAAATAAAAAAATCATAATTAAATGAGATTTTTGGTAAATGACTATCATGCCCTTTTATGATCTAACCAATCAGAATGAGTTCTCAAGATCTCATGAATATTTGAGTTCTCAATAGAACCTAACCCTATATATATATATATATATATATATATATATATATATATATATATATATATATATATATATATATATATATATATATATATATATATATATATATACTATACTATAAACCATATATAAATTACAACCCCTAATGCATGTTTGTCTTAATTTTTAAGACTGTCCAAGTTTTAATACACAACCCACAAATTATCATGCCTATGTTACAATGTTATTATGCACTAACGATTAAACAGGAACACAATTACACGCGTGTCAGAGCTTGCCCAAAACAAAAAAAGAAACCCTCGTTTACTTTCAACACAAAACAGCCGACATCCTCTCGTGAAACCCTAATGCTCCCAAAAAAATCAGCCGACATCCTCTCAGCCTCCACCTTCCGATCCGGCAAGCACCATCGGATCCGGCCGCCACCATTCGTTTTCGGACCACTCCGCCACATTCCGATCCAAGCACCACCACTCGCCATCACTCCCCGTCTTCCAAATCGAGAACCAAGCGTCTCCGTCGCCATCGATCTGGCCAACAACATCCGAAGAACAACAGCTCGCCACCGATCTGGACCGCCAAAATCCGAAAAACAACAGGTCGCCACCGATCTGCATCTACTCGAAGCCACCAGCGGATGGTAACTATTGATTCGGTTTTCAATATTTTGCACGATCTACTCGATCCAGGCACCACCACTCGCCATCGCTTCCCTTTTTCAAAAACGAGAACCAAGCGTCTCCGTCGCCATCGATCCGGCTAACAACATCCGAAGAACAACAGCTCGCCACCGATCTGGACCGCCAAAATCCGAAAAACAACAGGTCGCCACCGATCTGCATCTACTCGAAGCCACCAGCGGATGGTAACTATCGATTCGGTTTTCAATATTTTGCACGAACTACTCGATCCAGGCACCACCACTCGCCATCGCTTCCCTTTTTCAAAAACGATAACCAACCCTCTCGCTCGCCTTCTATCTGTATCGGATCGAACCAACCTGAAAATGGTAATTTTTGAATTGGTTTTCATTTTATTGCAGCCGATCTGGATGTACTCGAAGCAACCAAGCCTCTCCGTCGCCATCGATCCGGCCGCCAACATCCGAAGAGCAACCGGTCGCCACCGATCTGGAACTACTCGAAGCAACCAACAGATGGTAAGTATTGATTCGGTTTTCAATTATTGGAATGATCTACTCGATCCAGGCACCACCACTCGCCATCGCTTCCCGTCTTCCAAATCGATAACCAAGCCTCTCGCTCGCCATCTATCTGGATCGGATCGAAGCAACCAGAAAATGGTAATTTTTGAATTGGTTTTCATTTTATTGCAGCCGATCTGGATGTAATTTTGGATTTGGTAATTTTTGAAATGCTAATTTTTGAATTTTTGATTTGGTTTTCATTTTATTGCAGCGGATTTTGTTTTGATTTTTTTGCAGGATCAACAGTTTGTGCAGCATCCGATTACCAACACTCCGACCGTAAGATCTGGAAAAGGAAGAAAAAAAAACAGAATCTTGAATAACAGATTAAGTTGCGTTTCTTATTTGTTTAAACCTATATCTGATTACCAACACTCCGACAGTAATCTTTGTAACGACCTCCTCTGTTATGTCTAATAAACATCTTTGTACCGACAGTCATACTCCTGGGTGTAGCTGCAACAATTACACTATTGTCCATATGCAGGATCAATACAAGTACTAATGAACTTGATTAGGGGCATTTTCGTCCAATTTATTGACTTTCCTAATTTTTGAATATATTACATTTGAGTTTTCTATTTTTTGGTAAAATGTTGGGTTTTCTAATTTTTGGTCTATTGTTGACTTTTCTAATTTTTGCAGGATGAAGTTGAGTTTTGCATGATCAACTATTTGTGCAAAATTTTCTGATTACTAAAATAATTTTTGTCCAAATTTTTGTGATTACTGACATACTTTTTGTGCAAATTTATTATATTACAGTTGGTTTTACAATTTCTAGCAATACTCCTGGGTGTAGCTACAATAATTACACTATTGTCCATATGCAGGATCAATACCAGGTACTAATGAACTTGATTAGTGGCATTTTCGTCCAGGTTGAGTCTTCTAATTTTAGGTCTATCAAGATTATTTTTTTCAGGATCAACAGTTTGTGCTAAATTTTCTGATGCCTGAATTTCAATTTGATTCCCGGGTAAAACTTAATTTTAAATTAAAGATAAAGTATTATTGGTGAACCCCACACCCCAATAACTTTAAAATTTTGTTATAATTATGTCCCTTATTTGTGTCCCACCTCACCCCAATCACTTTGAACATCTTACTATTTACCAAAACACTTTGAATTCGTTATAATTATGTCCCCTAATTGTGTCCCACCCCACCCCAATCACTTTTAATTTCAAACTATTTACCAAATCACTTTACCTAAGTATATGTCCCATCCCACTTCAATCACTTTACCAAATTACAAACCCCACACCCGAATATCTTTAAGAATTGATTATAATTATGTCCCCTAATTGTGTCCACCCCACCCCAATCACTTTTAATTTCAAATTGATTCCCGGGGTTAGACATAATTATATATTTACTTCATTTAAGGACTTGCCAACTTCAACTTGGGACACAATAAATTATTCACATCACGGTTATTTTGAGGGAAGTTTAAGCAGTCATCCTCAATCCTTCTGTGTAAGCAGGTAACTCTAAATGCATGTTATCGTTTATTTATTGCCATAATCTTGTCAAGTACCTTTCTGTGTAAGGTAATCGAGATTATAGCATCGTACTTGCTTTGTTATATATAGCCTCATATTTGTACTTATTTTCTGATTATAGCATCATACTTCTTTTTTTAGTTTATATTATAGCATTGTACTATTTTTCGGTTAATATTATTGTACTTACTTTGTTAAATAAGGCATCATTCTTTTACATTTAACATTAGATTCTACCCGCATAATACTCTTTTTGTATTTTTCTGGTCTTTAATTACACCTTAAATAGCAATGGACTTTGGTGTCAAACCAAAACTGGAAAACACAGTGAAAACATCGTTTAAAATTTTAAAAAAGGGAAAAATCTGTTTTAAAAATCAAAAAAATCGGTGTCTTATAAATTCGGTAAAAACTTGTATCCGTGCCTGTCTAATGTATAAGTAATTGAACTACTTGGAAATTTGTTTTCACGTTTTATTTTTGAATTTGTAGTAAATGGATCAATATTTTGAGGTTTCCTCCTTTCGTTACCTCAATAATTCCCACTGTTGGTACCATTTCACCTTTGCTCGAGTTGAATTCATTTTAAGCGATATCAAAAGAGATAGAATCATCGTGCTTTTGATTGATAAAAATGTAAGTTTTGTATATTCTTAACTACATTAATCTTTATTTTTTATTAGTAATTATAATATTGTTTTTTGTTAGAGAGAAAAAATGATGGCGGTTATCCCAAGTCATCTAATGGAAATGTATCAAAACAGAATTTTGGTTGGGTTGCTATACTCGATAAAATGTTTTAAACTTTCCTGGAATCCCTTTGGCTGCCCAAAATATGGGGGGTATAAATTTCTTGACGATGAATACGTAATTTCCGTTAGTGATAATACACAATTTAATCTCGAACGACGCTCTGACCTTCATTTTCCATTGTATCCGCTGGTTACTTCTATCGAATCTCTTGTCAAAATGCAACGCCTACGACTAATGATCGGTAACTATTTATTATTTAATTTGCTTTTTAAATTATTATATATAATAAATTTAATTTCTAAATATATTGGCCATTTAGATGTTGTTGGCAAAGTTATTAGTGGACGATTTCTTGGCCGTAATCAGTATTCTCGCATGGACAACTTTACGTAGCACTTTCTAGAGGAATATCACGTGACAATACAAAAGTATTAGTGAAGCCTATCAAAGATTTTGAGACGCCTGGAGTTTACACATCGAACGTGGTATATCGAGAAGTTTTACGTGATATGTAAAATACATTTGTAATGATATTGACGATACATTATGTGTTTTTTGGAATTATATACTTTTGTTGCATGACGAAAAAGTTGTGTTATTTGTTAAATAACTAATACAAAAGTTGTCAAACGAGGATGTTAATAAGAATACAATTATCTTCCCTCAAAAGAAACTTATATTTGAATTAAAAATATTCATCACAGAAAACCACACACGGAAGCGAAACCTTACATACTCTTCAACGACGCCCCTCCCCACCCACACTCTCGGGTATTTATCGTCCCCTATATCGTTGGAAAAGTAATCAATCGCCCGAAAAGAATTTAATCACTCTCATATTCGGCAACTCCCCCTCTCATCTGCAACCTAGCACCTAAAAACTAATTGCAGAAACGAAACTATTTGCCGCCGCCGCATTGCGCGGGTACGCAGCTAGTATATATATATATATATATATATATATATATATATATATATATATATATATATATATATATATATATATATATATATATATATATATATATATATATATATATATATATATATATATATATATATATTTGTATATATATATCTATATATATATATATATATATATATATATATATATATATATATATATATATATATATATATATATATTTGTGTATATATATATATATATGTATATATATATATATATGTATATATATATATATATATATATATATATATATATATATATAGATATATATATATATATATATATATATATATATATATATATATATATTTGTGTATATATATATATATATATATATATATATATATATATATATATATATATATATATATATATATATATATATATATATATATATATATATATATATAGGAAGGTTCAATATAGAACTAAATTAAATCACCTAACCATAGAGCCATTCTTATAACCCTTGGATAATTATATTAATGGATTAGATTAAAAGGGACGCATTATAAAATTATGTACCTAATGTAGGGAATCATACCCACGCAAGGGCATATTGGGTTTTTTATATGTCCCTAAAATATAGGAACGTCAAATGTTACGTGATTTTTTGAAACACATGTTCATCTATTAACATATGTTCATTTACAGAGAATGAGTATGTTCATTGATAAACATTTGTTCATTTATGAACACATGTTCATTTATGAACATGTGTTTATTTACAAGGAATGAATATATACATATAAGGAGATGAATGCATGTTCATTGATGAAAATATATTCATTGATGAACATATGCGTCCTTTTACGAAGAATGAATATACGGAGAAGGTAATTAACGTATCAGATCCAACTCATATCAAGCGGGAGGCGGTAAAATTTTAAAAAAAAATTCTCAGAACCATTCAATTGGAGGCCTTAATTTGCAAGTCCAGATTTTTTAAAACTTGGTGTTGAGTAGAAAAATTTCCTCGAGCGCCCCACATGCTTGATGAAGTGAAAGGTGCGGTTTGGAGTTGCGGTTCAAACAAAGCACCTGATCCCGATGGCTTCTCGTTTGAGTTTTTTCGCAAGCATTGGAATTACATTTGATCGGACCTTTACATGGCTGTCTAACACTTTGAAAGGGAAGGGGTTATTGATCCGGGTTGCAACGCTTCGTTCATCACTCTTGTCCCTAAGGTTGCGGACCCGATCTCCCTCAACGACTTCCGACCAATCGGTCTCATCGGTTCCATCTACAAAGTGATCTCGAAGATTCTTTCGAAGAGGCTAAAGAAGGTTATAGATTCGGTGATCAGTCCCGAACAAACGGGTTTTATTAAAGGTCGTTCAATGCTAGATGGTCCATTAATCGCCAATGAACTTGTAGCATGGCTTCAGAGATCAAAGAAGAAGGCGTTACTTTTCAAGGTTGATTTGAAAAGGCTTTTGACAGCCTCAACTGGTCGTTCCTCGACAGTATACAAGAACAGATGAACTTTGGGCAGAAATGGCGTACCTGGATTCGAGGTTGTCTAACGTCGACTTCGTTCTCGGTCCTATTAAATGGGTCCCCGATAGAACAGTTCAAACCGGAGAGGGGTGTACGGCAGGGCGATCCCCTCGCCCCATTCCTTTTTATCATCGCGGCTGAAGGATTGCATCGGGCTATGGAAACTGCGAAGTCGGAAAATATCTTTCGTGGGGTGCAATTGCCTAGAAACGGGCCTGCTATTTCTCATCTCCAATATGCGGATGACGCCATCTTTTTTGGTGAATGGTCCCTCGCTAATGCCCGTAACCTTGTTCGAATTCTTAGATGCTTTGAATGTGCCTCGGGCCTCAAGGTTAACATGGCGAAAAGTAAACTAATTGGTATCTCATGTACCGTTTCTGAATCAGAATTCGTGGCTAGAAGGATTAATTGCCAACTTGGTTCTTTTCCCCTCTCGTATCTTGGGATGCCTATTGGTGTCCCAATGAGTCGAGTTAGTCAGTGGGCCCCGTTGATCGAGAAATTCCGTTCTAAGCTGTCTAGGTGGAAAGCATTGACGCTCTCCTTTGGAGGTCGCCTCACATTGTTTAAAGTTGTATTAGGGGCGCTTGGTACGTATTTATTCTCGCTTTACAAAGCTCCGGATAAGGTGATTGCTGATTTAGAAAGAATTCGAATGAGATTTTTTAAGGGAGGATCTCTCGATAGGCGTAAGGTTGCATGGATAAGCTGGGAAAAAATTTTATCTCCCAAAGAGAAAGGTGGGTTGGGGATCGGTACCTTGAAGGCACAAAACCTAGCTTTATTAGGAAAATGGCGATGGAAATTTTCAGAGTCAAAACCGGACCTATGAAAAGAAGTGATTAAGGCGATTCACAAGCCCAATGGTGCGCTGCCTGGTCCGTCGAGAACAAAAACAGGATGTTGGGTGCAATTGTTAATCTCCAAAAACACTTTGATAGATTTGATGTGAGCCTCACTGATCTAATCCAGAACATTCAAGATGAGGAAGGGAACACGCGACTGATCTGGGCTCTCAATAGAGCTAATGGATTCTCGGTGGGATCTCTTGCCAAACTTGTCGATCATTGCAGACTCTCAGTTGGTGACGTTAGCTGGGAATGGAATAGTCTTGTGCCGGGTAAAGTAAACATTCTAGCTTGGAGAGCTCTTTATGGAAGGTTACCAACCCGTGTTAATCTCAAAATAATTAATGTGACAACAGATATGTATGCAAGGTGTGCAATCGGGCTCCTGAAACTGAATATCATGTTTTTGTTGACTGTGACGTGGATAATTGTGTGTGGGTGGAGGTGCAGAAGTGGTGGTTTTGCTTGTCTGGGTTACCCGTTTCCTGTTCCGACCTTCTAAACAACAAAAACGCATTCATCGGTCCCTCCTGGTTGGCTGAGGCAAACGAGGCAATTTGTCTCATATATTTCTAGGTTTTGTGGTCTTTCGCAATAAAGGTATTTTCAAACAAGAATTCAAGACGCAACTGGAATTGGCAGCTGAAGTCCAAATACTTTCGTTCCTTTGGTTTAACGCTGAAAGAAGAAAGGTGGTAAACTAGTCCGGTTGAGATGGATTGAAAACCCGGTGTCTGAATTGCTAGCTTGTAATCCTTAGTGTATTGTTGTAATCTGGACTGTTTTTGGTGGGGGTGAGCTTCTTGCTCCCCCTTCCTTTTTATCTTAATAAAATCTTTTGTTGCTGTTCCACAAAAAAAAACGTTTGTTTGTTCATTGATGAACGTATGTTCATTGATGAACATATGTTCATTGATGAACATTTGTTCATTTATTGGAGGTTTTATTTCTAATATTTCCATTTTACCATCATACCCTTAATGAAGGAATCTAATCTAATGGTTAAGATCGTGATTCTATGGTTAGGTGATATAATTTGATTCTATGTTGAACCTATCCATATATATATATATATATATATATATATATATATATATATATATATATATATATATATATATATATATATATATATATATATATATATATATATATATATATATATATATATAATCAGGATCGGGTGAGGACTTGCGAGGACACCTTAAAAAAATTTAAAAAAATATAAATAATAAATTGAATCATAGTACTATATCGGAGAAAAAAAAGATTCAAAAAAAACTTTTGGATCATTATTTTTTTTATAATGAAATAATGATCCAAAATAAAAACAGAAAAATTGCACCATCATGTTTTTCAATGATCCAAAAAAAAATTTCCAATTTTTTTGATAATTATATAGTATTATTCTCGATTTTATGATTTATATTTTTTTATATTTTTTTCAATTTTTTAAGGTGTCCTCGCACGTCCTCACCGAAAAAAGAGTCATCACTGGATCCGGACCCTATATATATATATATATATATATATATATATATATATATATATATATATATATATATATATATATATATATATATATATATATATATATATATATATATATATATATATATATATATATATATATATATATATATATATATATATATATATATATATATATGTAACACCCCTTTCTCAAAACCATAATTTAATATAGTTTATATTACAAAACATTTTACAAAACGTGACCATGAAAAGTCACCAAATTTTTTTTTATAAACTTTATTCTGAAAGGGTATTACAGACTCAATACAGAAAACCATAATTTAAACTTACTGTATACACACTGGTCCCACTCCAGCTCCTGCTCATCTCACCTAAGTACATAGCATTTAAAAATAATACGTGAGACATAAAGTCTCGTGAGTAATATGGGTTTTAGACCCAAAACTTTTCTGCTTTAAAACTTGAAATATAAACAAGTAAACTACTAGAACTTATTACATAATAAATCTCAAATCTCTTTTCTTTTCTATCTTCAAAACTCAAAAATACTTTCTTTCTCAAAATTGCTTTCTTTTATCAAAACTGTATTCTTTCTCAAAACTACTTTCTTTTACCAAAACTGTATTCTTTCTCAAAACTACTTTCTTTTATCAAAACTGTATTCTTTCTCAAAACTACTTTCTTTTATCAAAACTGTATTCTTTCTCAAAACTGATCTCTTTCTTTAAAAACTGCTTTCTTTCTCGTTTTCTAGTGACCAACTGAAACTCATGAATTAATTTAGTTTAATTCATTCTACTAGCTCACCTCGCGGGACAGAACAGATCCGCCCGCTAGGTTATGCTCATTCTGTCTCCCCTTTGTGACTTGGAACGGATTCAAGCACAAGGGTATACTAAGCTAGACAACTACTTCGCGAAAGGAGGTACCATCCCAGTAGTGTCTTCTGATCCCCCGATTATGTGGGTGATCCTAGTCCGGACAACTGGCTCATGCTTCTTTCTTTCTTTAATTCTTACTTCATTTCATCTCAAATTGGTCAAAATGGGACACAATTTGTAAACAACTCTTACTCAAACATTTTATAACTCTTTACTGAAAATACTTTAAAAAAAACTGATTTTGACAACTTAGTTCCCATAAGGAACTTCTTTCAAAATACCTTGCAAACCATACTTTAAAAATCTGTTTTAAACACTAAGCCCTTGTATAGAGCTTCATTCAAAACTATTTTCCAAACTTTAGTATTTATAAACATTTGGAAATCTTACTTTTTTGAAAATAACATATTGCTATGTACTATAGAAATCCTCATAAAACTCACCTTGGTTTTACTACGGTTCACTAGGCTTCACGTACGCCTTTTCCTTTCCCGTGCTCAATAACGTTTGAAGCACCACCTATACAAGTAGTATATATAAATACCCAATATAATTAACTCTATAATGCTAAAGTCTCATATAACATAACTCTAGGTTATAATAAATGTATAGCCATTAATAAACTCGTTTAACGGTTTTCTCCGAAATACGCGTATATTGCTATAGTACCCCCGAGGGGTCGTATTTCAGTTCCGACTCTTTTCCATGAAATATTAAGCCATATTAGACTTGTGTTTCAAATTTGGAGTTCATTGGACAAGTCTAGCTCAAATTCTAAAAATCAAGTTTTGACGTGAATAGTGATTTTAGCCACTGCCGCTACAGTGACTTTTCCGCAAGGTCGGATTACGGATTTGACCATTCCCGACATGTTCTTATACCATTTTAGGGTTATGGCTAAAATTTCAGATCAATCGGACATGTCTAGCTATGGTTTCTAGCGTTTGGATTTCTAACATTTTTAACATTTTTGGTCCCTGTCTGAAGGGCACTGTAGCACGCAGTGCACTGTAGCACGCAGTTTTCACCCATTAAGTCCTTAATCTATGTCTTAATCATATGGGGTTTGTTCTAGGACCAAAACCCTTGACTAATAACAGGTTTTAAGCTATTAGAAACACCTTAATCACACCAATTCATGATTTAGGGTTCTTGAGCAACATTTAAGCTTCTCAACAATAGCAACCTACTTTGCTATTTTTAACACTTGTTCTTACTACATGGACATGTTTTAAGCCCAGAAATCATAAGCACTTCATGGATTATGATTGACATTACAAATTTCAATCCACTCCATGGAAACCCATCTAGAACACACAAAACCAATACAAGTTTTCATACGTATTATAACATTTCTAAACTTCTTTCATTAAGCCATTTAGACTTCTATCCTGTTATTTAACACTTATAATTACTCATAATACATCCAAATATGCTAAGAATGGTTTTCTTTCAATTCTTTGATCGTTATATTAACATATACATTCATATTCCTAAGTGGGACAGAATCTGCCGAAACAGGATACCCTGTACGAAAAACGGCATAACTCACTCTAGAAGAATCGAAACGACTCACCGCTTTTTGATTTAGAAACTAGACATCTGTAGGTTTCTTTTCATGTATGAAACATAATTTTTGGCCTTGTAGATTTGTACAGTTTTACAGTTTAAGTTGGCGTAAAAATTCTGTCAGAATACTTTATTGCTTTCATTCTTATTATTATATAACTTATGAAATTGCAATTTCATATATTTAAGGTCATTCTTTAAACCATTAAGCACTTAATTCATTTGGTAATCCTCAAGGGAATCATTCCAATACCTTATCTAACCATTCTTTATGGGGTTTCAACTATGGAATCAATGATTCCATTCCATTTTCAAAAATTGCCCGTTACTTCAATTTGCATCAAAATCGGATGGAACCAAAAACAATCTACACCAGGTGTTTTCTTACATCTAAATAAACGTTTGTGACTTAACAAAAACATTGAAATCATTGTAAATCCGTTTAACCCAAAATCTAGGGTTTTTTGAGTTCAAAATTTACCATTCTTGAAATTAACAACTTGTAATGGATGGAATGTGTTTCTTTGATGATTAGAACATTAATTAATAGATGGAATCACTAAATTAATCTTATCCATAAACTGAAATTCGGATTTCAGTAAACACCAACAAGAAAATTGGGTTTTCTAGCTTAAGAAGATGATATCTTACCTCAAAATGGTTAGGAATCAACCATTACTTGCTCCAATCCTTCAAACCGTGATCAATTCTTCAAGAACATGAAGAATTCGTGCCTTCCCTCTCTCAATCCTCTGCATTCACGTTTCAGTGAATGAAATGGGGTGTTCCCACCTATTTATATCTCCCAACTTTGGAAAAATGACAAAATGGTCCTTCTAGTTTCTAATAATTCAAAAAAAACGATACAAAACTAATTATAATTCTTGAAACTCTTAAGTTTTATTGTTTTGCCCCACTTATAAACTTAATATATTTATTAAGGACATACTAACACATAAAAATCTCATTATGAGATTAAATACTCAAAATGACAAAAATACCCTTTTCGGTCATTTTATACTTTTCATTATCTTTTAACTTTTTTTTTATTCTTCATACTTCATATGTATAACTATAATAATGTTCATATACTTCATCCTTAATGAAAATAGAAATCTTTTCATTTATATTAGTAATTGGAAAATTACCAAAATACCTTTTTTTCTCAAAATATGAATAATTAGTTAATAATTATTCCTTTACATTTGACTTTCCAAATTTACATATTTTTGGGTTCTTACAATATCCACCCCTTAAAAAGGATTCTGTCCTCAGAATCATTTAACAAATGAAATAGTTTTCATATACTTATCATTTCTCTTGCAAACATAATTTTTTCTAAAAAAAAATTCTCATGACAAACTTAAATCATATATCTTTCTACTTAGAGAGTTATAAATCTCAAATTTCGTAACCTTCATCCAACTTAGAACAACGTATTTTCTTTCTAATTTTACTTACTATTTATTGCTTGACTATTTTAGAAAATAGCATTATACTTTCATTTATCTTTCAAAATAGCAATATACTTAACTTTTTTTTTTTTTTCAAAATCTTTACTTTTAACGACTATTAGGTCGTAGTTCATTCTCATTCTTTTACTTTTTCACTTTCTTGAAAAGTTTTATAACTAAATTCTCTTCTACTTTCGTATTTTATAAAACTTCTTAGTTTATCTCCTACTTGATAAAATTCTTACATGCTTTTGATTACCTCATATACTCTATCATATATTTAACCTTGATATTTCCTTTCTCATTTTTTTTTATTCTTCTTACTTAAGTAAATTTCATATTTATAATTTACTTTCTTTCTTTTCTTATAGAAGCTTTGCCACTTCATACTTTCTTATTATAGAAAATTGAGTTTCCAAAAGTCAATCTACATTTTAATTACTTCTTTATTGTCATTAGACTTAAATCTCATATTTTTCTTTTTCTAGTAAACAATACACATCCAATTTACCTTTATACATTTCTTTAGAAGTTTTACAACTTCTTATGTTTACATATACTAGAACTTCAAAAGTCAATCATTGTTCTTGCTTCTTTTGTCTTATCATTCATCTTTAATTCTCAAAGAATTTTCTATCTTTATTTTTTTTTTATGAACAAAACCCTTTTATATCAAAGGTGTTGCTATTATTACTACTAAAACTTTTCTTTGCCCTTATTACTAGTTTTCATACATTCTCATAAGGTCATTACCTTTATCATCTTGTTACCTGCATGTATTACTTTTATAATTACATGTCTTGTATCACTCTTTACTTATATTATTTTCATCTTTCGACATATTAACGATCTATATACCTCTTTCATTTTTCTTTATAATTTAGGAGATTTCAATCTCTTTTACTCATTATACTTTCTAATATAATCTTGTCCATTTCATTTCTCAGCTTTCTTACTATACTCTTATGAGAACACTTCTGATCTTTTTAGGTACCCCATGTACCATTCTCATCTTATTTTATTACTTATGTTTTAGTATTTTTTTTATAATTCTTATTTCTCATACTAATGCTTAGTTTAGCATTCTATCTCTTGCTTACTTTTTACTTGCTATGGTTAAAGCCAAAAATAACTTTTACTTCTCTTTTTATTCTGACTGCATTATAACTATATTTCAATAAGGATTGGCATTTCTGGCTCAACATCTTCATGTTTTATCTCATTATACTTATTAAGCATACACTACTTTCATAATCATATAGATTACCACCATTTTTCATAAACATTTAGTCTCTTTATCTCACATATTTTACTTATAAACTTTCTAGGTTTGATACCCAAAATTTCTTTTATTATTCTTTTTACCATTTCTCTCTATGTGCCATGAGGCTATATGCCCAACACATTACATTGTTCTTTCCTTTAAGCTTCTTTTCTTTACTCTCTTTATATATATATATATATATATATATATATATATATATATATATATATATATATATATATATATATATATATATATATATATATATATATATATTAAAGCGATATACGCTATACTCTTTCCAATGTTCCATAACTACTAGTCATGTACCGAACATTTCTCTAATCTTTGGCTACTTTTACCCGTTACTTCCGCTTAGAGGTAGTCACTTCCTGTCTCTTTATTTTAATTCTTATTTCATATTTGACTCTTTGTCTAAGACTTATCTGGATATTCACTTTTACTCTTTATCTCGGGTTATTTATGACTCTCAATCATTTTTCTCACATTCTTTCGGTTATCCTTTTATCATTCACAGTTCTTCTTATTTATACTTTATATAGTCACTAAATCTGATTTCAAGTGACCATTTCTTTGATAACTGTCTTTATATTCTTCTCATTATCATCATTGTCTGTCTTATCTTTAACTTTTCGCTCAACACTTGATTAGGCATTTAATATCTATTTCTCAACTCATTCTCTTGCATTGTAACAATGTAACTTGCTCATAATCTTTAACGATTTTTTTTAGGTAACTTACTTTGTTATATTACTCGTTATAGCACTATACTTACGACTTATTTATTTATTCCAATAATTGGATGTCATTTATTGTCATACTTCTTTCGAGTTTGGAAGTCACAACTTCCCATTTCTTACACTTTCTTTTCTGTCTTTGATTCCTCTTCTAATACTTGGTTAAGTATTTTGCTTTCATTTTATACTATCTTATTTACAACTTTTATATACATACTTTAATCTCTTGGTTGTCCATGAACAACACATCTTACTACTTCTCAATATTTATTCTATACTCTTTTATACATCTTTTGGGTTTGTCTACAATTGCAAACCCAGCTCATTTCCTTTTTTACTCTTTCTACTTAAATGTTTTCATTCTTCTTCCTTATATGAATTTCATTCATATATATTTATTCACTTTCTTTTCCAATATTTCTTTCTTTAGTCATTGTAGTGACATTACTCTTATTTTTATTCCATAATCATAATTCGTTTCCGTTAAACAACAGAAATTTTTAGTTATACTCTTTCTTTTATAATTGTACTATATACTCCATGACTTCTATTAACACTTTCAATACATTATACGGTGGTTATCTTAACCATAAAATTAAACTTTTCTCCTTCATTACTTTAGCATTCTTGTCATCTTATTTTCAGTGCTTTTTACTCATACTTTCTTATGTTTTATTACATATAATTTATACTGGTTCATATAGGGTATGAGGTTTTTCCCTATAAATCTCATATTTGCTACTTCATCTTTAACACTTTTTCTTTTATACTTCAATATTTCCAGTCATACTGGATTTTCTTCGATAGGTATACTGAATTTATACCCCTCAAACCTCTTACACTTATCTCTTACAGCTTCACATAATTCCTGTATGGTTCCACCAGACTCAAATGTATATCCTGTGATTAGAATAGTACAGGCCCATATTATTATAACCACCTATACGCATTTGCTTCTCGTTTTACCACCAGGACTCATGTTCCACTGTTGTGGATTTACTCCCAGTTCTACTTACTCTCAACATCATACTCAAGTATGTACTCTACTTAACTCCTACATAGTTTAAGTCTAGGTTCAAGTACTGACACCTAGTTCGCTTAAACTATGGCTCTGATACCAAAACTGTAACACCCCTTTCTCAAAACCATAATTTAATATAGTTTATATTACAAAACATTTTACAAAACGTGACCATGAAAAGACACCAAAATTTTTTTTATAAACTTTATTCTGAAAGGGTATTACAGACTCAATACAGAAAACCATAATTTAAACTTACTGTATACACACTGGTCCCACTCCAGCTCCTGCTCATCTCACCTAAGTACATAGCATTTAAAAATAATACGTGAGACATAAAGTCTCGTGAGTAATATGGGTTTTAGACCCAAAACTTTTCTGCTTTAAAACTTGAAATATAAACAAGTAAACTACTAGAACTTATTACATAATAAATCTCAAATCTCTTTTCTTTTCTATCTTCAAAACTCAAAAATACTTTCTTTCTCAAAATTGCTTTCTTTTATCAAAACTGTATTCTTTCTCAAAACTACTTTCTTTTACCAAAACTGTATTCTTTCTCAAAACTACTTTCTTTTATCAAAACTGTATTCTTTCTCAAAACTACTTTCTTTTATCAAAACTGTATTCTTTCTCAAAACTGATCTCTTTCTTTAAAAACTGCTTTCTTTCTCGTTTTCTAGTGACCAACTGAAACTCATGAATTAATTTAGTTTAATTCATTCTACTAGCTCACCTCGCGGGACAGAACAGATCCGCCCGCTAGGTTATGCTCATTCTGTCTCCCCTTTGTGACTTGGAACGGATTCAAGCACAAGGGTATACTAAGCTAGACAACTACTTCGCGAAGGGAGGTACCATCCCAGTAGTGTCTTCTGATCCCCCGATTATGTGGGTGATCCTAGTCCGGACAACTGGCTCATGCTTCTTTCTTTCTTTAATTCTTACTTCATTTCATCTCAAATTGGTCAAAATGGGACACAATTTGTAAACAACTCTTACTCAAACATTTTATAACTCTTTACTGAAAATACTTTAAAAAAAAACTGATTTTGACAACTTAGTTCCCATAAGGAACTTCTTTCAAAATACCTTGCAAACCATACTTTAAAAATCTGTTTTAAACACTAAGCCCTTGTATAGAGCTTCATTCAAAACTATTTTCCAAACTTTAGTATTTATAAACATTTGGAAATCTTACTTTTTTGAAAACAACATATTGCTATGTACTATAGAAATCCTCATAAAACTCACCTAGGTTTTACTACGGTTCACTAGGCTTCACGTACGCCTTTTCCTTTCCCGTGCTCAATAACGTTTGAAGCACCACCTATACAAGTAGTATATATAAATACCCAATATAATTAACTCTATAATGCTAAAGTCTCATATAACATAACTCTAGGTTATAATAAATGTATAGCCATTAATAAACTCGTTTAACGGTTTTCTCCGAAATACGCGTATATTGCTATAGTACCCCCGAGGGGTCGTATTTCAGTTCCGACTCTTTTCCATGAAATCTTAGGCCATATTAGACTTGTGTTTCAAATTTGGAGTTCATTGGACAAGTCTAGCTCAAATTCTAAAAATCAAGTTTTGACGTGAATAGTGATTTGAGTTCAAAATTTACCATTCTTGAAATTAACAACTTGTAATGGATGGAATGTGTTTCTTTGATGATTAGAACATTAATTAATAGATGGAATCACTAAATTAATCTTATCTATAAACTGAAATTCGGATTTCAGTAAACACCAACAAGAAAATTGGGTTTTCTAGCTTAAGAAGATGATATCTTACCTCAAAATGGTTAGGAATCAACCATTACTTGCTCCAATCCTTCAAACCGTGATCAATTCTTCAAGAACATGAAGAATTCGTGCCTTCCCTCTCTCAATCCTCTGCATTCACGTTTCAGTGAATGAAATGGGGTGTTCCCACCTATTTATATCTCCCAACTTTGGAAAAATGACAAAATGGTCCTTCTAGTTTCTAATAATTCAAAAAAACGATACAAAACTAATTATAATTCTTGAAACTCTTAAGTTTTATTGTTTTGCCCCACTTATAAACTTAATATATTTATTAAGGACATACTAACACATAAAAATCTCATTATGAGATTAAATACTCAAAATGACAAAAATACCCTTTTCGGTCATTTTATACTTTTCATTATCTTTTAACTTTTTTTTATTCTTCATACTTCATATGTATAACTATAATAATGTTCATATACTTCATCCTTAATGAAAATAGAAATCTTTTCATTTATATTAGTAATTGGAAAATTACCAAAATACCTTTTTTTCTCAAAATATGAATAATTAGTTAATAATTATTCCTTTACATTTGACTTTCCAAATTTACATATTTTTGGGTTCTTACAATATATATATATATATATATATATATATATATATATATATATATATATATATATATATATATATATATATATATATATATATATATATATATATATATATATATATATATGTGTGTGTGTGTGTGTGTGTGTAATGAATCAATACAAATGTGAAAATTCAAGAACACAATTTATTAAAAGAAATCCTTTCTGTTTATTCAAAAAACCATGAATTATCATGTGTATACATCATATACATGATTTCCCAACATGCATGTACATATTATACATCATAATATTCATAAATCAACAATTTATCGTGCAAGTAATGATTTATTTTTGTGCAATAAAGATGAACAAGTGGCTCTAATACCACTGTTGGATTAAAAAAGCTTACAAAGAAATAAAAATGCAATAGAAACATAAGTAAAAAGTGTTTCAAAATCGAACATGGATCACAAGTTCATCAAGCTTCATGCAACAAAACTAGCAAACAAGCATAACATCTAAAACATAGTTTTTTATGGATCTTTGCAAGAGTATTGGATGATACGAGAGCCCAAAGTAGAACTCCTCTAGTGAAATCAGGGTCCAAAGCATAATTCCAAGTAAACTATGATCGAATCACTTTCTTGCGGTCGAATCAACTCTAAATCGAGATAGAGATCTCCATTTCTTGTGGTCGAAGCTACCCAAACTGATATGTCAACTCTCAGTTACGAATAACCTCAGAGAGAGAAAGACGCCATGGAGAGATATGGGACGATGAGGGAGGAGATTCGTTGGAGAGAGAATGAACCGAGAGTGAGGGTGGCCAATAGTGAAGGGTATCGAGGAGAGAGGGATAAGTTTTTCCTTTGTGGTTTCAAGTGTCACGTACTTGTTACCCCCCAAGTTCTCCTTTTATAGTCGAGGAATTCTTATCCGTTTGGTACTTCTTATCGATGTGGGATTCCTTACCACCTATCAGTTGAATTATTAGATAAGATATGATAGTCATTATCTTTTATCTAATTCAAAGTTATTACATTTTAACTCTTCCACTTTATTAGTTTATTGTTAATTTACGGCAAATTAACTAACTAATCCCTCATAATTTTCTCTTTTCATTTTATGCTCAAATCATACTTTGTGTATAACCTAAAAGAACCATGTTAAACATACAAAAAGTTATAACTTGTTGTGATGGTGAACATATCTATGATGCATACTGCTAAAATATGAAGTTTTAAGCAAGTTCGTATCCAAAAGAATATAATAAATTGTATGGTAATTTCCATTGAATCTAATATTCTAAATTTCATCAAATTCGCTAAAATATAAAATTCGAGTAATTTATTATTATCCAAATAAAATAATACGATGATTTTACATAAACTATAAAATAACCGTATGCACACAATTTACCTTTAAACGATATTTTAATAAAATTTCATAATACTGATCGAAAAATACATTGTTATTTTTCTCCTTTATTCATGTCATTAACACTATCCCTAACTTAGCATATATATGCTGCCAGTTATTAATTAGTATCGTATACCTCAATTCCACAAGGGGGAAAAGAAAAAGAGCTCTGACGATTTACATGTATTAATTGTTATAAAGTTGACAAGAAATTGTCATTTTGCAGCGGATGTGAAAGAGAGAGTAGGATATACCAATATAATCTTAAAAAATAATGAAATATCATGCAAATATTTAGATTATAGTATGCAATACTAATATTTTATATGTAATTTTTAAAAACTCTATTAAAAGTTATATTTAAATATCAGTATGTACAACTTTTTTTAACTGAATATATTATAAATAACAGCTAGCAAATGATGAACAGACTACTAGTACCGGGAAATAAAAATACACAAATTTTAGAACACAAAAAAGACACAGCAAAGAACCCAGAGAGAACTAAGTCTGACGGAAGTGGGGAGCTGACAACGTGTAATCCACATGAGCATAGCACAAGCGTGACATAGAGGCGATAGCATCTCAGCAAATCTTCAACGGGCAGTAGAGGGAAAGAGAGAGAGAGAGAGAGAGAGAGCATAGCAGAGCAGAGCATAGCAGAATGACTTTATTCTAGGTGAAGTAGTCTATCGTATGCCATGAGATGACAAGAGTGTCGAATTCATCGTGTTTCGAACCCTCACTTCTAAGGTTATGTGAGGAGGGACCAACTGCCTAAAATGCAGCACCCCGTGTGACTGGGGAAATGGTGTGTATTTGTAACAAGACAAAGTGTTACACACACCAATTGAAAAGGAGGAGTACCAGCCTGCCTGATATGTAGCGCCCCGCGCGAATAGGGGAAGGTGGAATGACAGTAATAGGCCCTCACACCATTCGAAAAGAAGGAGGAATACAAATCTGCATGAGATACAACACCCCGCGTTAATGGGGGAGAGGGTAGTCATTGTGACTTGCAAAGGTGCACTGCCCCACGTAAATGGAGAGATCCAACGTATATGGAGCTCACGCCATTTTCAAAAGGTGGAGCCCCATCCTTCTTAAGATATAGTGCCCCATATGAGTAGGGGAGGTTTGGTTTTAATGCACTCACACAGTGAAAATAGGAGGAGTGCAAATATGCCTGAAAGTAGCACCCTATATTAGTGATGGATGGGGGATAAAGAAAGGCATATATACAGTCCAATATCCCAACCATATGGGAACCTAGAGCCTAAAGAATGGAAATGATATCCAATTCTGCTTATTGATTGTGTTTCTCTTAACTCTGTGTTTTATCCAAGTGAATGGTGTTACGTTCATTCCAAATGGACCAAATTGTCACAGAAATGATGACATTTATTAATTTCAGGTCTACTGCATGGTTTGTGTAGTTATGATCATACGAAATCAGTTTTTCAAACAAAGCAATTGGGCGTTCATCGAAACCGATCCAAGATAGACTTTATTCCACACTTTAGTGACAAAGGGGCAGTGAATGAGAGATGATGGTTGTCTTCAATACATAATTATATCCAAGACTGTTGTGGGATGTTTGTTAGACCTCTTTTAGCCACGACGAATCCAGTTAGGATTTTTTCAAAGCACGCTCTCTAGAAGGAGGCATTTACTTTAATGGGAACCCAGTTGTTCGAGAAGAAAGAGTCGGTGTTGGGAGAAAACTTATTGATTTCAATTTCTCACCGTAGAGATTTCATAGAGAAATCATTCAAGGGGTCTTCTTTCTAGACGGTTATGTCTAGCCCTGGGCAGTCAATCGCGCGCAATAGCGCCGCTATAGCGTTATAGCGCATATCGCCCCTCAACCGTAAAAAAAAACCACTTAGCGTTTTAGAATAGCGGTTCCGCTATTAGCGGCGCTATTTTGCGCAATTTTACCATCTGCTATAGCGGTAATATCGCGATATTAAAAAAAAATTAAACATTTCGACCAGGGTTCACCTAAAAGGCACACCCAATGACCAAGCCAAATAGAACCGGGTTCACCTAAAAGGCATACCTAGTCACAACCGGCTCAATGAGTGATTCTCTTAACCAAGCTTGATATTTATAATAGGAGGGCTCACTCAATGCTTTTATTTTTAACCGATGTGGGACGACTAGTTCTTATTCTTCTCCAGTTCTCCTCGTTTCATTTGTCACTCTTCACATCGATTGAAGCACTCAATGTCGATTGCAACTTATGATTTCATCACTCTTCACATCGATTGAAGCACCGCTCAATGGAACATCTTCAATTTCAGTTGGTTGGTCCGATCGCAGACATCGATTTGCGATTCAAATGGATTAATCAATTTGTAGACATCGATTTACAGGTTCGATTCAAGGTCGATTTCATCCTCCTTCAATGTCGAGTTCGATTTACAAGTTCGATTCAAGGTCGATTTGTAGACATCAATTTACAGGTTAGCTTTTGATTTTCAGGTTCCGATTTTTGCTTTTGATTTTCAGGTTCCGATCAATGGGTCTTCGACTATGATTACGCCATTACGGGCTGATTGAATTCAAGCTCGAAAATCAAATAGCAGATTATCCAATCGATTTTGTGATTCCTATCGACTTATGTAATCGGTTATAAGAAGCTCATGTAATCGAAGTATGTAATTGATTTAGTTGAAGCTTTTGATTATGTAATCGAAGTATGTAATTGATTTAGATGAAGCTTCTGATTCCATGGATTGCCACTGATGAAACCTAATTCTAGGGTAATTGGCTAAGAATTGAAGCTATCAGGACTCATTACTGGCCGATTGGAATTAATTTATGTAATCGATTTAGTTGAAGCTTCACCATTGTAATCGGTTCTCGTTCATCGACTGTGTAATCGGTAATTGGTTCTCCTTCATCAATTATGACTGAATCAACAAGGATATTCAGGAACTATGAGATTAATTGTGTTGTGTTGTAAGATGTCACGAGATTAAGAACTGTCAACTGAATTAGTGATTGGTTTGATTGTTATATTTGTTTAATTGTGTTGTAATTATGTTATAATTGTGTTGTAATTATGGTCTTTATCATTTGTATTCACATTCTTGCTAGAATGGATGAAGCTATATCAAGAACATATATAGCAAAAATGAATGAAACTATATGCATTCAAGGTGTTTGATGAAATGCTCGAAAGAAAATGATGATATTTAAACATTTTGTATCTACATTTTGACTTATGTCTTAAATTAAGCCTTATGTGATGTTTTTTGAATGACTTTTATGATATTAATTCTATTAGTAATAGTCTAATATATAAATTCTACATATTACTAAAAAACCGCTATACCACCGCTATACCACCGCGAGAACCGCAAAATTAAATATCGGTAGGTTACCGCGATTACGGTTTTGACCGCGATAACTGCATAGGTCTAGCCCGATGGAGAGTTGGAAACCTAATAAGCTTGAGCATAGGTTCTCAAGATCTCAAAGCTCGGTGGTCTGAAGAGGTGATTTCCACGGCCAATTCCATAGATGTGGATTTAGTTGATTTGATATAAATGGGTTCATGGATTGGGGATTTTCCCTTCTTAATAGCAAAAAGGTTGGGGAATTTGAGCGAAAAAGGAGAGTCGTCAACATAGAAATCAACCCAGAATTTCATGGTCTTGCCATCCTTAACTTTAGACATGAACAATATAGAAGGATTAAGGCCAAGAGTGGAGAGATCTTGATCGATGATGGTGATTCCTTTCCATGTTCCGGAGAGGCTTTTTTGCAGATGATGGGATGGGTGGCTCTATTGGTCGTGTGGATGAAAGTAATGATATCTGACCATAATGCCTTTCCCCCAGCCTTAAGCCTCCAACATTATTTAGCTAGAAGAGCAATGTTTGCAGACTTAAGACTACGAACACCAAGATCACCCATGTCTTTTGGGGTCACGATATTTTCCCAGGCGACCTAACAAATCTTTTTTTTTATGATGAGGTGTACCCCAGAGGAATTGCCTACGTAGTTTTTCCAGTGTGTTGATGATACTGAGGGGGGCTTTGAAGAGAGAGAAGTAATAAAGAGGGAGACTACCTAGAACTGATATGATAAGTGTGCAACGACCCCCATTGAGAGGGATTCGGACTTCCTTGATGTAAGTCTTGATTTTAATTTATCAATGACAGGGGCCCAATTCCTTGTGATTTAGGGACATCCAGATAGGTGAACGGGAATTAGGCCACCTGCCAAAGATAGAATCCTTTCATCCAGATTGGTCCGAGTCGGATATGCCAAGTCCATATATCTTGCTTTTAGATGTGTTTATTTTCAGACCAGATGTGATAGAGAGATAGAGAGAAAGAGAAACATCTCAATATTCTAGTCAGATTTGAAAAGTTTGCATGAGACCAAGAGACTATAAAGATAGTGTTGCGTGTATAAAAGTGGTGGGAGGCTGACATGCCGTCTCGAGGCATCTTGATCCCATGAAATGCCCCAATTTGGGTGGCTTTCATCATGGCCACGATTAGGCATTCCATAGCAATGATGAATGGGAAAGGAGAAAGGGGATCACCTTGACTCACCCCACATTGGAGAGGAATTCTTTTGTAGCGGTGCCATTTATTGGAACACGGGAACGTGCAAATACAAGAGATCCGCTTATCCATATTCTCCAAAGTGGTCTGAAACCCATTTGTGTCATTATATCATCAAGGAAGTCTCAATTAAGAGAGTCAAATGCTTTCTTAAAATCAACTTTAAAGAAGAACATTTGTTTTTTCTCTTTCTTTTCCCAGCCAAAAATCTTGCTTGCGATTAGGGGTCCGTCGAGGATGAATATATCATTAACATATGCAAATTGCACTTCACTGATGATCGATCCGATCACCTTTTTGAGCCTTAGAACCAAAACTTTTGCAATCACTTTGTATATAGCTGAAATCAGCCTGATGGGTCTATATTCTTTGATGAGGAGGGGATCTTTGACTTTGAGTACGAGTGTGATAAGGAGGAGTTGCATCCCCAGTTGACGGCTCCGCTAGAGTGGATGTAAGAACCCGCAAAATGTTAATAAAATATAAAATAATTGTGGGTAATATTAGGGTTGTGAAAAAGGGTAAATTGGCCTTTTGTTATATTATAGACCATGGTGTAAAATAATTTGTGTTTGTGGGGCAATAATGTAAGAAATGAAACTTTATGTGATAAAATTAGATTATGGTGTGGGAAATGCAAGAATTAGAACTTGAGGGGTGAAACTGTAAAATTAGAACAATAAATAGGAGAAAAATCTCCCATAGTTCCCAGAAGCTTGTGGAGTTGTTCTGGAGGAAGCCTGAGAGCACGAGTTTTGGAAATTCACGAAGGTTGAAGCAGGAATTGAAGAATCAAGTTTGAAATTTGTGATTTCCAATTCATCCAAGGTTAGAACTTCATCCTTGTAAGCTAGTTGAATCATTTTGAGATATATTAAATGGGTGAAAACGAAATTCAAAGGTTGAGTGGGGTTTCTCTAAGTTTCTAACCTCTAAATCATGTTCTAATCATCATTGGAACACAACTCCACCTTTGGAAATGATTAGAAACAAAGGAATTGACAGATGTGTTCATGAACCCTATTTGGGTTTGTAAAGATGGGTTTGATGCTAATGTTTAAGGAGTAACAAGTCTTATATAGGAGGCTTAGTAGTACTTAAAATATCATGTTTTAACCTTCAATTGAATTGGATTTGAGCTAGAACCAAGTAGATCAAAGATTAAAAGTGTGCAGGAAAATGGTAATTGGAAGGGTGGAATGGAATTGGTGATTTCATGAATGAAACCTATAGAAATGGATAATGAGAGTCATGAATTGGTAATTAATTAAGTATGTTTTGGGTTGTAAAACCCCTAATTTATCTCCCCTTGATCATATAAAGATATATATATATATATATATATATATATATATATATATATATATATATATATATATATATATATATATATATATATATATATATATATATATGAATGAGTTCAAATGAGAACTACTAAAAGGTTAAGAACCGTGAGAACCGACATTCACACATTAAGAATCATGTTTTTTTTCTTCGTTTTTTTGTTTTTTCACACTTGTTTATTATGTGAAAATACATCAAAGTTAATAAAATTCCTTAATTTTTAATACGTTTTACACTATTCACAATATAAAAAAATTTCTAGTTATTAAACTGTGAATACTATAACGTAAAATTTTTTTTTCTTTAAAACACATCAATATTGATATCTAATAGCAAATGAATGATAAATATATATTTTTATGTGTTTGACAATTTTATTTTGATAAAAAAACAAGTGCTAAAAATAAAAAATACAACATTATTAAACTGTGAATTAGTGGTTCTCACGGTTCTCAACCTTTTAGTGGTTTTCATTTGAACCCTTCCATATATATATATATATATATATATATATATATATATATATATATATATATATATATATATATATATATATATATATATATATATATATATATATATATATATATATATATATATATATATATATATATATATATATATATATATATATATATATATATATATATATATATATATATATATATATATATATATATATATATATATATATATATATATATATATATATATATATATAGATGTAGGTTCATATGTGGAGGCTAAATATTGTGTGAGTGTATGAGACAATATCAGCCAATCAATTTTAAAGGGCATTTTTGACAATTCAATTTTCCATATTATTTAATTCCTTAATTACGTGGGCTGTGGATCTATTAATTTAAGTAATTGCCCAATTAAATCCATGTTTTTGGCATTCTCTCTCTACCTCCTCTTCTTATACCGATTGTTTAACCTACCAAGCCGTCACCACCATCTTCCATGAAATCCGCATCGTTCCCATTCCTCCATGAAATCCACGATCATTCCCTTTCCTCTTTCCCGTCACCGGTCATCTACCGTCGGCTGTGGATCTCCTCCCGTCACTGCCAAGAATGCCAATCATCTTCTGTCGCCGGCCAAGTTCAGAGAAATCGATCAAATCGAGAACTGAAGTGAGTATGGAAGAAGATCAATATCCTGAATCAGACTTCTCCAACCCTGAATACGTCGCGATGGAAGACTTGACCCAATTGCAATCGGAGATGGCTACGGTTCCTACGCAGTTGCTTGAATCTATCGCCAAGATATGTCACGTGTCGATCCTCCCATGGATTTATCGAGGTAAGTTTTTCAACATCCACTGTTCTATATCGATGGCGTGTGTATATATTCTTTTCGTGTTTTTAGTTCAATGACATCTGTTCTTGGATTTTCTTTTAATTTTCGAATTTATGCATCAGGTTGGGCTTTTTTTTTGGCGAATGTTTTGGTCAGGCTGTGAATGTCATGGTGAATTTAGAGTCACGAATTGCAATTTGAGATCTTTTTAAGTGTTTCAATCTGGACGATTTTACCCCTGTTGGGTGAAATAAAGGGTAGAGTTTATGGGAATATTTTCAAAAAGGGAGGGCTCTAGCTTGGTCTGATGGTCTCAAAAAATTCATTGTTGCACATCCATCCATTGAGAGTTCTTGTTCAAGCAAGTTCTAAGGTGTCAAGGTCGTTTTTTTGAAGTCAAGCCCTGTTATGAACCCATGATCCTAGATTAGGTTTGAATCATTTTAAGGAGTCGGTTTTTGATCTTTGTGAAGACTGGTTTGATTTGATTGTTTTCTAGGCTTTTGATCTTTGTGAAGACTGGTTTGAATTGATTTAAGGAGTCGGTTTTTGATCTTTGTGAAGACTGGTCTGATGGTTTGAATCGATTTAAGGAATCGGTTTTTGATCTTTGTGAAGACTGGTTTGATTCGATTGTTTTCTAGACTGTTATGCAACCATGATCCTGTATTAGGTTTGAATCGATTCAAGCATTCTTCAAGAATTTTAGTTCAAGCATTCCTCAAAAACATTCTTCAAGAATTGTAGTTCAAGCATTCTTCAAGAATGATATTTGTGTTTTTTAATTCTATCATTCTCTTGACAATTTCATAATTTTACCTATTATTTATGTTTTTTAATTATTTCATTCCCTTGAGAATGGTAGATTTACAATTGTAATTTATTTTTCTGTAATGCTCATATTCTTAGAGAATTATATATATGATTTGTGAAATTCTGTCGCATTCTTATTATTCTTATAGAATATATTTTGTTATTTCGATGATGTTCAATTATTCTTCAAGAATGTATGTTTTGCAAATTCAAGAATGTCTGATCAGTTTTCTAGGAATCAAATGATTTGTATTTTGATATTGAAATTCAATTTCTAAAAATATTGAGAATATATATTCTGTCGTATTCTTTAATTCACGTTTAAATTTTATATAATAAGGTAAATAAGTAATAAATGTAAATCCCACCAAATTAGGAGAAAAATCGGGTATTTCCTTTTTAAAATTTTGACTAATAGACTACAATACCCTTTATAAGGGTTTAACTGTAAAATCTGATAAATAAATTGTCATATTTTTGCAATTAGGCCCCTGAATCTAAAACAGTAGATCATTTTGATCGGACGTTCCACATGTGCTCATACAATCACACAATATTTGCAGTCCACATTTGATCCTAACTATATATATATATATATATATATATATATATATATATATATATATATATATATATATATATATATATATATATATATATATATATATATATATATATATATATATATATATATATATATATATATATATATATATATATATATATATATATATATATATATATATATAAGATAGAAAGAAATGGACCCTTGTATTAGAATTTATGGCACATGAGCTTCCTTAGAGCTCTTGTAACATCATGTGGTCTTAACCATTAAGTCATGAACTAAATAAAACTTAATGGGATTAAAAATATGTTCTTAACATGTTAGAAGGTTAATAGAACCTATTGGAAAAGTTTCGTTAAGTTTGGAAACAAACGGAACCAAGAAATGGACTAAAACTGCAAAAAAAAACGAACAAAAATCTGGAGCTGAAAATGGGGTCTGTCAAGACTTACACGACCCGTGTTGTCCTAGCACGATCCGTGTAACCTGGGGCAGAAGGTTTGGACATATTGGAAGCCTTACATGACCTCGTATGACCCTTACACGACCCGTGTGACCCAAATTCATGCAATTCACTCTTGTTATGACTCTAATTGAGTAGTTTGATCCCTTAATCATTAGTATAAGTTTAATATGATATGAAAACATGAAAATATAAGTTCTTGTGATGACCCAAACGATTTGTGTAGGTGTGGATCAAGAAATAGAGAAACAGGGGAGGGGAAAAGAGGCGTTGAACACTCAGACATTCTTTGCAAAGTCTAAGGTGAGTGATATGTGGATTTTATTGGGTACATAGCAAAACAAGTTTTATGAAAAATGTTTTGGAGTCAAAATGATTTTATGATTTGAAAGTGCTTACTATGAAATTGTTCTTACAAGTTTAGTTATATATGTATGGTATTCATAAAAGATAAATAAGATATGCGGTGATCCATGAAATTGAAGAACGATGACTAAGAAATGAGAAGAATCCGGATAAAGATCACGCCCGCTGGGGAAGGGATGGTCAAAAGACATTACTGGGATGGTACCTCCCGTCGCGAAGTAGTTGTCTCGATGTTACCTTGATGTGTGAATGTGTTTCATGCTATATCTTGACGGATGAATGTGTTTCATACTATCAAGAGAGGATATGATACGGGTGCGCTCGTATAGAATACCTACGGGTGCGCTCGTAGGGAATGGAAGATCAAAGGATGAACTTTCTGAAAGTTTTTGACAAGATTAATTGTAATTATTTTGGGTCTAAAACCCGTATTACTCACGAGACTCTATGTCTTACGTATATATTTTTAAAATGTTATGTACTCAGGTATTGAAGGGAGGAACTAGAAGAAGCGAGTGAGGGATGAGAATTTCAGTTGTATAAAATATGTAACATGATGTTTAAATTATGGTAATGGTACGAGATGGTGACACCCTATCTATAAACATTTTGTAAAATATTTTGCATGTAATATATGAAATAAGCTTTTGTGTAAGAGATGGGGTGTTACAGTGGAACTCTTTTAAGACTTCAAATAATTCATTTTCAACCAAAGTCCAAAATTTTTTGAGGAACTTGAAGGTGGAGCCATCAGGCCCAGGCCCCTTCTGGGATCCACAACACAGGACTGCTTCTTTGATTTCGACTGCAGAGAAAGAGATTCCAAGAAGTTGGAATCAATGACAGAGAGTTTTTTGACGGTGATAAGTCTGCCGATTATAGTGTTTCGAAATTTCTCAGCAAAGAATCTTCTCGCTTACCCTTTAACGGGAGGGGATCTGTAATCAAATAGTCGTTGATGGAGAAGACTTGGATTCTGTTATGTCCGAGGTTGCGGTTGATGATTCTATGAAAGAATTTGGAATGTTCATACCGTCTATGACCCACTTGAATCTGGATTTCTGCTTTAGATCAGAGATTTTTTTCTCTATCCAGATCAAAGAGTGATTTTTTGAGGTCTGTTCTGTCTTTTTCTCTATGGCGGAGAGACGTCTGAGTTTGGCTGCCAATTCCAATGTATTGATTTTCCTTTTAAGTTTAAATCTGGATTTATTATACCTTTGTGATGCAATTTTCTAATGGCATATTTAGTGGCTTTGTGACGATTATACAATTTTGGAAAGCTCATCAGAGTTCAACCAAGAGTTGTAGAATTGAAATGGAGGAGGATGGACGTTAAGGGAGGAGGACGATGGGATAGTGGTCTGAAAGTTCTCTGCGAAGGGCCAACAAGGAAGCATTTAGCCATTTCTGAAAGAATGCAACAGAGACCATGATTCTGTCTAGTTTGTTGAGTTTGTCTCCTACGGTGTTCATCCATGTATATCTTCTACCCCCCATCGGGTATTCGTGAAGGTTCGATGTGTTAATAAAGACATTGAACCCTTAAAGCGCCCGAGGTGTGGAATACGAAGTTCAATCTATCTTAAGGAATCTAACTTCGTTGAAGTACCAAGAAAGACCCACAGGCCTTCCATAGAGGCCTTCAAGGAGAGGAGATCGTTCCAGAGGGTGATTTTTTGTTAGGATCGTGGGAGGCGTAGATGTTGACAATAATGAGGTCCTCATGAAACGAGTGACAATTTCCTGCAATGGCAAGGAAATACCGATTTTAAGTACAAAACTTTTATGGAATATGGACGAGTCCCAAACACAAAGCAGACCACCAGAAAGGCCATTAGGGTTTGTCGTTTCAAAATCAAAGGCGTAAGAATCCCAGAAGTTGTGGACTTGAATGTCTCCGGCGTTTATGAATTATGATTATTGTAGACCAGTGAAGTTGATTTTTCATGATCGTTAGATTTCTTTTATCCAGCTGACTTATTATTCACAGTCGGCACTTATGTTTAGAGATAGAAAATTCATTTGGATCATTGTGGGTTTCTTTTCTCCAATAATACACTCTCTAACCAAGCCACCAAGGAGTTAGATGAGTCTATTTGAAAGCCAGTTAGATTGCCAACGTTTATGGTGTTGATTTTTTCATTTTTGATAGATTCAATTGATTGGATTGGTGAGCTTATGGAAGCCGATTTAGAGGAGTTGGACGTGGTTCTCATATTGTTGTTTGATTTGGTGGATCCTCTATGGTAACGTGTAGAGAGCAGGATGTGCGTAGATTTCAGCGACATGTTTTTTCTTTTGGAAAGGAGTCTCTGTTGTGGTAGTTTCGGTTGACTTTTTTACTTTAACGTAAGAACCGGTGCCAAGAGGGAATATTAAGATTCGGTGCCGAGTAATTGTGAGTCCGTTTTCGGTGTTCAATTTACCGTAATTTTTTGGTATAAGATGGGCTGAAAGAGGTCCACGAAAAGGAGATGGGCTGGATTCTGGAAAGAGAAAAGCCCACAATAAGAAAGCCTACGCACAACCTCATTTGTCCTTTTAATTCGTCATTTGTTCTTCATCAGCTCACCCATAAAAAAAGAGTTGTTCGATTATGTATATTTTTTAAACCTTTACCATGACGACATCATGAAATTGAAATCAGCAATAGAAAAAGGGTACAACGTACACCAAGTATTATAATACAATATTAGCTTATATAAATTAGAATTTAAAAATTGTCACAACATGACAGTACGTTTAGATGTATATGATAATCATGTTTATCTCAAAATTGTGCATTGACTTTCATAGCCTAAAGAAAAGGATTTATACAAGTTGCATTTTATTATATACATATATGTGGTTGCTTTTTTACCATCGAGGATGGTGGCAGGAAGATGAAGAACAAAGTCACAAGGAAATTTCTAAATAATTGACCACGTGAGTCTTATTTTTTGGAAAAAGGATCATATCCAATCTTAAGGTAAATGTTTTTATATAAAGAATTTAATTTGACATAGAAATATACTACTATTAAGCCACCAAAGAGACAGTAGTTAGTTTAACAGTAAATAATATTTCTAAGATCACGGGGATTTACGTGGAAAACCCAAATCGGGAAAAACCACCGGTGGAGGAAGCTGAGAACTAATTCACTATATTTTGCGGTGTTTACAAAATATTTGAAGAATAAAAATACAAAGAGTTTATAAACTCTTATGTATTTACAAGAGAGGAAATTGATGATTTTGTGAGAGATGTTGTTTTTGGTGTGTTTGTATAAATGGTTTTTTATCCTATTTATATTAATTGCTTTGCATGCCATTGTTGGAAAAATGGTTCATTTGTTGAAAACTTTGGTTGCAAGCCACATTTGAAACTTTGTTTAGCAGCTACATCTTTGAAAAAATCTTTGTTGAATTTTGAAGGCATATTCTACAGTTTTGTGAAGCAAAAAGATGATGAATGTTTTGGGAAACAGAAGCTAACCACAAATACCAAATCAAACACACCAAATCCATATGGAGCTAAAACAAACAATATATCTCCGCTGGAGACCGTGGTGAAATTGATGGCGGTACGAATGTGCAGCAAAGGTTTACAGAAAAGAAATGCCTTTTCAAAAATAAGATCTCATGAAATTGTATAAAAACAGTGTATGTTGATGATATAGAAGATCAAGTTTGTTAAATACAAAACAAAGATGACCCAAAGAAGATCAAGTTTCTTAAATACAACACACATGCATACAGACAACACAGTTTTAAAAAACTGAACGCCATGGTTTCTGGTGATGGTTAATGGTTGATAAGTTAAGGGCGGTAGTCTATTATACACCTGTTTATGTGAAACCATAGGTCAGAAATAATACACGGTGTTAGATATTCCAAGTAACAACATAATCTGAAAGAAATCAAGGTAAAACAACTTTCAAATCATAATCACACACACAACAGACAAATCACACACATACAATAAACCATTAACTACATACATACAAATGAAAACGTTAAAAAAATGAAGATGCACATTATAAAAATAAAAGAAAGGGTAATCAGTAAAAAAACGAGCAAACCACAGAAAAAGAAATGAATCAAAGGAAATTTACTAAAAGAGAACTTGAGTTTCAATTATTTAGGTTGTGGCTGTTTACCTCTTAATTAGATTTTTAAGAGGTAAACTCTTAATTGGTCAGATTCAGACCGTTTGTTTGCCACTTAAATTTTGTCACGTAATTGAAAAATAGCCTCTTAACTAAACAGATGTGTGGGTATATCTGAACAAAATTAAGACACGCTTTTGCCCTAGCTATCCGCGTCTTCTTTTCTCACGTTCGCGCCGCCCTCACTTGAAAGCCACCTCGTTCTCCTCTGACCGGCGACTTCTGGAGAAGCTAGACGCCGCCGCTGCTGTGCTCCCTTCTGCTGCTCTTTTCCGCCGCTGATGTGCTCTTCTCCGCCGCCGCTGCTGTGCTCCATTTTGCCCTAAAGAACCTTTGTTCTAAGATGAAAGTCGGTGATTTTCTTGCTTCAATCGATCTTACAGAAAAACGTGGTGTTCTTCTCTTTCCTACAACTCTAATTCTGACTTGACCTCCGCCGCCGTTGTTGTGTTCTTCTCTGCTGCCGCTGTTGTGCTCTTCTCTTTCCTACGACTCATCTCCGACGCCATTGCTGCTGTTCTTGATTTTCTTGCTGAAAATTAAGAGGTTCGAATCAAACAGTATATTAAAATCTCAATCAGATCCTCTTTTGTAACCAGTGCTCTTAAAAATTAAGATCTTAAAGTTTAAGATCTTGGCAAACACAACCTTAGACTATTTCATTCGTTTAAACATTTCTACACATACATAAATATACAGACATCCCTACAACCTTTCATACACCCACACACACATATATCCATGCACCTGTTCACGGAGCACTTTCCTACTCTAGTTCTATTGCATAATTGTAGCACCTGTTTTATGAACCTGCAAATGAAGTCAATTCATTAAGAAATCAGGAAAAAATGACCAACTTCAGCAAAATCCTAGAAATCGTGGATTCTGATTTTTTCGACTAATCAGTTCAATGGTGGTTCTATAGCGGCTACTGGCTAGGGTTCATCGATTCCGCCGTGGTGGCAGCTGACGGTGTTGATGGTGAGGCTTCCTATCATCGAACGTGTGAATCACCAAACCACTGTTATCCGCATCCGTCATAAGTGGATTAAAATTGGTGTCCGGTTGTCGTGAAGAAAGGGTTGATGGAGAAGACAAATGTACATGATGGTGCGGTGGTGAGTGGTGACCGATTGGCGTCGTTCTGTCAGTCTAGGATTTGCTTATTTTAGTGAGAGTGCTTATTAGCTTTTCAGCTTTTTAAAAAGCTGATAAACTAAAAAAAAGTGTTTGGCTTCCCAAAAGCACTTTTTATTTTGGTTTTTCAGCAAAGGGGGAGAAGCTGTTTTCCAAAAGCTTCATATTCTCTTTTCAAAGAGAAAATGGCTTTTTACTTGCAAAATGCCAATAATTCCCCTGAACAATATGTAAAAATGTCATTTTTAGTCATTTTACATATATAAGAACTTATCCAAACACTTTTAAAACCTCTTTATCAACTTATTAATTTTTCCACCACATAAGCTTATCAAAACACTTTTCTAATAACTCCTTTTTAAAAAGCCATAAGCTCATAAGCACTTTTGCCCAAAAATGCTTATGAGCTAAATAAGCTTATCCAAACAGGCCTGAGAAGGGAGGGTGGAAGATGGAAGTAGCGGAGGACGGGTACGTCTGGTTCATAGCATTAGTGCTAGGAAAACGATGAAAGACCGAAAGGATAATAGAGATTTAAGGGCATCTCCAACCCCACTATAGAGTTGCTCTATTTTCTACTCTATTTTGCTCCAACCTTATTCTATAACCAACTCTATATTTAAGTATTTGAATAGTATTACTTCAAATATAGAGTAACACTATTCATTTAGATCAAATATAGAGTTAATGTTTCACTTGTCATTGTTAGTCCTCTAGTTTTATTTTTATACATTTCTAGTTTATTTAAATATAATAACAAATATTTACAATCATATTATATATTAAATGATATTAATTAATTATAATTATCAAAATTGAAATTTATATATCGAATTCATATATAAAGATGAACGTGATTTTGACGCACCAATTGAAGTAGCAAGAGAAGTGCCGCCAATAGAGGTTGACATGACGATAGAGGAAGATGATAGATTCCAACAATTTCTTACTCGATATAAATGTATTAAAAATAAACAAGCTCACTTCAATCTTCAGAATGCGTTAGTCGACCATTTATGGGAAATTTATTCGACCGCATAAATATGTTTTAACTTTTCAAGTATATGTGTAATATTTTTATAAATGCATGTATAATATTTATTTAAGAGTGTATTAGAAATGTATTTTTATTATTTAATAATTTTTATATTAATAAAATGGTAATTTCTTGTTACACCCAGTTTCTCAATTTATAGGATACACCAATTTATTAATCAAACATAACACTATTAGTGGTGTAACCCCAAAAAGAGCAACAAGTATACAAAGTTGTTTCAGAAACATAGTTTAAGTCATAACTATTTACATCAAGTACTAATAACTACCATTCAAAAACCGGGTTTATTACATATTTCAAAAAAAAACCACAACTAAGTCTAAGTTCAAGGTCCAAGTCCAAAGTCCATATCCTTTCCAGCTAACCCTCCGTGATGCATTTTCCACGATCTGCACTTCCAGAACCTAACACAATAAACATTGATAAACAATATGTGAGCTTTGGGAGCTCTGTGAGTAATCAAAATTTAACTGGACAACAATTTTCCATCATCTCATTCACATCTTCCTCAATAAACCATATTGATCCTCAATATATACTCATAATGAGGTTTATCTATCCAAACACTCATAATTGGTATACTCAACCAATTATAAAACAGTTCAAATCATACTCCTTTCTGCAAATTAATATCAAAACCAACACATAATTAATCTATTAATAACTACTTACCTGATGTGGAATCAATATGTGGAACTCCTGCACCTCGTGTATGCTCCTGTCTAGTTTTAGCTGTAACATAACAGCTCAATTTCATTACTCAAATTAAGAAAAATCTTAATCACACTCAATATTCATCATAATCAAGGAATTTGTATCATTGAAGCAAGTTACAATAAAAAGATAGCAACAATATCAAAGTTGTAGCTTTCAATTTCATCACCTTAACACATATAACCCTAGAAATGCAACAATCAACACTTTTTTTGCTTGGGTTCATAGTTAGAACTCTTTTACACTAACTAATCCAAACAATTTCACTCTAACATCATCAAATCACAGGTGGGTTATTGAGACCACTCGAAACTACCCCAAATCAAACCATCCAACTGTTGAAACGAAATCAAAATCAAAGAGGATTACCTTTCAAGCTCCAAGTACGAATCCCTAGCTTCAATTCGCGAATATTAGGCTTAAATCTCGACTTAGAAGGCTTAGAAATCGATTTCTAAGGTTTGGGGAGGGTTTTGGTTCGAAAAAGGTTTTACACAAATGAAAGAAAATCGCATATTAAAAAGATCTGCACGCGTAACACGGCCCGTGTAACTTACGGTATGCATTTGGAATTTGGTCTGCAGAGCTACACGACCCGTGTCCACATTACACTACCCGTGCTGCAAACTTTACACGACCCGTGTTAATATTACACGATCCGTGTAACTCACGGTATGCTTAACAAATTCTAAAGAGACTTCCCACACGACCCGTGTAAATCCTACACGACCCGTGTAACCTGCTTTTAGTATTTTTCAATCTCAAATTTCATCCAAATGAAATTCTAATTATCCAAACTCATACAATAGCCTAATTAATCTTAATTATACTAAGATTAACTCAAAATCTCAAAATTTTAATAACACTGTATTACATTTCTTCAAATTAATTATATACGAATAAATTATTTTGTTATTATATTTTGATAAGATAATTTAGAATATTATTACAATAAAAAGATAGAGTAATTATATGTTAAAAGTTAATAAATAGAAGGGGAGATTTTGACAATTTTTGTAAATGAATAAAAAAGAATATGCTAGGAATATATATTTTAAAGTAAAAATAGTGTGAAAAATATAGGTGGATTGGAGATGATCCACTTTTTACACCATTATTTAATTCAAAAATATAGTAAAAAATAAAGATGGGCTGGAAATGGTCTAAATGGATGGAGAAACGAATGGGCGTGTCTAGAGAGAGGAAACTTAGGGTTTTTATGGAGAAACTTTGGTGGAAGGAGAGTAGATTGAAAGGTGATGATACAAGCAATTCAATCCGATGGTTTAAAAGGTTACATGTTAGCAATCCATGTGACATGTTCTGTGTTTTGTGTTTCTTTGCCCGGTTTCAAACATTGTGCATTCAAGTGGTTGTATCAAATGTCTTAATTTTAAAACATTATGTATTAAAAGACTTGTAACTTTTATATATATATATATATATATATATATATATATATATATATATATATATATATATATATATATATATATATATATATATATATATATATATATATATATATAAACACACACACACACGTTTTCAAGATTAATAAACTATATATAAACAAATTTTACAATATAATACATATAGTAGAAATAGAAAACCAGAGACGTACTTACGTTCTAGCACGGGTTGTCCCGAAGCAAAACGATTTCCATGTAGATGTAGTTAGTTAAAAATTTTACGCATCTTCTCGTAAGTCTACTGCCACAAGAAACTTCTCCACGCCTATTTGTAGCACATTGAATTTTATGGAGAATTTATAAATGTTTAATTCAAAAAATAAACAATAACCAATAATTAATACACATTAACCCTAAAAAATAATACAAAAAGAAACATTAGATCATTTTTCATGTGGCGTACCTTCGAAAATATGATATTTTCTCCCCATACAGACATTTTTGCAGTATACACCTGCAAAAATGTCATGTGGGTGAGATAATCTCATATTTTCGATATTTTCGTAAGTCACTAACTAAGAAAATATCATTAGGTACAAAATATTGATTATACACTACTACAAAACGTGTTATAGGACCCGGTTATTCTACCAAGACCGGGCTACTTTAAATATAAGATATAACCCGTTTTCTCACATTAAACCGAGTCATATAGCTTTACCCCTTATAAATCCCGGTTTTATTATAATATATCCCGGTTTTTCTAAAAACCGGGTCCTATTTGACGAGTCCTATAACGCATTTTGTAGTAGTGATAGAACATAGTAAAACTTACTACAAGAGGAAGGCCATTGTCGTTTTGTGCCATTTTATTCCAATAGTATTTCTTCAAATTTGTTTCATAGAGACTTACTTGCGTTTTCTTAGTGTAGAAAATGTGAAAAGTAAAATTAAGCCTTAAATATGGGAGGACTTTTGGAGACATATAATCTCGACCTATGCGTCAAGTTTTTCGCAGCCCAATCGAAAATTTTGCAAACGTAAGCCAATTTCATCCTATCTTTTTTTTTTTTGAACGGCAAATCTATCCTACTCCTACTCCTAAACTACTCCTTGTTATGTTAGTGCCAGGGTTTGAACCCATGACCTCCTTGTTAGTATATCACCTTGTTAGCCAAGTGGGCTAGCCCCAACTTGTAATTTAGCAGATGCAAAACATTCAGTTGGCAAACATAGAACGTTTAGTCTCCAAATTAGTAGACGCAAAACCTTTAATCTTCAAATTAACAAGGATTATATATAAAATGACAATCAATAACACATAATTTGTTCTTTAGGTCACTTATCTTTTAATTGTATTCAATAGGTCGTTAAACTTGTTTTGTATTCTCATTACACCATTAAAGTGTATTTCAATTGAGTAAATTCTATCAAATTCAATGTATAGACGCAATGTTAGCATGACCTAAATGAATAAATTTGCATATATTGAATGTCATAGTGAACAACACGTTGGATTCAATATCAGTTTATCTGAATAAAATTTGTCCTAATGGTGTAACCAGAACATAAAATAAAGTTTAGTGACCAATTTAAAAAAATTAAAGATAAATGACCGAAAAAACAAATTATGTATCATTGGTTGTTATTTTAGGATATTAACCAAATTAACAAATATGGAAAAATTATGATAGGATTTCATCCAAGTTAGCAAATGCAAAACATCTAAATTAGCAGACACATTACTATTTATACAATTTCACTCAAGTTAGCTATTGCAAACCTTTAGTTTCCAAATTATAGTCACAGATACATCAACATTTTATTTTGTTCTAAAAACAATCAATGATTTCCTTCATGTTTTAATATTGAAATATATCAAGAACGCCAAATAACATGGACAATATGAGGGTTTATTTATAACTAAAATAAATCGGGTTTAATTTTTTTTTTAGAAAATATGTTTTTTTATAACATTAACCTTGATAAAAGGGTTAGAAGAAAAAACTAGAAGAATACAAGAATTTAAAAAAAAAAATTAAGATTTAAAAAATATATATAAAAAGATAACTTTTTGTAATAATATTAAGGTTAATGTCATTTTGACCCAATAATCTGTTTGATTTTATTTTAAAAGGTCCTTCATGTTATTTTTGTGTAGTCTAGGTCACTAAACTTGTTGGTAACCTGTTAATCACATCACTTTATCCGGTTTTATGGGTTGTCAACTTGATTTAGGATCCTACGTGGCATATTATACCCACCTTAATGCCACGTGGCACTTATGTGGCTCCACATAAATTATTTTTTACCTTTTATTTAATTATATTCAATAACTAATGTTTATATTTTTTTAATGGTTTAATTAATTAATCTTAAACCCTTCATAGTTAATACTTTCTATTAAATTAAAAGTAAAAATAAAAAACAACTGTGTTGAAAAACACGAATTCTCAATTCGTTCCCTTATTTATTTGAATTTCCAAAGTGAAAATCTTCCATCACAATATTTGGATGACGTTGAGTTTTGGCTAACACCGGAGTTCTTCAATGACGAGGAGATATTAATGGACTTCAAATCTGGAAAACCCAGCCCCCGAGCTCCCATTGGCTGTTTGAAGGTCTCCACTAGTTTTTATGATATCGGGTCGTACGAGCCAAACTCAGATCTGAGGAGTTCTCTGGTGGAGTATTTTTTGGGTTTTACGGAAATCAAGCCACAAGGGTTATGACGGGTTTGATGCAATCAATGTTGCTGCAAAATGAGTCTACCAGGGGAAGCTCTAAATGCACTTCATCGCCAACCAAGCCCTAATATGAATATAAGAGAGTGATTCCCATTTCAAAACACAATGTCGATGCAATCAATGTCACTGCAAAATGAGTTGTAGCAGGCGGGTTCGATGCAATCAATGTCGATGCAATCAATGTCACTGCAAAAATTACTCGGCTCCACAACCGCTGTGCAAAACACCAAGCCCTAACCTCCACTGTCAACAACTTCAAGATGCTAAATCAGTACCCAATGTTCCTTCCCTTTCGTACTATTTGTTTTAGATCAATTTCTTTCAAGTCGCTTGGTTAGGGATGCGGGCTGTGTTACACGAAACCAGAACAAGGGATGAACCCAGATTTTGAACGAACACAGCGGTATATGGTTGTTATTTTCATCTATGAAGAAAGAGATCTGAGTTTTTTCTACCGTAAAATATTTGGTTCTTGTTTGAATAGATGTAATTTTTGTTTGCAATAAGAAAGTTATTGTGATGGTCGTGGGTAGACGATGGAGGTGGCGGTGGGTAGACGATACAGGTGGTGATTTATGGGTTTGATTTAATCTTCAAAATCATTTCTTCAAAGAACATGAACAATTATAAATTTCGAAAATAATAATAATAAAATTGAGAAGAACTAAATTCTAACAAAAAAATCCATGTGGACGCCATGTGGACTAACATTGATGACCAAAGTGCCAACTAGATAGCCACATTAATGCTAAAACCGGTTTACCCCGTCATTTTTGTAAAAATGACGTTTTTAACATATAAAATCTAAGTTTGAGGACCTAAAAGACACGAAAATAACATAAGGGATCTTTTAAAATAAAAGCAAATAGTTTATTGGGTCAAAATGACATTAACCCATAATATTAACCCATTGTAGATTGATCTGTATTACACATATTATTTAAACACTTATTTAACTTTCAAAAGAAAGATAATATTTAGAAAATCAAAATTTCCAATCTCTAATGATGGTCATCAATACACAAAAAGAATAAATTAAGATTAAAATTGTGCCATGATATATTTGTTTTTCAACAATGTGAAAATAGATCGTACATTTTCAACGGAAAAAGTACAGCATTGGACATTGAACATAATTTGAAGCAAAAGTCAAAATTCTATTCAAATATTTTAAATATTTTAGGGGAGAAAATATGTCATATCACCAAGTAGCTAATACACTTGCGTCATAGTTGAATTTATAAATATCAAACATGCTCAATCAATTTCATGCATTAATTATTGACAATTGTTTTATTAATAAAAAGTTAACTTATGTCAAACACTTGACATGAATAATAGTCCAACCTTCATGACATTAAATTTATAATAATTTCATGTTTGAAATGGCAACGACGATATAAACTCCACACAGAGAACTTAGTAAGAATTAGATGTATAATATTCTAAATAAATATTAAAATATTATATTTATTTAACTTAATTTTTAAATATTATATATATTGTTTATAATTTTTCAAAATATCATATTTGTCCAACCTATTATCCAAATATCATATATATTTTCAAGTATTTCTATATAATCATTTTTTGTAACTTAAAATCATTATAAATATTAGGGGTGTGCATCAAACCGTATAAACCGCCCACACCACATCGCATAATATATATATATATATATATATATATATATATATATATATATATATATATATATATATATATATATATATATATATATATAATATATATATATATATATATAATATATATATATATATATATATATATATATATATATATATATATATATATATATATATATATATATAGAGTCCCGTTCCGGTGATGACTCTTTTTTCGGTAAGAACTCGTAAGGACACCTTAAAAAATTGAAAAAAAATATAAAAAAATACAAATCATAAAATCGAGAATAGTACTATATCATTATAAAAAAAATTGGAAAAAACAAATTGGATCATTGAAAAACAACGATGATCCACAAAAATTTTTATTTTGTGGATCATTGTTTCATTATAAAAAAAATAATGATCCAAATTTTTTTTTCACATTTTCTTTTTCTCCAATATAGTACTATGATCCATTTTATTATTTATATTTTTTGTTTATTTTTTTTTTCAATTTTTTTAAGGTGTCCTCACGAGTCCTCACTTTAAGAAGAGTCCTCACCGATCGCTTATATATATATATATATATATATATATATATATATATATATATATATATAGAGAGAGAGAGAGAGAGAGAGATATTATTATTAAATACATTTAACAATTATTGTATGACTGTAGGACCAAATGTGGAACGTCCGATCAATATTATCTACGGTTTTAGATGCAGGGGCTTAGTTGTAAATATATAGTAATTAAATTATCAGATCTTACAATTAAACATTTAGAAATAGTATTTTAGTCTATTAATCAAATTTTAAAAAATGAATGTATTATATTTTAACCAACAAACTCTACGATCACGGACACGATTTTATTCTCAGTTACCTATGATTATATCAATACACTCTCATTCTCAAAGAATGAATATTCTCAGTTACTACTTTATTTTAGTAAAACAATAATCGTACAAGCTCCCATTCTCAAAGAATACACACTCTCATTCTCAAAGAATACTCTCACATTATCAAAGAATACACTTAATTTACTTTATTTTGTCATAACATTCTCAAAGAATACCTTTACATTATCAAAAAATACACTATACATTCACATTCTCAAAGAATACACCTACATTCTAAAAGAATACCCCTACATTCTCAAAGAATAATCACATCTTGTTAAAGCAATGGCAGCAACAATTGTTGTTTGTGGTGATGGCGGTAAGGATTGAGGTTCTTCGAATTACAAGATCTCCCGATGCTAATTCAAAAAACAGAAAATCATATTTATAAAAAACAGAAATACCTTGAAAATCAGAACCCATATTCAGTCAAACGGCTTTTGATCAACATTGTCGTATCTGGTTTGACTGAGTGTTGGATCGATAACTAAAATCATATCAACATTATATATAAAACTAAAGAAATATAACAAAACTAAGGAGAAGTTGTCGATATCCGGTCTCATATCCAAAATAAAAAATTGATAACAAATTGGGCTTAGATAACGAAGGGTCCGTCGACGATAACTACCATTGGATGAACGGGTGATGGTGAATCGAATCATAGATGAATAGGCTGATAATCCATAGTTTGAACCGACAAAATCCAATAAACGATCTTAAGGCGTGGGATTCTTCAAATCGTTAACCAGAGAGAGAAAGAGGACGAGAAAAGATATGAGCCCTAAGGAGTAGCTTACTTAGATGATGAAATTGGAGGCAACGATGTCGATCAGTTAGTTTTTTTCCTTCTTTGAGAGTGAAGCGATGTCGGAGAGACAGAAAAAGGAGCGTACCCAATCTGATGATGTTGATGATGTCGACCAATTAGGTTTTCTTATTGCAGGTCTTATGTTCCGATTTAGGGTGAAGCAAGACTCGATAATGGGGAAGGGGCGAGGTGGAGAAGCAGTCACCGCCGGAGGAGCAATCGCCGACAGAAGAGTGGGAATCGGTTTCCTTGGTCGGCAAAATGGAGGAGACGAGAAGTGATTTACAACGTATAGGAAGAGAGAAGAGAGAGAAAATGAGATATTTATGCCTAAGTTAGTGGAAAAATTAAAATATAATTATTTAATTATTGAGTTTCCGAAATTACCCTTATGAAATGATTGGACCAAATTTAGTCCTACAATCACACAATATTTAGAAAATGTATTTGAACATATATATATATATATATATATATATATATATATATATATATATATATATATATATATATATATATATATATATATATATATATATATATATATATACACTAGGCGTATACCCGCGCGTTACGTAGGAATCAAATTATATAGTAAAATAACATTGACAAATGTAAAGTTTTGAAGATAAATTCGTAAAGTTTTGAAGATAAATTAGGAAGTGTCATAAAGTAAAATAACATATAAAAGCGTTCTAATATTGATGTATAATTTTGACGATGCTTATTTGAGTAAATTGTATCAACGTTTCCTCACCATGATCGACATTCCCAAACAATATGATATTGCAATTATTATTTTCACACTCGATTCAACTATATTGAAATTCCTAATAACATAAAATTTATTCTTAAAAAGAACTTTGTATTTCTTCATATGGTTCTTCATTTTGAAAAACTATATTGATTTATGAAAATATCAAGATAGTAGATATGTATCATGATCTATTTACTAAAAATCATATGATATTAATATATAAATATGAATTAAAAATTGTTCATTTGAGATTCTTTTTAATCATTAAAAAAGAACATCATAAGTTGAATGAAAAATTTTACAAAATCAGTAGACTTGTTCTTATTATATTCATCTGTCATTGAAAGCATAACATTCTGTAACGTATATTTTTACTATTTATTTGTTGAATTTCTTTTATTTCAACAAATATGTATCTGTCATAAATAATATTTACATGTAGTAATGTACAACGTTAAGGGAAAATGAAAAGAGCATAATCACCAAGATTATCATGACGAGCTCCTGTTTTGATTTCACTTTCCAATATTTATTTATTTAATAAAAGCATCAAACATAAAACATCGATAGATTAATGAATTAAAAAAATACATAAAATCAAGCATGTGTTAACCATCCATGATATTGTCTTTAAAGAATCAAACTTAGATTGGCGTAGATTTTGGATATATTTTGAACATGTGGCATTGGTTTTTAGTAATGTTATGTTTATTTGCTAAAGTTGTTCACATTTAAATGTATAATTATTTAAAATTTTTATTAGTTAATACATAAATAGTTTGGAAGTCAAATGGTTGGAATTGTACCATAAATACAAATTAATTATCATAGTTTCAAATAGATATAGTGGAAAGATGATGGATTCTATCAACAAATGGAAAAATTATTCAAATGATTTTTTAGAGTTGTGGTTAAATGAAAAAAATATATTATAGTCGTTAAATTAAAAATTTAAGAAACCACAATACCGTTTATATAATTTACCCACTTATTTTCACAATTACAACATTTAAGTTACCTTGAATTTCAATATCATTTTTATAATTTGGATGATTTTTAAAAATACGACATTGAATTGGAGATATGAAAGTTCATCTATAGTGATAAACAAATCACTAAGTAGTTTTTCGTTTATTACATTTAACCATTTTAAACTACAACTTGATATGTACGAAAAACGGTGTGTAACACATTAGTTTTAACATCTTGTCATTCATTGCAACCAAACTGAAAACTCTTCCAACATAAATTTATACAATATATATGTATATGTTTAGTAGACGTATGACATTATTGAATTTCTCACTAAGTTATCACCACTTTAAAAGTATTTATAACTAAAACTGAAAATAAATGAATAGAATGGTGGAGTTCTCACCACTTTATAACTATATATAGCCAAAATAAAAATAAAAATATGACATGGTAGAGCTCTCATGTATATATATTCTAGTTTACGAAAAAGAAAATAAAATAGAAGCAAGTTGTAGTAATGAAGTGTGAAATAGTTCTTATATAGGCAAAACATTTTAATTTGCAAAACAAAATTAATAACTATAAGATGAAGAGTTTTGTGTTAAAAATAAATATTTAAGTAGTAATTATTTCTATAATTTGGTTGATTTTTAAAAATACCACATTGTAATAGAATATATAAAAGTTCACTTACAATAATCCATAATCAATAAAATAGTTTTTTATTTATTTACTACGTGTAACTCTTTTTAAACTACAACTTGATATGAACGAAAAAAGATGTGTAACACGTTTTTTTAACAATTTTTCATTCATTAGAAAAAGTAAAAAACTCTCTCAACATAAATTTGTACAATATATATTTTTATATATGATTTAGTAGACGTACGACATGATGGATTTCTCACTATTATATATATATATATATATATATATATATATATATATATATATATATATATATATATATATATATATATATATATATATATATATATATATATATATATATATATATATATATATATATATATATATATATATATATATATATATATATATATATCGAGTGAAATATGAAGAATTTTGGTTAGGAACGTATAATAATCTCGGCCATTAGACACACACAAACACATATACATACACACATATATACATACATATATCGGCATCGATAAAAGTACAACGTTGTGACATTCTGACAAATTTAAAACCATATATATGCAAAACAATAAATATACTTACAATTTAGTGGAGTTCTCACCACTTTATAACTATGTATAGCCAAAACAAAAATAAATCTAGGTTATGTTAGAGCTCTCATGCATATATTCTAGATAACAAAAAATTGTACCATGACATAGTTCTTTTATAGGCTAGACTTTCTAATTGACCAAAAAAATTAATTAGCATAAGATGAAGAGTTGTAAGTTTGAAATGAATATTTAAGTTGTATAAGATGAAGAGTTGTAAGTTAGAAATAAATACTTAAGTTGTATAAGATGAAGAGTTGAGAGTTTCAAATGAATATGATGCAAGTATTCGAGTTATCTTGATCCACATTCATGAATGACCTCTATTATAAAAGTTACTAAGCGTACACCAGCGCGCGTTGCACAGGAGTAAACTTATCAGGAAAAAATATAAATCGACCAAGTCATATGTATAAGTAATAATTAATCATCCAATTTTTAAACAAAAAAACATAATCATGTTTCTTAGTCAATTACTATGAAGATGCTTAACGTTTTAATAAATTAATGTAGCAATTAAATAGCAGAAGCTGAGTAGTTGAGAGTTTCAATTTTATATGGTTTAAAATAGAAAACGTATCTTGCACCACATTATTTTTGATGACTTACACCAACATTTAAATGATTATCTCAAAAATAAAAATAAAATATGGTAATAGTAACATATATGTAATCTATGATAAACATATTTGTCGTCGATCATGTTCTGTGAGACTCGTAATTGCAATAACATTATTTAATAATTTCGTGAGGTTTCCCTTCGAATTGATAAATAGTTACTACTTAGGAGTTGAAATGTTGTATTATTAAAATAATACTTCAATCAAATTAACATATATAATATTTCAATTTTTTTTAATAAAAAGCATTTAATTGAAAAATATTTAATAAAAAAATATATGAATAGATTTATATTACACTTATAATTAGAAAAAACTTCTACGTTTTGTTTTAGTATAAATAAACAGTAACGTTCAAAGTATATTTGTGTGTTCTCAACTCATCTTTTTCCTACATCGTATTTTTCAAATTGTAATGACTTAATTATAACGACGTGATCAAGTTATGTGAAATATATATATATATATATATATATATATATATATATATATATATATATATATATATATATATATATATATATATATATATATATATATGTATATATATATATATATATATATATATATATATATATGTATATATATATATATATATATATATATATATATATATATATATATATATATATATATATATATATATATATATATATACACACCTTTATATTAACCAAGAAGTCATAATTAACAATTAAATACCATAAGTTAAAAAAATGGGTTGTAGTAGTTAATTATTAAAAGATGAGAGGTTTAACATTTAAATAAATTAATGTAGCAGTTAAAAATAAGAAAGGTGAATAGTTGAGAGTTTCAATTCGATATAATTTAAGATAGAGAAAATATCTTGCACCACATAATTTTGATGACTTATACCAACATTGAAATAAAGATTTTTATTTTAAATCGATATAAAACATAGTAACTATTTTGAATTATATTCGATTTGGTGTTATTTTTAACTATATTCATGATAATTAATTAAGATAGACATATTTTAGAACGACATTATTCCAATGACGTTTATCCGCGGGTTGCACGTGAATCAATTTAAATATAATATATATAATTAGTATTATTTTTAACTATTGTTATTGTCAATTAATTTGAAGATAACTTATTTGTCTAATTTTTTAATTTTGATCATGATTATTTTAAATATCGAACATTGTTTTTTGTTTGTAAGAAAACAATGTAATTTTAATTAAATGTTCAATTTAACTATTATTATTGTTAGTTATTTTTAAAACTACATTTTTTTAAAAAATTGCATGCTTATAAAAAATAGATTTTGGACAATATCTTAATTAATTTGGCATTACAATTTAGGTTTTATATTTAAAAGGTTTAGCTATTTTAAGAATAGTTTTGGATTTTCTTTTATGTTTAATTGAAAACTTGATTTATGTTTTCTCTTTAACGTTATATTTAAATTATAGAATTAAGTATAATATATCAAATATTCAACAGTTGTGATATTAAAATGATGATGTTTTACATACAACAATATATTTAAACTAATAAAGAAGTATATTTTGTTAAAAATTAAATTGTTAGCATTAGAAGTGAAATAATATATAAATAATTTTTATATAAATCAACTTAATATGGTATAAGGTAAATTATTTTTTATCTTTGTAACAAATAAAAAATAAATTCAACTTCTATTTCGTATTTATCAAAAAACAATACATATAGGAAACAAAAAATTATCAAGCACTCATATTTACCTATATTTAACATCTTCATATGTATATATGTCTTTTTTCATAAATACATTCATTGTTAGAATCTCCATCGTAGCTCTTAAGAACACCACACGAACAATAACAAAAACTATTAATAAATACGTTGACTTATACAAAATGGCATCTTCTAAAGTCGCGTATTTCTTTTTCGTTCCATACAAATACACACACCCCCTCCCAATGTAGAGTTTTATATGTTATCAAATCATAATCTTCTTCCTTCATGTTATTCTCTAAACTCTAATAGCATCATCTAGCTATGTCAACTATTTATATATCTACGAAGCAATATGTATCATAAGTACTAATTCAATATCATAAGTTATAAAACTCTTGAGATGTAGTAATTAATTAATATATAAATTAAAGAAACTCTTGAGTGGTAGATGTTAATTAGTTGAAAGTTGAAGTGTTGAGGGAGTTTTAAATGAATATGGTGCAAGTATTTAGTTTATCTTGAACCACAATGATTGAATGGCCTCTATTATAAGATTTACTAGGCGAGTACCCGCGCGTTGTGCAGGAATAAATTATGTTATTTTATCATTTTAGATATTGAATTGACTTACTCAAACCTAATTTGATGAAATACAAAAAAAAATATAAAAATATCATATATTTTTAAGTTTTGGTAATCTAGTTGTTGAATATTAGCTATCAATATAATTGTTAACCATTATTTATATTTTTATATAGACGTAATTATATAAGATTTGATAAAATTATTATTTAACTAAAAGTTTAACCACTCGACTATCACTAAAATGGAAGCTTAAGAAACTTTTTGTATATTTACAATATTTTATAGTTTTTATTTAAAATATGTAATTTTCATTGAACCTAACTAAAATAACATTTATTCTTGTACATATATTTAGTATGAAATAACTTATAAAATGACGTTCTAATGCTTTTTGATGAAAAAAATCACTAGTTTAATCAATTTAATTAAATAAAATTAGTTAATTGTACTAACAACATATTATAATAAAATTTGGTTAATTACATTAAAAGTTCATTTTAGCATCAAAACTCTCTAACTTCCAATCAATGTTATTTATTTTAAAACCACTACAACGCAAGAGGTTGTAAGTTATGATACTTCGTATGCACTTATGTTAATCGAATAAAATTAATTATTTGAATTAAGTTGAGTCATGTATAAAAAAATATTTTTCTTTTTCTTCAAAAGGTAGGCATGACTCGTATTTATCTTCTTCCGAAAATCGAACATGATTATTCTCGTTAAAACATGAACAACAAAATTTTTTGAACTCTAATATATATTTTATTAATTTCTTTAGTTTAATAAGACGTTTGTAAAATACGATGATTTTATTTTCTTGTTTTAGAAGCTCTTATGTATTATATTATTATGATGATAAATATAAGTATGATGGTTGAGTTTGAAATTCTAAGTGTTACTCTTATTCTAAACTTTTATTATGTAATTTATAGATAATAAATAATACACAAACTCATTTTGTAGTTTTATGAATTCTTTTACATATTTTTGAAAATCTCTATTTTGTTTTTTCGTGTATTTTTATTACAATTTTATAAAAGAGTTTAATCAAAAAAATATGAAGTTTTGCATTAAATATAACGTTTTAAGTGAAACATATTTATATTTTTAGATTATAGAAATTAAATAGGAAATGAGACATTTACTGGTTTTCTATATATTATAGTGATTTTATTAGGTTTTCTGGTGTATTCGCATTTATATTTTGTAAAAAAATGTTAATTGAAAATATGCAACTTTTTTATTGAATCTAACATAGTAATAGAACTCTGCGCAAAGTTTCCTCCCGTGATATGAGTTACTACTCCTTGATCGCTTATACTTCCCCAAACACCTGACTGCGTTTTCCAACATAAATGTTTTTGAAGAAAAAACAAATTCAATAGTCTAAACATTAAAAGATGATGATGACAGACATTAAAAATGAAGTGTTTTAAGAGTTCAACGGTTTCGAGGAAACCACAATCATTAAGAAATGGTATTAAAATCAATCTTTTTGAAACCACATATATCCCTCAAAAGTTATAGAAGACTAATGTCCAAGTAGATGTTTCAGTTTATTTACACGTATCTCACATAAATAGACCATTTAGTACTCATTATTAAAAAGTATTTGAAAAGTTATGTAAGATTCAAATAATATGGTTAAAGGAAAATGATATCTTATATATATATATATATATATATATATATATATATATATATATATATATATATATATATATATATATATATATATATATATATATATATATATATATATATATATATATATATATATATATATATATATATATATATATATATATATATATATATATATATATATATATGATTGTTTCTTAATTAAATAAAAATAAAAATATGATATTTTTTCTCTTTGAATTTTGCATTACAATTTATTTCTAATAAATCAACCATTTTATAAATATAATATTTTTTATAATAAGCATATTGTTAAAATATTACGTCAAAAACCTCAAAACCAACTATTAAAACATAATTATAATCATCTAATATTGTTATGTTATTTACATAAAATAAATTATATACGACTATGTGTTATTATATCAAATCTGATTATTTATATTTGTATTAGTAGGATTACTAAAACTATTAAAATTCTAACTAATGGTTATTTATAATTAAACATTGCAACTCAAGAGGCTTTCTTACTTATGATAGTTAATGGATATTTATGACTTAATTAAGTATGATTAAAATATTCAAATTGTAATTAGTAAACTATATAAATAATATGATAATCTAATTGTAATATTATATTACATTGGAATTTCATATGGCAATAAAATCAATAATATTATATCTTTAGTTTTTAGAATTTGCTACACAACTTAATGTTTTAACAAATAAACAACCTTTTATACATTTTCTAAACTATATTTATCATTCATTTCTTTTTTATCATTCCCTCAAGTTATTATTTTGTTTTGTAGTTACTATATATTATTCACATAAAATTGAAATTACAAATTTTCAATGAAAATACATATAAAAATATAATAAACAAATGGTTATTGAATTATTTTGCAATTACTATTTATTGCACAATACAACATTTCAACATGAACATTTTGTTTGTGTTTCTACTCGAGAAGATAAAAACGTTGATTGTATTGTAATATGTTTGTTTAAAAAAATACAAAATTCTACTAAGTTATTCTTGTATAATAAAAACATGAAGCGAGAGTTATCAATATTCAAAACATAAATATATATGCTCCAACCCATACAAATTTTCTTGAAATTAAAGAAATTAAAAAAGAATAAAGATGTACAAAGAATGAAGTTAAATCAGTCGCTTCAATTTTATGATAGATATATACGCGGAATCCTCCTAGAGTTCGTTTGATTTATTTCTCCAGTTGGCTTCCAAATGCTATACAACCTAACCGATGAATCTTTATGCATGTTTAATACAAAATCAAATGATTTTCATCGAGTTTGATTCTTTGCGAGATCTATAATGGGATCCTCCATATAAACATGTGGGTAACAATAAGAACTTGATAGCTTCAACAAATTATAGTTCTTGAAATATTATCACTCATATTATACACATGTCATGGATCTAACATGCTTGAAAGAGAATAAAATAAGGTTTGAGTAACCAAGTGTGTAAATAGTGTTCTTATATAGACACAACATATCAATTAACAAAGACATTAAATAGTATCAGTTGAAAAGTCTTGGGGGTTTCAAATCAATATGGTGCAAGTATTTGAGTTATTTTGATCCACATTCATGAATGGCCTCTATTATAAGAGTTCTATATATATATATATATATATATATATATATATATATATATATATATATATATATATATATATATATATATATATATATATATATATATATATATATATATATATATATATGTAATCACCGTATTCAAACCGCCCGCAACACCGCATAATGTGGTTTAGGACCTTTGTGGTGCGGTCTGCAGTTTCCAAAAAACTCAAACCGCATATGTGGTGCGGTCTGCGGTTTTGCGTCTAAATCGCATCGCACTGCACCGCGAACACCCCTAGTAAATATAAGGAAAATTTGGATTGACCGGAATACTTCTATTTATATTTTATTGGATTATTGTCAATCTTTTAGTCGGAAACACAATCATTAGCACCGATTTCCATCTTCAGATAATTATCCACGACGACTAAGTACGATAGACTACATATAATTACGACGAACGATGAAAATCGGTGCAGATAATTATCGCCTCAATATGAAAATCGGTGCTGAGATGATTATTGATGTCGACTATGTACGATGAACGACGACTACGAACAGGGGAGGGCAGACAACGACTATGAATGACGACAATGGCAGAGTCGTCATCCCCTCAAGTTGCACCGTTTGTGTTTCCACTTTCCAATTATGTGATTGTGTGAGAACTCCGATTGAAAGATCGAAACTATTTCAACAAAATAGAAGTATGAATATTTTGGTTAGATTTTTCTTATATTTATAATCATTTCAAATTTCAAAAACTTGATTATAAAAATGTTTAAAATATTTAAAGAAAGAAGAGAAAACTGCAAAAATGGTCCCTGTGGTTTGCTGTTTTTTGTGGTTTTGGTCCAAACTTTTGCGTTTTTGTATATATGATCCTTTTCAAAAGGTTTCTTTGTGATTCAGGTCCTGTCCAAAATGAAATGTCAGTTTTACCCTTTTAATTTCTTTTTTCATTTTCTTTTTACCCATTTATATTTTTTAATAATTAAAAAAGTAAAAATCCCCCCTTTTTCTCTCTCTCTCATTTGACCAACCTTCTCTCTATTCTCTCTCTCATTTGGCAGACCTACATTGCCCTTCTTCTTCCCTGTTTTCGCGTATTTCGTCTCACAGCTCCAAACTTCACCCTTCTCCCTGCCGTTTCTCCTTCCTGCTGCTGCTGTGGGGCGATCGTTTGTGATCGACTTCCTCCAACACCGCCGTCGATTAGGTCTTCAAATTTTCCCTCTTTTCGTTGACAGCTTCCCGATCACAGCTCCAAAGCTTCAGCCTCCTCCCCCCGTTTGTCCTTTCTGCTGCTGTGGCCGATCGACTTTGATCTATTCCGGTGTGACTATAGCTCCAGCGCCGCCGTCGATTAGCTCCAGAACCGCCGTCGATTAACACTCCGCCGTTTACCCTGTTTTCATTTACAGATTCTCTCTCTGTTTGCTAATTGTGAAGGGATAAACCCAAGTTTATGTTTGAATTCTGATTCAATGGCAAGATCTTTCTTCTGGAAGCATTTCTTGGATTCTGATTCAGTGTATGTAAAGTCGAAATATGTACCCGCAGATGATCAGGGACAGATGTAGAGATAAGCTAAAAATCGTTCAACCTCTTTTTTTCCTTAAACGATGATTGTAGAGGACCGGTGAGCCTTCAACGACCATTTCCAGTGACTGCTTGAAGGGATTAGCATGCCTATTTTTTTGGTGTTTCAGATTACCTGCAATCAAAGGAGTGATCTTAAAGGCAAACCCAGTTGTGTTGCTACCTTCTTGTTTAAACCTAGTAGCATTTGTCAAAGTACAAATTTCATCTTTTCCTAATTTGATTTTGATTTGTGGTTGCAGGAGGAGATTACACGAATCGGCTTACAAGAAGGAAGTAGAAGATGAAGTCGAGGTTGAGGTTTCTACTGTTGGAGATATCTCCCCCGATAAATTGGAAGAATATTGGGAGGATTTGGAATCGCCTCCGCCGGAATCGTTCATTGGTGAAATTCCTCATGTTGATCCTCATGTGTGTGTGTTTTTGCAAGTGTGTGCGTTTAATTGCAGGTGTGGGGTTTTGTGGGTGAGGTTCATGGTTAGTCTAGGAGAGAGAGAAGAATGGTGGATGGGCTTTTTACTTTTTTTTTAATTATTAAAAAATATAAATGGGTAAAAAGAAAATGAAAAAACAAATTAAAAGGGTAAAATTGACATTTCATTTTGGACAGGGACCTGAATCACAAAGAAACCTCTTGAAAAGGACAATTTATACAAAAACGCAAAGGTTTGGACCAAAATCACAAAAAACAGCAAACCACAGGGACCATTTTTGCAGTTTTCTCAAGAAAGAATTTGGTCAATTATGATATTTTGAAAACTTATAAATTATATTATGATAATACTAAAGATAAAATTTTAACAGCTTGAGCCTTGAGGTCTTATAGTCGTGCTGCTGTCATGCTCAAGTACATGCTAGTAATATAACTATTTGGAACCATCTTTAATAAGCCAAAAAATATAAAATACAACCGGATAACATGAAATAGATACAAAATCTATTAATTTAACAGAAAATTTTTATTTACTAAAATTATTATTGAGAATCAAATAGAAATCATCTATTAATCAAAATTGTTAAAAGTGCGACTTGAAATTTGAGAGTCCGAATATATTTATGACCGGATGTGAAACAAAATAAATAAAAAGTAATCTCAGATTTATTTGTACAAGGGTTCGGTACAGTTAGTTGTTAGAGTTTTCGGCTGTTAATATTTATAGCTAGGTTTGTCGATGTATAAAATGAAACAATTGAATAATAGAAAATATATATTATTTCTGTCTAGACTATATCAAATTTCTTTTGACAGAACTACATAAATTCTTGCGTCGTGTTTTTTATTTCTTTTCTTTAATTGTATCGCACACAAAATATAAACTATTTGAACTTAGAAAATCGTTGAGTTTGTTGGAAAGATTCGTTCCAAGATAATCTTGAGGAAGAATCAAATAACAATTGTTAATATATTTGGAAGAATGGTGTGTTTATATTTTTCAAGGTAGTAAATATCGTTTGACGTTAGCTTGGCGGTCGAGTGAGGTTAATGGATTAATCAGATTCATCAGGGATCAGTCGGCGATTAATCGGTGAACCTAAATTATAAATGAATTTATTTAAAGATATATAAATATAACAAAATAGAAAAGTTTTATTCATTTTATTCCAATACACGTAAAAAATTATACATTTGTTTATTTTTATTTTTTAATATTGTTTTCTTCAATTTTCTTGAGTTATTCAAGAGTGTTTGTGTCGTCATTTAAAAATTAATAAATAAATAATAAATTAAAAAAATAAAAAATTGAAAAAATGACCGCCAAGACCGATTAATTGGCCGCCAAAGCCGATATTTGACCGATTTTTGCAGCAAACCGTCCTGACCGATTAGGCCTAATCGTAATCGGTTGAAAATCGTCAAACTATTTAATCGCCGATTAATCGGCCGCTAAGGCCGATTTCTGCAACACTAATATTTTTAGATATTGATTAAACTAACCCCCATTGCGTTGCTATTAATAAAAATGATATTTTATTTTATTTTATTGAAAAATAACCACCTCTTTGGAATGGGTCATTCCGAATCTGAAAAAAACGGATTAGAACTAACCCCCAAAGGGCTTCTAGCCTAACGACATTAGGTGTTGCCCTCCCTACTTGAGGTTGGGGGTTCAAGTCTCGTTCGAGACATATGTGGTATTAAGGGCTAGTTTAGCCGTTTAGGAATAGGAGTATGTTAGATTGCGGTTTAAAAAAAAATAAATATAAAATGGGATAGTTTCAGACTCTTGAAAATTTCTAATGCAAGATTTGAAGTTTATTAAACCAGATTAGTTTCCCTTTTTTTTCCACTAGAATTAAACTTGAAATACGTACGACGTCTATCCGACGCGTGAAAAACGAGTCTGAAATACGATGAACCATTTTAAAAACGTTTATATTTTAAGGCCTCAATTATGTTGTTTTTTTGTCTTTTTGTTGTTAGATTCTTTACTAGACATTTTGGCAATTAAACAACCTTAGGTAACCGGAAAATAATGTCAAAAATAGAACCATATTCTAGAATGCGATGAACAGTCTAGAATACGAATAATAGTTCAGAAGAGACTGTTAATTTATTGTGTACATAATTGTTCTATTAGTTGTCATTTGTTCAGTATTATAGTGTTTTGTAATTTTTTTCCAATAAGCTAAAAAGTGGTTTTCATATGACCAAATTTGCCGATTCAATCTCAAATTTGTAGCAATATTCCTAATCAATTTGAACATGTACCCAATCCATTTGCATCATTGCATGCATGTTGCTTAAAATGGGTTTTATAGATGAGGATATAATATTGCACCTACAAAAAAAGTTCATAATAAGAGTCATTTAAGGTAAACCCGGCTTTAAATGCATTTATTTATATTCGCATTTTATAATACTTTTACATTTATATTTATAGAGACAAACAACGATTGTGGAAATAGAAAGAAATACACATCCATCAAATCCAAACGTAAAAATAAGGAGGGAATCAGAGAGGGTGTTAAAATTAAAATTGAAGCATATAAAACTCCCAAAGATGCGATCAGAGAGGGTGTTAAAATTAAAATTGAAGCATATAAAACTCCCAAAGATGCGAGTGGGTCAAGCCTTTATAGACCGGATAACTCACACAAAGAAGCGCCATATCAGAAATGTATCTTACAACTTATCTCAGAACGACAAAGAAAAATTCAAAATGGTCGTTCATATTTTCCTTGATGTGAGTAACAGTTCCTAAATTCGTTTTTTTGAAGATTATGACAGTAAAAATGGAGGTTGTCAAAGCTTTCTTCGTGAACTCATTTTTAGATGTTGAGAGATTTTTTGGGAATCAGTACACTGCCCTCAAGCTGGAGGCACCGATCGACCCGGACTAAGAACTTCAACCAAACAATCAATCTTCACAACTGTCTAGACTGGAGAGAAATACGAAGAATAGTTTGAGGAACACAATGATATATAGTGGTTCACTTGACAACATGCTACATCCACTGTGAGAACCAAAAGAATTTTCATTGATAAACTTCAATGTTTTACAAGAGAAAGAAAAAGGACTACTATCTTCACAATTTTCACAGTTTGAAAATTAGATATATAACACCAGACATGTATATTGTGAAGGATAATGATATATATATATATATATATATATATATATATATATATATATATATATATATATATATATATATATATATATATATATATATATAAAGCATGAGGTGGAAGGCAGAATACACAAGATCTTGAGCAGGAAATGCTAATGTAGGCCTGGGCACCTAGTCATTAAGAAGTGACTATATCATGCTCCCCATATTGCCCTGACACCTTGATATTGTGCCCTTGCATATTCCCAAGATAATTTGACTGTCGATGTGACAATACCAACACATGGTACAACTTAATACTCCTTCTTCGCCTGGATAACCCTCTATTGGACTTTTGATAAGAGACATGCCTCATGACGAGATATTGTGTAACTTTATAACTATGCTCCCACACTCTAGTCGGACTTAAACTTCATTCAGAGACAAACTCTTTGCCTGAGGAAACTATCTGGTCTGAACTAAGCTCTTGGACAAAGGAGACACTGCGTCTTCACCTTCTTCTACTGCTGATTCATTCACTCCTGTGACCCGTAACCTTAGGCTACTGTTGTCACGGTAGACTGCGGTCCCTAGAAGATACTAGTGATTGGCTTCTTCTATCATGGCTCTTCGGTCCTTATAAAGTTCACTTATTGTCACACTTCTCCTGGTTTGGTAACCACTCCGATCACCAAACCAACTTATGATGTCTATCTTGGATTTCCTTCTTTGCTTAACCAACTAAAGACGTATCCTCTAATCCGGATGAGGTGTGACCTTCCTCGGTCCTGCAGATCCAATAATCTTCGGTTCTAGCCATTCTGCTGATCAATTGAAGAAACAATTATGTCATTCTGGATGAGATGCACCCAAATCGTGATGCCTTCTTCAACTGCTGATCCGCTTGGTTAGTTTGACCTGAGCATATAACTTTCTTGACCGAGGACTGAGAATTCATCTGAGGCGCGGATCTCAATAGCACTGGCAAGTTTTCTCCTCAGCTTTTCGGACGACTGATTCTCTTTGGTCACATGGACTTCTCCAGTTCAGATTAGGCTCCACATTATGCTCAACAAGATTCTATTATGGATTGGTAAACTATAATCATAATAAAAAAATGGAAATTTGTCGAAAAGTCCCTATATTTTGGCTCTATTTAGGAAAAAGTCCTCACTGAATTTTATTTTGTGATATAATCCTCGAAACCTGCAAAAGTTTGTGAAAATGCCATTTTCACCTGAAATAGCAGGTTAGTGGTTAATGCGCAAGTAAAACGATTTTTCAAGGGTTTTTCTGCAAGTAAAATGATTTTTCTTCATTTTTGTAAGTGACATAACTTTTACACACGATGTCCAAATTATACAAACTTTATATATCTAGAAATGTGGTAAGTAGTCTACAACTTTGTTTTACATACTTTTGTCTGAATATGTTCAGATCTTTTGCTACAGCCCCTTAAACATGAGCACAAACCGATTTATATCACTTTTTAGTCATTTTCAAACATTCATGATTCATATGATATCTCATCAATTATAACTCCAAATAACATGAGTCTTTTTCCCTATGTTTTTATTACTTCAAGTAATACAATTTTCATAATGATGATATTATTCATAATATATTTTGAGATATATAGCTATAAACATGGTATTCACAATAATTCAATATTTATATGTGTTTCAGCCCTTATTTACATATGTGCATATATTTTGTTATACACATTTATTTAAATTGATTCTTTTTACAATGTACTCTTTAAGCTTCAAATCTTGACTTATTAATTTTCAAACATGGCTTTAGATGAACATGTGAAATTTTGAGACATATAGCTATAAGCATAGCTTCAGATCTTAATAACTTCAGATCTTGATTTTTGCTATACACATCCATTACACTTTATTCTTTTTCTTTCTTTTGTCATACACATCCATTTCAGGTAGTGCTGATAGAATATAAATGTTATCAAGAGGACATGTTTGGAGAAGAACAAGTCAATATATAAACTTATTAAGAAGACACTTTTTAAATGAAAGTTTTAGTATATATTTCAAAGAGTACATAGGAAAAAAATTAAGTGAAATAGATTCGTATAACAAAATATATTCTCATTTGAAAATGGGGTTTCATACAAATGAAATATTGAAGTATTGTCGGATGCAATGTTTACTTATAGTTATATATCTTAAATGAGGAATTGGAAAAAAGACATCATTATGAAAATTATAGTATTTGAAGTAATAAAAACATAGAACAAAGATTCATGTTAATTGGAGTTAAAAGGAAGGAGATATAAATGTTTGAAAATGACTAAAAATGACATACATCGATTTGTGCTCATATTTAAGGGATTGTAGCGAGTGATCTAAATATATTTAGACAAAAATACGTAAAACAAAGTTGTAGTACTACTTACTACCTTTCCAATGATATAAAGTTTGTAGAATTTGGACATCGTATGTAAAACTTATGTCACTTACAGAAACGAAGATAAGTCATTTTATTTACGAAAAAGCCCTTGAAAATAGTTTTACTTGCGAATTAACCCCTGACCAGCTATTTCAGCTCAGGTCAAAGGGGCGTTTTCACAAACTTTTGCAGGTTCAGATGATTAAATCACGAAAAAAAATCAAGGAGAATTTTTTCTTAAATAGAGCCAAATTATAGGGACTTTTTGACAAATTTCCCCAAAAGAAATGATGAAAACAAATGGTATATTTGAAAACATTCTTTAATGTGTGTTCGGACTACACGATATTCAGTCCAAAATGTACGATGTCAGTCCGAAATGTACATTCTTTATGTTATATCATATTCCAAATTATTTTTATGTTACATATTAATAGTCTGAAACGTGTTCTTGACAATGTGGTCATTTTTCAAAACCGAGAAAATTTAGGTTATTTTTATGGGTAAATTCCAAAAAAGACACTAAATTTTCAAAAAAATAAAATCGATTTTTGACATTGTGTTATTTTTTAATTAAGTCACTAAGTTTTCAATTTTTTCCAATTAAGTCACTATGTTTTCGATTTTGACCATTTGACCGGTCAATCGGTTGCCAGCTGACGTGACATGATAATGTGTCAGTCTTTGATGATACAACGCTGACATGGAATGCTGACATGACAACCAAGTGTCAAAATTGAAAACATGATGACTTAATTGAAAAAACTGAAAACTAAGTGACTTAATTGAAAAAAAGAACACAATGTCAAAATCGATTTTTTTTTTTTGAAAACTTAGTGTATTTTTTGGAATTTGCCCTACATTTTCTGAAAGTATAAATACATTTTTTTACGTTTTTAGTAGTATAAATATGTTTTTTAAAAGTATAAACACATATTTTTATATTTTTAGAAGTATAGATACTTTTTCAGTAGTATATATACATATTTTTATGCTTTTAAAAATATAAATACATTTTTTTGCATATAAACATGTATATATCAATAATAAATGTATTATAAAACGAGTTCAAGCCTCTTTCTCATTTTCCCATTATAAGCATGCTTTTGGTTGGTACGATATGTGATTATATGAAAAACAAAACGTATTTTATATTTCTAAAAATATAAAAAAATATATTTGTTCGTTAATTTATGTTTGCCTATTTATGTTCGTTCGGTTATGTTGGTATAAGTTTTTTCGTGTATATTTGTTCATTTAGAAGTATAAATACATATTTTATGTTGGTTTAAGTTCGTTCGTTTAGAAGTATAATACATTTTTAGAAATATAAATACATTTTTAGAAGTATAAATACGTATTTTTTGGTTAAGTCACTAAGTTTTTAGTTTTTTTTTTAGAGAAATTGTATTGGTTCCTGATTTTTGTTCCTAACTTTATTCCTAACTATTTGAAATGATGACAAGTGGATTAAAATATTATTAATTTTATTAAACTTTACACTTGTCATCTTTTCAAATGGTTAGGAATAAAGTTATGAACAAAAATCAGGAACCAATACAATTTCTTTTTTTTCTAATTAAGCCATTATGTTTTCAAATTTGTTTCCATTTTGACATTTGGATGTCACATCAGCATCGCATCATCAAAGACTGACACGCCATCATGCACATCAGCAAGCTACCGGGTTGACCGATCAGATGGTCAAAATTTAAACAAATTTGAAAACATAGCGACTTAATTGAAAAAAATTGAAAACTTAGTGACTTAATTAAAAAAAACACAGCATCAAAATTGAATTTTTTGAAAACTTAGTGTGTTTTTTAATTTGCCCTATTTTTATTAAGAAGCTCTTTTTTAATGTTTAGTTTCATTAATATACCTTGTATTTTTTTGTCAATTTTGATTTCAATCAATATAATATTCAAATTAAATCTATATCTATACATACTAATAAAGGAGGCATGTTGGTGCCACTTGGCACTATTTTAAGCTCATTCAGCCACGTGTTATTTTTATATGCATTCTCAATTAATAATTTAAACTTAAATTATTTTCTTCATTATCTCTTAAATTTAGGCTTCTGATGCTTTATTTCCAATAATTATCACCGATTAAAATATCCAATTATGAAAGCTATAAACGAGGGATTATATGAGAAACCTAATACTCCAAGTCTCCAACTAATAACAAATCCCAACACAAATAAATTCCCCATCGATTGATTAGTGATTCAATTTAATGATTTAAATTCAAATATCTTAAATCTCGGCGATATCTACTCCAGCTAATAACAAATCCCACCACAAATACGCCCCTATTGCTGTGCACAGATAATTGAAGAGTTAACTCGGGTTAATTTTCGACTCTAGTGTTGAGTGTCGTGAGACCAACAAAATAAAAGAGTTGAAATATGGTTTTAAAATGATTTGTTGATTATCAATATTTCATGATTGCACTACTTGTTATAAATACTAACTATGTAGTATAAAGGGCAAGCAGGGTCGATCCACAGGGAGCGATGGTCTAATAGATTACACCTTGATTTCACGAGATTTAAACTTGAAAAGAAAGTAACAAGGGGGGGGGGGGGGGGCTTGATGTTTAGTTGGAATACGATTGTATAATTGACTTGGGACAAAATATAGAAAAATTGCTTTTGTATTTTATAATTTGGGGACAAATTCTGGTTTTGTATTTTTAGTCATATGATTGGAAATAACAAATAGAATGATGTTTATAACTTTAATCTTTCTAAGTTGGTACTTTGTGTATGCCGAAAGCTCGCACATACACCATTCACCTAATGTACCTTAGTCAAGAGAAGCTCGTTAACTAAGACTAATCTTACTAATCAAATCTAGATAAGATCATAGAATTTGAATGAAAGATTGCATTATGTTTTATGTGAATGTTCCCAACAATGTTCAATACTCCTAAACAAGCGTTGAAGCGTCAAAACATGAGATATGATTTTCACCAATTAAAGATGATTGTCACAAATAACATTTTATAAAACAATTACGGATTTTATAATTTGTATGACTAGATTGATTATTATTTGAGATCAAATGGCTAATATGAAATAAATAAAAACCAAACACTTGTTAAATCTCAAAATTATATCACTAGAAAGAGATAAAATTAAACATCAAACTTTATATTAAATCACAATCATAATCCTTAATACAAAACCAGAAAAATAATGTTACTAGCCACTCATGACTAGTAAAAGAGAAACAAACTTACAAAATGAAGATAATCCACACTTGAAGTTGCACACAAACACAAACACAATGTAACTAGAGAGTTTTTTTTTTTTTGCAGGAGAGAATGGAATAAGAGATATATGAGATGGTTCTAAGGCTAACCAAACACATCTATTTATACTAACACACCAAGGGTAAAATGGTAAATTGAACAATGGCAAACATCATCATTCCAAGACCCACTTCCTTCATCACATGGCCTCAAAATCAGGTTGGATCTGCATCTGGTCGTGTAGCATGAGGATGACAGCACAAGAAGGAGTAAACAACTCATAGTGGGCCAAAAAGTAGATCTGGACAGCAGGAAAAGTTACACGGCCGTGTAACTTTCTGGGCCAAGATTACACGGTCGTGTAATCCTGCATTTCTCCTGGACCTTCCCCTGAGCTGACATGGCATCCACGTGGCATAGCAAAGTTACACGGCCGTGTAACTTCAAGGCAAAAAGTTACACGGTCGTGTACCTTACTGTCTTCGGGACGACTTTTTTGTAACTTCTTCGTTTGAGCTCCGTTTCTTCTGAAATTTCTTGCACAGCTTCCCATTGTCATCCAACATAAGATTCATCCTTCAAAAGCACCTGAAAACAACCACAAAGTGTGAAAGTAGATTGCTATTCTAGAAATCCTGAAAAACATGAAAATATGCATAAATGAGAATCAAATGCAAGATAAAAGAGGGATTAAAAGGTATGAAAACATGCCTAAAAATACACTTAACATCTAGCAACGATGCACCATATGTTTTCAGGTTCCCGATTTTAAACCTTTACCTGTATACTAATGGGTTCGATATGTCAATGTATTTAAACAATTATAATGATTTGGAATAAATTATGGTTTTGGGCTGAATGAACAGAACATCGCATCACAGCAACATCACACACAAATCTTAGTCACCGCCTTCCTTCCGTCATTCACCTCGATTCAGTGCTGCTTCGAACCAACCACCACCTTCTTTCTATCTGCTTTGGGCCGATTGAAGTTTTTCATGGACGAGTATTGTCTCCATGCCCTTCTACCCCTTTATGGATCTACTACGAACCCATGGTGACCTAGAATCGTTGTTTGCATCTTTCGCTGCTCACTCTTAAATCAATGGAAATGCGTCATGCCCATGTCGCTCCTTGCGCATTGACGTTCCTTACTCATCGCCATCTCTTTGCTCATTGTCTCTGCCTATGCTTGAGCTTTCATGTGAGTGATCATATGTTTGTGGATGCATGCGTGGCGGTGTGTATGTGGTAATTTACTAATTATTTGGCTAGGTCCTTTGGTTCTAAATTATGTTTAACTGAGTGAAACACTCTTCAAACACCAATTCCTACTCAATCGCCATTACGAATTCCAACTATTTGCTTTATGTTAAGTTTTCAATATGTTTGGTTTATGTTAAGTTTTCAAATGCCTCGTTTGAATTTCAAAAGGCGGAACTTATTTTATAACTTTTGTAGAGGGAGTGGTAACTCATACAACATTTTGAAGTTTATGATTTCATCAAGATTATTAACGCTACTTATTTTGTTTTAAAGCAGTGTTGTGAAATACTCATTGGAATTGGGGATTTGTCATTGGCAATGTTGGAGCTAATTGGAAAAGGATTACGACTCAGACATGGATATTTGGAGAAGAGCCAATTGGTGAACGATTAGGAGTGGAACATGTTATTTGTAGCAGATTTCGTAAACTGCATACCAAGTGTTATTAGATCATAATTCTTTTGGACATTTGTTCGAACAATTAAGTGTGTTGGCTTTAGTGTCATTCCCAAACAACTGATAATATGGGAAGAAGCTTCTGGTTTTAATATATACCTTTAAATTTTGGCAGTCTTTTATAATATTGATGTACACATAATGTTTTTGTATTAATATGATAAATCGTGTTTTTTTATTTTACTATTGATATATCTTTTAACGGGTGATTGAATATTTTTATACAATATTGTGCAGAGAAAAATAGAGTATTGTTGTCATATTCATTATATGAAATTGTACAATCAAATAAAACAATTTTCTTATTATATAAGTTTTTTTAATTTATCAAACCATGTAACACGGGTTTATAATCAAGTTAGGCTATTGATTAACTTAAATTTTGTAACCTATTACTTCAATTCGAGACATATGAAATCAATTTTGAATTGAGATAACATTTAAAATTAAATTGTTTCCTTGATTATCCCTTAAAGTTAGGCTATTGATTAACTTAAATTTTGTAAACCGTTCGATATAATATCAACGTATATACGATTTTATGTTACTCGATCATAGCCACTTAAGCGATTATCATTCTTCCCCTGTTCATCAGTTGAAGGTTGTCCCAAGAAATCTACATTCGGTTTTAGATCAATGGTATTATATTCAGAGAACAAGCATATGTTAGGTTAAGAGAAGGCACGCTTATGCTATTCTTTTCTTCAATTTTTATTATTTTTGTATTGTTTTTAGAAGAGTCGGGTGTTTCATTGAGTTAAGTTAGTATTCTATTTAAGATCAGCGACTTTGTTTATTTGTTTATTTTGTTCAAGAAATCAATTTGTATTTTGTTCATGATCTCCGACATTATTCAAGCTTTACAAATTTGTTCATTGAGTTATGTTTATATTTTGTTCAAATTTCTTAAAAACCATCGAAGCTGTTCGGAAAAGAAATCAATATGTTTATTTGTGATTGTTCCCTCTCCCTCTCCCTCTCCCTCTGTGTGTTTTTGGTTCATCTCACGACTTTGTTTATCTGTTTTAGCTTATTTGGTATATTGTCCTACAATGTTCTAAATATGCTGTCTTTATCTTTGTTTTCTTATAGATACCTTTCAATTAGATCCAGCTAGCTTGAACCACCCACTGCCATGGTTGAATCTCAAAACTCTCCAGGTAAGTGTCTATTTCTCTTTTGGGTTTTCTGTTTATATTTTCTTTTCTTTCCTAATTTTTTATTTAAATTTTCTTTCATTTGTTGCACAAAATGGTTTATTTAGAGATATAAGTGCTTGTGGTTTCTTTTCCCCATCTCGATGAAGCGTCAAAATAAAGAATATTCAATTTCTTATCATTAGTTGGAATCGTGATTCCATCCTTCTCTTCTTGAATTCCGATGAGGCGTCAAAGTAAAGAATATTATTGACTCTCTGTCACTCTACGGTCATTTTTATTTTTATTTTAAATTTTTTTATCTTTTTATTATTGTTAAATATTGGTCTACATAGTCAAGAAAACTGAAAAAAATCATAATTAAATAATAAAAATACACAAATGTATAATCTTTGATGTGTATCTAAGAATAAAATAAATTATACTTTGCTATTTGTTATATTCATTTATTTTTTAATAAATTCCTTACGATTTCAGAATCGAAGACCCGAAATCAACACAAAACGGAACCTGAAATCAATCGCATTTCTCCAAGTAGGAACCTGAAATCAACTTAAGTCGGGAACCCACATCGATGATTGTTGGGGAGATCTGATCAATCACACACAAAATTGTAGAAAAAAATCCATTTCTTATTTATCCTATAAACAAACAACAAATCAAACGCTATAATATGAAGGAATTTTACCGAACTCGGAGAAAATCAGGAAGAGCATTGTAAAGGAGGAAGCAAGGGTGATAAGCCACCAGACAGCGTACGACTGTAGAAATCCTCATTGACTTTAGGGTACGCATCCAGATTCCGAACCTTACTGAAAATTCTGTCCAAATAACCGACACTCCAAATCGATAGCAATTTCTCTTGAAATTCAGATTATTTCGTATCGAATTTAAAACTCACAGCCACGATTTTCACTCCTCCATTTGCATGCATTTGAAATGGTGGAGATGAAGGAGAACGGCCGGCGTCGGAAAATGTTAGTGAACAAATGGTAGTGGGAGTTAATTGGTGGCTGGTGGCTGGTGGCGGGTTTGGGTGGTAATCGACGAAGTTGGTGGTCTGATCAAGAAAAAGAAGATGAATTTCAGGGAGAGGGAGGGTAGTCGGGTAGGCGATGTTTTTTTTTATTATCTTTAATTACTTAAATTATAATAAATTAAAAGAAAATTAAAAAAAGTTAAAAAGGTAGTTGGTCTTTTCACATGGACGAGACCAAATCTGTTATATTTTTGCCACCACAAGGACCTTAGCATAAAAAAAAATATAGACTTCGAGTGTAAATTCGTGTAAATCACAGGGACCCAATCTGTAATTTACTCCAATAATATTAAAAGTTGACCTAGCAACCGGATTCATTCTTCAAAACGCGCCACAAAGCTGGAAGTTGGTTGGTTTGGTCCAGTGTCTTTAATGATAGGAAAAACACAATAAACGTCCAACGAAGACGTGTGTCTGAGTGTCTCTTCATCCCTATATCAATACTTCACCGATTTTGGGGATTTTTATTCATTTTTCTGATTTCCCAAACCTCATCAACAATGAAGTTCGGGAAGGAATTTGCTTCACAGATGATTCCAGAATGGCAAGAAGCATACATGAACTACAGCTACCTCAAAACTCTCCTAAAAGAAATCTTGATTTTCAGACAGCGGCAGTATAGCTCTCCTCCGCCGGCGCCGGCGAAGGCGTCGTACTTGAAGAGAAAAGCGTCTTTGTTCAGAGCCTTCAGTGGACTAACTAGTCGTTACGGTAACACTAGTCCTAAAAAAGAAGAAGATGATGAAGTGATTTTGGTGAGTGCAATGCAACAAGCGGATGTAGAACAAGCGGACGAGTGCCAGAGTTACCAGACTACTTTTCTCCGGTCGGCAGATGAAGGCGCAGAGTTCGAGCTTGTGTTCTTCCGACGACTTGATTTTGAATTCAACAAAGTGATTCAGTTTTATCGAGGGAAAGTCGAGGAGGTTGTGAAAGAGGCGGAAGAGTTGAATGTGCAAATGGATGCTCTCATTGCTCTTCGAATCAAAGTCAATGATCCTCATGTCGTCTCCCATTTCATTAATGACAAAACAACAGGTAGGTCGTTACCATTGTACGGAGGGTAAAATAATAATTGTATAATTTTAACCAACGTTCGATAAATTTAAGGTGCGTATCTATTGGAGGTGATTCAAGAGATCGAAACGAGTGGTGATGGAAATGAAGAACAGGAAACGAAGACATTGGATAATCGGAAGAGATTCAAGATGGCGTCGTTGGAAGTTTTGAATCATGTAAAGATGAACGCCACCACAGGATCCACCGTGAGAAGTTTGTTTCATATTCCAAGATCGGATTTGCATTACAACAAAAACGAACTCAGAGATGCAAAAGAAAAGTTGAAACTGGCTTTTATGAAGTTCCATGAAAAGCTTCGGTTTCTAAAGAGCTATTCGTAAGCACTTTTATTTGACTTAAAATTTGGATATAATCAAAATATAACTGAACTGTTATCTTGCTTTATAAACCAGCTTCCTGAATCATTTAGCCTTTAATGTTGTTTAGATAATATATTTTCACAACCTCACTATAAATATTTCTTGAAAAACTAGACAACTTACAAATGAGAATATCCATATTGTAAACCAATATTTTGATTAGTTCACTACGCAATGGCCTAAGGGCTTAGTTCAACAAAAATATAAAAAAATCATGTAGTTTATTTGTAGGTCTATAAAACATAGACAACTTCCAAATGAGACATATACATTAATTGAAAACACGATATATAATTTATATAAAATTTAAATATATAATAAATTTTGCGGTGCGGTTTCGGTAAATTTGCACGGTTTTTCAAGCTAAAACCGCACCGCACCATGCTTTGCGGTTGCGGTTTTTGCGGTTTCGGTTTTTTGCGGTTTTGCGGTTTTGCGGTAGCGGTAAATGCGGTTTTTGGCGCGGTTTCGGTTTTCGGTTCGGTTTTTGCTCAGCCCTAATTTTATATATATATATATATATATATATATATATATATATATATATATATATATATATATATATATATATATATATATATATATATATATATATATATATATATATATATATATATAGGGATGGGTTCAATGCAGAACCAAATTAAATCACCTAACTGCAGAACCATGTTGTTAACCGTAAGATTAAAATCTAACTAAAAGGGTACGATCGTCAAAAATCTTAATTTGCTATGTTCATCAATGAACATATGTTCATCTATGAATATATGTTCATCAATGAACACATGTAAATTACATGAGCAAAGTTGTATGTTCACTCTTGTATTTTTGCGTTTCCCTTTGATCAAAATACAAACAAAAGTTCAATCCCTATAAGATCAACCAATACATTGATCAAGTCTCAAAAAATTACATGAGAAAAGTTAAAAGAATAAGAACACAACACCAAAGTCTCAAACAAATGAAACAGTGTTCATATATGAATCATGTTTATATATGAACATTACATGACGGTTCTCAATCACTCTGTTCTTGCTTCTATACATCTTCAACATCGAACGAATCCTTATGTGCACGTCATATTGTTGATTGACCAGTGAACAACGAAGCATCAAAATCGATTAGGTTCTTGGTGCTAAAATCGTATTCCCTAAAATACATACGAACTTCTCCAAAAATGTGAAAACGCTAACCTGTAAACAAACATTGCTCAAAATCAATATATGTTCATTAGTGAACATATGTTCATTAATGAACATATGTTCATTAGTGAACATATGTTCATTAGTGAACATATGAAATACAATACCAAACAGGATACTACAATACCAAACAGGATACCACAATACCGTCAATAATTGAACACATATCGGACTCCCGTCAATACATACTCAAACGAAATATGCAATTCCAATTGAAATAAACCAAATTGCTAATTTGCAGTTCCAATTGAAAGAACTAGATATTGAAACTGGTTTGTAAGAAAATGTTCATTAGTGAACATATGTTCATTAGTGAACATATATTGAAAACGAAATATGCAATCGGACTCCCTGTAATACGAACTCAAATTGAAAAAAAATTCACATTACTAATTTGCAATTCCAATTGAAAGAACTAGATATTGAACTAGATATTGAACGAGATTTGCAATTCCAATTGAAATTCACCTTTGTGCCATATGAACGAGATTTGCAATTCGAATTATATATAACCTAAAACATAACCACATTACCACATACCTGATGATAAACCCTATGATCAAGAACACTGGCTTCGTTTACCGGAGAATTTATCGGTGCCTTCGTTGAAGGAATTTTCATGATTGGAAAACTTCAAGTCTACCTACTGAATTCGTTTCTTTTTCTTCAATTTGGCTTTCGATGACGAACTCAAAAACCCACCAGATGATGTCCCAAACCCATATCCGGAAACAAAATTGGGTTTAGATAACGATCTCGATGATTCAACAGTTCCAAATGGATGGTTCCTTTTACTTGAACTCCTTCGATTTCTCATAATCGGCCCAACTCCTTCACCTTCTTCTTTCTTCTTCGTTTTCTGCTTTCCTCGGTCAGGTGGGTCTGAAAGGTTGGAATCGTACATCTAACCAAAATCAAAGCAAGTAAACTCGATTTAGGAAAGGATTCTAGCACTAGAACAGTCGGAAAACACTCCAACAGCCGGAGAGGGAGGTGTGGTGGAGGAACGAAGGTGAAATCATAGAGAGAGAGAGAGAGAGAGAACACGGGTGAAGATGGTGATCGATTGGGTTAAAAACCCAATATACCCTTACCTAGCAATAATCTGCTGCACAAGGTGTATAATTGTATGGTGCATCCTTTTTAATCTAAGACGTTAATATAATGATCCAAGGGTTTTAAAGATGGTTCTGTGGTTAGGTAATTTAATATTGGTTCTGCATTGAACCCATCTCTCTCTCTATATATATATATATATATATATATATATATATATATATATATATATATATATATATATATATATATATATATATATATATATATATATATATATATATATATAAGCGATCGGGTAATGACTCTTTTTAAAGTAAGGACTCGTGAGGACACCTTAAAAAAATTGAAAAAAAATAAAAAAAATATAAATAATAAAATGGATCATAGTACTATATCGGAGAAAAAAAAATCGAAAAAAAACTTTTGGATCATTTTTTTTATAATGAAACAATGATCCACAAAATAAATTTTTTTGTGGATTATCGCTGTTTTTCAATGATCTAAATTTTTTTCCAATTTTTTTTTATGATGATATAGTACTATTCTCGATTTTATAATTTGTATTTTTTTTATATTTTTTTTTAACTTTTTTAAGGTGTCCTTACGAGTCCTTATATATATATATATATATATATATATATATATATATATATATATATATATATATATATATATATATATATATATATATATATATATATATATATATATATATATATATATATATATATTTATATCAAACAAATCTTTACAAAAAAATGAAACTAAATACATATTACACCATTACATATAGATGAATCAATCACTTTCAAATCTTTTTTAATCTAACATCTGTTGGTCGGGTGGGTATATGTGAAAATAGGCGTTTAGAGTTAATGAGCCTCTTATCCTTCTCTTAACAGTACCTGATGTATAACTTTTATCTTGACCAAGCTTTATCATGATATTTTCCAATTATAGGATTATAATTTCATTTGGTTTCCTATTAGGAGATTACGCTTTGGGAATTCTAGCAAACTATAGTAGGAAAAATTGCTTTGCGTTTGGGTTATAGTAATATGAAGAAAAAACCAAAACAAGTAAATGTAATATGAAAGGTCCTGAAATGCAATAAACATACAAGACCTAACACTATCTACCTGTCTAAAAATTAGACTGAAAACCAAAAACTTCATATGATCGTTGATCCTAGACAACCCTCGTGGCATCCTTTGACAACTTAAAATGTCAACTTCATTTTAAAAATGAAACTGCACCTAAGAGTCTTCAATTGTCCAAACCGAAGCATCCCAAATACCATTTGCACACTGACAAGCAATTCCCAATTTTCCTTGATGCTTCAAAAGTCTACTGGAAGTATAGAACATATAATCAGCCGGTGGACGTGGTGATTATACAAGATTGGCTACACTCGAGCAAACATAAATATCTGACTCGATCTTTAAGTAAAGTGTAATTTTATATTTTAAAAATGTCAGCTTAATTGGTCACTAAAATCACCCCTAATTCTAACAACATCTTCAAGACGATCCCATTCTGCCATAAGCTCCTCAATCTTTACATTTGCACCGTCAATCCATTTTTCTAAAATCAGAAGTTTTTTCTTAGTATCTGTTACCTATTTTAGCTTTTTTTTCACCTCTCCTAAAGAGACATCTATATATTTATTAAGTATCCAGATCTTTTATGAGTCCTTTCGGTTGTCTTCTTTAGTGTCTGCGATCGCTTCGAAAATATAATCAGGCATTTTAATTGGTAGTGGTTCTTCAAGATAAAATTGATGATTTGGTCTAACATCAAGAAATGGGTTTGGATCATAACAAATACAATCCTATTCCACTTCATAATGTCAAATTACCAAACATTAGATGAACTCATTTTAAATACAAATATGAGACCGTTAGGCTAAAAACACTTCACGTAGTAATAGAATAAATTGTAGGTGGAAAGTAAATATTGTTAAGTCAATTCATAAAGCCATTGTGAAATTCCAGACCACTTTTTGTCCGCATTTTGAAACACTTTTTGTCCGGTCACTCTACTCTGGAATGCATAATTTGCAGTCAGGAATATCGTTACTACATATGTTAGATTCAGACCCGTTTATGTTTAGGGAATGTATTTTATTGTGGTTTACGATCTAGGATTTATGTTACATATTGTATTATATCTTGTTATATATTCCATATGTATTTGTATTCTTTTATGCATCCTAAAAACGATAGGTATGATTTTGAAGTATGATAGCATAAGGATAAATATCGATGTCATAAACATTAGAGTCGATTGCATAAAAGTAACAATTGTTCTTTGCTAGCGCCAAATCCAGATTAATATATTAGATTACAAATACATAAACTAAACAGATGAATGGGCGTTAGTCCATCAAATGGGGTAACACAACCATCATATTATTTGGCATTTCCCATCCAGCTGGAGGCGATATACGATACACCATTTACGTTCGGTATCCAGTTCGATACATTGGAAACATGAAATAAGTATGACATAAATGGTGACAGATTAGAAAGCGTAATGATCTTGTTGTCGTAATCGCATGACTATCAGGTATACCATAACTTCTCCATTTCTTACATGTATAAAAATCGTTACATAGATTTACAAAACCATTGTTTAAACCATCTTTTGTTTTAAGTTGAGGTAGGAGACATGATGTACCCGCCAATTTACAAACTTGCACACATCCTCCTTCAAAGCACCATTTCTACAAAGTGAGTTCATCATCAAGTCCCTCTAATAATGCTCATTATTGTTAGACATTTTACGCGTTATTGGATCGGGTTTTAGTTGTTGTATCCTTATTAAATGACTAATATCACTCACTTTTAGTGTCAAGTGTCTTGTATGTGCTTTTAGTGAAAATGCAGGGTTCTAGGTGTAAATTTGGTGATTTTAGAGATGAAAAATAAGGATAATGACAAATGAGTAATTCGTAACGCGGAGCAGAGCTCTACGCGGCGCTGGAGCAGGATAAAATCGTGATCCGATGAGACTTGAAATTCAAAGCGAGACAAAAGGGGGATAAGGCTTGACCCGCTACAAGGATAGTACCTGTACGCGACGAGGGTCGTTAGATTCCAGAACTATAAATAGAGGATTCTAGGTCATATTTCGGGAGCCAAGATTGATCCATTGAGTGAAACTCTAGCTTCTTTGACTCAGATTTCGTAGTATCTCAGTTATATGATAGTAGTTGGATAGATTTACATTCGTTACAACATTTTTTTGTTTTGTAACTCTCTTGTGTTTCACGACTTCTGAACTTAGAATTCCCTTAATCACAGAGTTCTTAGTTTTTTATTTCGAGCAATCATTCGACTCAGATTTCAGATTTGGGTTATGAACGATTGTTGTTTAGAGTATATTATGAAATTTTGATTTTTAATTTCATTGGTGTTTAGATCTATTGCTTGTCCATAGATCTTTGTTTTGTTTATGCTTTATAAGTCTTTGAGTTTGAAATCAGATCGAGAAGTGTAGTAATATCCACCTACTATAGAGTGACACTATAGTAGGTTTTATTTATTGACACTAAGTGCCAACCACGAACTCCATGGTTCGACCATTTCTTACCGCTACTAGTGGAACGCAAGGCTTGTTATCTTTAACTTTGACCGCATCAACGACTGCGACGCGTCAAATTTTGGCACCGTTGTCGAGGACACCTAGTGTCAGTCAAAGGTAGTCTGTTTTTAGTTTATTCGTTTTATTGTTTTCTTGATCGTGCACACTTTGTGCATGCGTACATGTCGAGGTGAAAAATCGTCACCTCTGCTTTTTGATCCTGAAATCGAAAGGACTGCAAAAAAGAATCGAGTTTTTCGACATCTTTTTAACATGCATCCTGACGATGTTTTGATTGAGGATGCTACCGATGAGCTTCATAGCGAGGTAGCAAGGGCAGCCAGCTGTTTCCCATGTCTAATTAACACAAGTGGAGCCTTTGTTAGCAATAGTGGTGGTAATACAGGGCAACCCCTGTACAAGTTCCATCACCGGTGCAACCGGTAGTACAACCATTACCCAATCCTTATGGACCCAACGAAGGGACCGGGCCGACTTGGGGAGCCCAAAATCGCAATGGCGTTCCACGTCAACCCCAACCGCCACAACTTCAGCAGCAACCGCTGCCATAACAAGTTCCACAACCGCAAAACCAAGCTCAACTAGGAGACTTAGTTTGAATACGGTGATGATGGTTGGATGCCTAACTACAATCATAACAGTCAGTGGAATCAAGGTTGAGGACCTCCACAACATCGAAATCAGAAATGGCGAGGACAATGGTATTACAAAAATGATCTATATATACAATGACGATAATTTCGTCCTCCTTTGTACTTTCAACAACCGATTGAGAAGTTGGTTGCATCGTATTTCCAACCTCCAGAATACGATGACGCGTCGCCTATTTTCTTTCCTGAGGAGACTGAGCATCAGGTCGAGATCCGGCCTCAACTTTTAGGAGTTTTTCTTGAGTTCAAGGGGTATAAGCAAGATGACCCTTACAACCACCTTTATGAATTCCTTGCTACTGCCAATGCGAACATGCTACAGGGTGCCAATCACGATTTCTTTAGACTGGTCTCTTCCCATTTACACTTAACGATAATTCTAAGTTCCGGTTCACGTTGCTGCCTCCCAATAGTATTACTACTTGGGAGCAGCTCAATACAAAACTTCTATAAGAGTTTTATCCAGCCAGCAAGAGATAGGAAGTGCGCAGGGCTATCCAAGACTTCCAGTAAAAACCTGGAGAGGAGTTTCACGACGTATTCAAGAGGCTGAAGGAGTTACTTCGTTCGTGCCCTCACCACGAGTTTCTGTGCTGGCAATTAGTTAAGTTCTTCTACAACGGGGACAGTACCAGCTAGGCGATGATCAATGCTTCATCTGGATGCACGACCATGATCCAATACAATGATACTGCTTGGAGATTCTTGGAGCGGCTCAGCAATGGTTCTAAAACCAATTACTCTGCAAGGAAAAGAGACACTACGACATCAGCTGCAACTGTCGGGATTGATAACGATTAGAAGAAAGAGGTGTAGACAGATATCTAGGATCTATAAGCAAGAACTTCAACCAGCTTCTCTCGACACTTAGAGATAAGAGAGGGGCGTTTGTTATGCATGGTTAGACCATTTGCAACACCTGTGGCGAGATAGGCCATAACTGTGATAGTTGTACAATGACACACAAAGAGGTTAGCTGGATTCATGGATACAGACAATTTCGTAATACGCCACGCCCATTTAGGAACAATAACCAAGAGGGTATAACAATAATCAACAAGGAAATCGTCAGTCGCAAGTGCCCCAACAACAAATACAGCCCCTGCTAACAAAGACAACACCCTCAACATATGAAGAATTCAACAGCAAACTGGAAAAATTGCTAGAATTTCTTGTGGAAACACAACAAGTAGAGGAAATGAACTCCCAGTCGCTTGAGAGAAAAGGAAGTCAGCTTGTTAAGCCAAGAGAGGTGATTAAAAAATATGAGGAAACTTCTCACTGGACCTCTCAAGCAAGCACATCACAATCAAAGAAAGAAGTAAATGAAGTAATCACATTGCAAAGTGGGAAAAGGTGGATAACAAAGTAGTTGCCCCACCTGCCAATGAAGATAACGATGTAGAGATTATTTTCGACGAAAAAAATGATCTTGAAAAGAAGTCAAAAGACGAGGAGAGAGCGGTGAGGAGGCCTAAAAATAAAATGGAGATAAGAGAGCCAAGTGGCACCTCTCCTTACCCAGCAGCTTTAGAAAAGTCAGAGGTGCACCCTTATGGGAAATGGGGACGTCAAATGGAAAAAATGTGGGAGTTATTCAGCCAAGTCAAGGTCAACATCCCATTGGTTAAGCTCATCAAAGAAGTTCTCGCATATGTTAAATTTCTGAAGGACATGTGCGTTCACAAGAAGAAACTTCAAGCACATCTCCCCAAGAAGATCGCGTTGGCCGAATACGTTACCTCAGTAATCTTAGATACCTTGCCACCCAAGATGAAAGACCCAAGAGCTCCATTAATTTCAGTATATCTAGGGGATGTACATGTTAAGAAGGAGTTACTCGATTTAGGCTCCAGCATCAACATTCTCCCAGGACGACTGTTTGACAAGCACGAATTTGGAACCCTAGAGTGCACGAATGTCATTTGCAATTAGCTGATAAGTCTACAAATACTCGATGAGGAATGTTGTCTGATATCATCATCAAGGTAGAAGATTTCTACTGTCCGGTAGATTTCTTAGTTCTGGATATAGACCAAGCTTCTAAAGAAGAGCAGCCAACCATCATTCTTGGACGTCCTTGACAGCCAATTCTCAAATCGATTGTCTTACAGGAGCAATGGGGATCTCCCTTGGGAATCAGCAACTCAAGATCAACATTTTTAGTGCCAATAACAATCTGGCAGAAGAATATGAGTGTTATCAAGTGTAAGTCCTAGATGAGCTGGTGCAACAATGCACTCTTGAGATCTTATACGCTAACCCAAACGATCTTATAGAGTCGGTTGTAAATACGGAGGCAGTTGCTGAGGAAAGGAAAGAAGGCGAAGAAGGACAATACGAAGATTGCTGGCAGGTCGACAAACTTCCGACAAAGATAACAAAATCCCTAAAACCATCTGCGCAAGAACCGCATATTTTGGAGCTCAAAACCTTACCATCTCATATGAAATATGCTTTTCTAGGGAACAACAACAACTTGCCAGTAATCTTATCAGCAGACCTAACAGTAGAACAAGAGCAAGCATTACTGGGAGTCTTGTCAAAACATAAGGAGGCTATTGGATGGACGATTGCAAATTTGAAACGTATCAGCCCTGCAACGTGTATGCATCAAATCATCACTGAAGAATGAGCCAAACCAACAACAGACACACAACTTAGGTTAAATCCCAACATACATGAAGTAGTGGATAAGGAGGTCTTGAAATGTCTAGATGTTGGTATCATATACCCTATCTCTGACAGTGACTGGTTCAGTCCTACACAGACTGTACCTAAAAAGTCCGGAATCATAGTCGTAGATACAAAGGATGGTGACAAGGTTTCTACGCGAATGGTCACATGATGGAGACTTTGCATAAATTATAGGAACTCAGCGCAGTAACCTTCAAAGACCACTTCCATCTTCCTTTCATCAACCAAATAGTGGAGAAACTGGCACGCCAAAAGTATTACTACTTCTTGGATGGATACTTGAGGTACAATCAAATTGCAATATATCCTCAAGACCAGGCCAAAACGACATTCACATGCCCCTATGGCACGTTTGCATTCCGACGAATGTCGTTTGGGTTATGCAATGCTCCTGTCCCCTTCCAAAGATATATGATGGCGATCTTCTCAGACATGGTAGGTGACTCATTATAAATCTTCATGGACGACTTCTCAATCTTCAGTTCGTCATTCGATGTATGCTTAGCACAATTGGAAAAAGTTCTGACTAGGTGCGTTGAATCGAATATGGTCTTAAGTTAGGAGAAAAGCCATTTCATAGTAAAGGAGGGTATCATCTTCGGGCATGTAGTTTTTGAGCGGGGATTCGAGGTGGATCGATTCAAGATCAAAGGTGATTTCTATATTACCTCCACCAACGTTAGTCAAGAGAGTTAGGTCATTTCTTGGCATGCTGGGTTCTACAAACGCTTTATCAAAGACTTCAGCGCCATTTCAAATCACATATGTAACTTGCTTCTTAACGATGCTCCATTTGTATTTGATGAAGCGTGTGTCAAAGCATTCACCATTTTGAAGAACAAGTTGGTTGAATTGCCTATCCTAAAGTCGCCTGATTGGACAAAGTTATTCAAAATCATGTGCGACGCCATCGATTATGCAGCAGGAGCAGTATTAGGACAGCGCCTTGACAAAAAGCCAGTGGTAATCTGTTACGCTAGCAAAAAAATTCAGAAGCACAACTGAATAATACAACCACTGAGAACGAACTGCTAGTTGTAGTTTTTTTGCATTAGACCAGTTTCAGTCATACATCTGGGGATCGAAAGTTGTCACCTTTACAGACCATAGTGATGTGCGTCATCTGCTGGAAAAGAAGGAATCTAAGGCTGATCCGTTGGATTTTACTTTTGCAAGAGTTTGATTTGGAAATCAAGGATAAGAAAGGGACTGAAATTGTCATAATTGATCATCTATTGCGTCTACCAACACAAGGACTTGAAGCAGGGATACAAGATTCCTTCCCTGATGAACAACTACTCACTATAAGTAACACCCCTGGTATGTCAATTACGTTAATTTCCTCCCCACAAGAAGAATGTCGCACATTGGTCGAAGCAGAGATATAAGAAACTCTAAACGTACGCATGGCAGTTTATATGGGACGATCCAAATCTATTCAAGGTAGGGCCTAACTAGATGATCTGACGATACGCGCCCGACAATGAGTTTCAAGAAGTGCTTGCTCACTGCCATTCCTCTGCTTGTGGAGGACACTTCAGCACAAAGAAGACATGACATAAGGTATTGGAATCAAGATTTTTTTTTTGCCAACAATCTTCAGGAGTGTGCATGCAATGGTGAAGGCTTGTCTTAGATGCCAACAGTTAGGGACTATATCAAAGAGAGATCAGATGCCTCTAAATCCTGTCATAGTGGTGGACATCTTTGATGTTTGGGTGATCAACTTTATAGGGCCATTTCCAACTTCTCAATGATACATGTATATCTTGGTGGCTATTTATTATGTCTCCAAGTGGATTGAAGCAGAAGCAACTAGGAAGAACGACCATCATGTGGTGTGTAAATTTGTGAAAAGGAATATTTTCACCAGACATGGCGTCTTAAGGGTGATTATCAGTTATGGTAGGCCACACTTCAAAATTTTCAAGTTTGATAGACTGCTGAGACAATATGTTGTTAACTATCAAATTGCTATGACGTATCAAGTCAAGGTCTCTAATCGACATATCAAGGAGATCCTGCAGAAAATTGTACGGCCTAATCGGAAGAACTGGTCGCAACGACTCGAGGATGCACTATGGGCATACAGGACAACGTTTACGACACCAATTGGGACAACACCCTACCGTTTGGTCTATGGCAAAGGATGTGATCTCCCAGTGGAATTGACAAATCGGGCAATGTGGGCTGTAAAACAGGTAAACACCAACTACGAGACAGCTGACAAGGAACGAAAGCTCCAACTATCTGAGTAAGAGAAGCTCCGTGATAAAGCCTATGACAATGCATCCACGTACAAGTCCAAGATGAAAAGCTATCGAGATGCAAAGCTTAAGCTAAAATCGTTTGAGATAGGACAAAAGGTGTGGCTGTTCAACTCGAGGTTAAAGATTTTTCTAGGGAATCTAAAAAGCAAGTGGACTGGATCTTATGAGATAGTGCACATCACAACCGATGGTGCGATCGAGATAAAGGATAACAAAGGAGGGCCTCCATTCATGGTTAATTGACACCGCCTGAAGCCATACATCCCATCAGGAACATTCAAGGATCTTCAAGTGGAAACGACGAAATTCCTACATTGAACACCCAACGTACATGCCAGGAGGGATACAGTTTAGACGTCCGACTGAAGACGTTAAACTTAGCGCTTGTCGGGAGGCAACCTGAAATCGGCATATTAGGCAAAATTATGTAGTTTTCCATTGTTTAAGACATAATGTAGGATTATCAGTGTTGAAATTGAGTAATTAGACCTAGAATACTTAGTCGAACGATCTGAGTTTTCGAATTTACGACATGTATTCTTACGACGCGCCGCGATCCTCTCTTACTCGCAACATGGGGGTTGAATGTTCAAAAACCAAAATTCAGGATAAGATACATCCGCGACGCGTACCCTTGCTGAACAAATTGATTTTTAGCTTTTGCCAAAAATGTCTTCCCAAAGCAACGCTGACATGCCTCATGAATGAGTACGAACCCGGGGTATATTTCAGCAGCCACAATGCATCGGTTCAAAGGCGTATGGCAGAATTCAAAAGAAGAAAGATTCTACCATCATAAGCCATTGACTGGGATGCCGTAAAAAGCCGGTGTTGGCGAGGCATTAGAACCGATGTTCGTTCAAGAGGGATTGCAGAATAACAATGTGGATTTCTCCTGTCGTGCGTGGGCTCGGATGTTCAATCATAGTGAAGTAGTATACCGTGAGCCGACATTGGAATTTTTGGCTACATTTCTCTTGGACCAGAACTCCACAGATATGCGGAACACTTGGATATCTAGTTCTATTTGGGAGGCCAGCAAAGGTACTATAGTGTGGTAGAATTTGGGGTACGCTTGGACTCTACACTCAAGGAGATATCGTCTAACCCAGGTTTGACTTGTTCTTAAAAACAAGCTCGAGTTAACCTTGACCTTTTTGTTGGGTAAATTTTGGGGTTCAGTTGCACCTACCCGCTATAACACCAACATCGCCTTTTTTTCTCATATGTATCTCCCGTCTCATCGACTTCTTCATCGTTTAATGGCTATAATGCTACACCTACGAGCCGATCCAGAACACGCAACACCCACTGACTTGTTCATAATATGGACTATGATTTCCAAAATGGAGACTTGTAATGTCCCGTATATGATCGCTAACTATTTCATGAAGATGGTGGAACACTCAGCCGATGTCCCGACTTTGGGACGTGGTCATTTCATTACCCGCCTAGCCAACTCGTACAGAATTCTTACCCCCAACATCTTGAGCCGCTTAGCCAAACTCTTCCCCGTCATTCTTAATATGAGCATCACCGTGTCGAGGGAGGTGATCTACATCGATGAAGAGAGTCTTTGTGCTGACACGCCTCCGGTATTCATCTCTTCATAGGAAGTCGGCCCATCGAAAGCAGCGATACGAAGACCCGCCAATTCAGACTTTGCCGGCAGACGAGGACCTTCGGCATATGTCGGGTGAGACGCAAATTTTTAAGAGGTAGGTGTTGGAACAACAAGTTGAAATCAAATCGTTAATCGAGGACGTGCGGGAGTATAGGAGGAGCTCGGAGCGAGCACACTTTCAAATCCGATGGGTTGCAGATTGCATTCGTCAATTTATGTCCGACTTTGGTAGCATCCCTCTGGTACCACATCCCGCTGATGAGGAGCCCGAGGAAGAGCCCGATTATGTTCCAAGTGGTGGTGGTCCCGATTCCTCAGATTCGGAAAATTAGAATATTTATCTCTTTTGTCAATAAGTAGTAAATTTAGACTTTTCGTGTGCTTTTCATTGGTTTGCCTTGTTTTAGTTATATTTTAGGAGTATTAATTAATAAAACATTGATATGTGATCAATTGTTTGAATGTGTAGTATGGAATGGTTGAAATGCAATTGGGAATCTGATCAAGGAATTTCACGACACAGACCCCTCTATTTGGCGCCGCGACGATTCAACATTGACCGATGGATACTGAAACCATTTATTCTTTTATGTATATTGCACCTCTTATGTTTAGTATGTTTTTCTATGTGTGAGTAGTTTCTATCCAAAGATTGTAACTGAGTACACCAACTGATGGAGTTTGCATAACACAAGTATGTGGTCAAAGTACCCCGACACTTGAGTTATGCTGGCGTGTTCACTGCTGCACCCGACTCTTGGAAATTCACCACGAATGGTACGCATGCTCGAGCCGAGCATACATTCTATCATGACAATCAAGCAATTCGTCGTCTTAAGGGTAAATATTTTTCTCCCTTTATTTTACATTTTTTATGCAATGGGGACGCTGTATGGTTTAAAGTGTGGGGTGGGACGGCCGAAAAATATAATAGGGCAGTTTTTGAGAAAAAGTTCAAAGTTTTTAAAATTTTCATCATTTTTCAAAAAATTTAGGAAATTGTAATGTTGAAATGGACAATTTTGAAAATTTTAGCAAAGACGATATTTTTTCAAGAAATATCGTATGGTTGTGATATGCTAAGTCTTAGTTAAAATAAGTTGAGTGGTTTGAGAAGTTAGAAAATAGTACATTTAGAAATATCATAAGTTTGGGATTCAAGAGGGACTATTCAATCGATGGCCTGTGTTGTTAGGGCCAGTAAATATGAAAAATGGTGGTTTCCCTCACCTCATTACCTAAGATCAACTGATTTGAGATAATGTTGTTGACAGCTCGCTACAAGGACGACATAGAAAGTCGTGGAATTTTCCTTAACAACCTTTAGAATTTGAACGAGTAAGTTATCAAATGAAAGTTTGTAGTCAATAGTTTTTTAGAAAGTCGTGATTCCCAAAGGGTATTCTGGTAATTATCTGAGAATTGATTTTTATTAACTTCTTAGATAGTAATAATCTTTGAAACTGAGAAATTTAAAAAAAGTCTGAGTCTTTGTTAGAAATTCTTAAAAGCTCTATTTGCTTGGAGACAAGCAAAACACATGTGTGGGATGTTTGATAATGCTCTTTAATATTAGACATTTTACGCGTTATTGAACCGAGTTGTAGTTAGTTTATTCTTATTAAATGACTAATATCGCTCACTTTTAGTATCAAGTGTCTTGTATGTGCTTTTAGTGAAACTGCAGAGTTCTAAGTGTAAATTTGGTGAAGTTGGAGATGAAAAACGAGGATAAGAACAAAAGAGTAGTTCACGACGCAGAGCAGAGCTCTACACGGTGTTGGAGGGGGATAAAATTGTGATCCGATGAGACTTGAAATTCAAAGCGAGATAAAACGGGGATAAGGCTTGACCCGCGACGCGGATAACACCTGTACGCGATGCGGACCGTCAGATTCCACAACTATAAATAGATGATTCTAGGTCAAATTTCGGGAGCGAAGATTGATCCATTGAGTGAAACTCTGGCTTCTTTGACTCAGAGTTCGTAGTATCTCAGTTAAATGATAGTAGTTGGATACATTTACATTTGTTGCAACATTTGTTTGTTTTGTAATTCTCTTGTGTTTCAAGGGTTCTGAACTTAGAATTCCCTTGATCGCAGAGTTCTTAGCTTCTGATTTCGAGCAATAATTCGCTCTGATTTCAAATTTGGGTTATGAACGGTTGTCGTTTGGAGTATTTTTTGAAAACGTTGATTTTTAGTTTAATTGGTGTTTAGATCTATTGTTTGTGTGTAGATCTGTGTTTTGTTTATGCTTTATAAGTCGTTGAGTTTGATTTCGAATCGAGAAGTGTAGTAATATCCACTTATTATAGAATGACACTATAGTACAATTTAATTATCGACACTAAGTGCCAACCACGGAGTCCACGGTTCGACCCTTGCTTACCGCTACTAGTGGAACATAAGGCTTTTTATCTTTGATTTTGACCGCATCAATGACTGCAACGTGTCACCCTCCTATAAAAAATATTTGGATTCATGTCAAACACTGCTAAAAAGCAAGCACACATACACACACACGCACTCATGCACGCACACACACACATACACACACAAACACACCCACTGACCTCTTTTGTAAGTACGTTGAAAATACTAGCGTTCAATCGTGATATGTATAACCTCAATGAGCGTTATTATTAGTGTAATTTGTTCATCCATCGATATCATATACATAGCAGTGAGAATATTAAGGGCCATTATATTGAAACAAATGATAGGGAAATAGGCCATAGTCCATTTTGCATGACTCATATTATCAAGCCAGTCATGTTAAGATCAAAAGTGCATGTTTTAGCTTAGTCCAATTTTCTTTGAAATCAGAAATTCTATACAATTTACATGTCTTCTAGAAAAAATAGTTCCACTCGTCGATAATATTACCCACAATACGAATCTAGGAATACATGATTAAAGACAACCATATTGGATTCAAATATACAAAGTATTAGACCATGAGTCATAACAATATTAATAAAATTGTAATTGCAAGCAAAGAAGTGTTGTATTACAAATATATAGTACCACACATCCTACTTCTTGATGTGAGTATCATTCCCCAAAATTGTTTTTTTAAAAGATTATGAAAGTAAAAACAGGAGGTTGGAAAATCTTTCTTCGGGAAATTGATTTGATCAACTTATTTTTAAATGTCGAGAGACTCTATTTTGGATTGGTAAATCGGATTCATAATAAAAAAGAATGATGGAAACAAATGGTGTATTTGAAAACATTGTGGAATATGTGTTTGGACTGTAGGATATTTAATCTAGAATGTACGATGCGTGTCCTTAATGTATCTTCTTTCTGTCATGCCATAATTTGGAATACCTTTATGTGCATCTCACCAAAATCACTGCCACTCTAAAACATCCATTAATAGTCTGAAACGTGGTGCTCATGTGTAAACGAGCCGAGTCGAGCCGAGTATTGCCAAGCTCGTGGCTCGGCTCGACTAAAATACTCGAGCTCGAAGCTCGACTCGAACTCGACTCGAGCCTTGATTTCAAACTCGGACTCGAGCTCGTGAAATACTCGACACACTCGAGCTCGGCTCGGCTCGGCTCGACAAAAGTTTAAAAAAATAAAAAATCACCAAATTGAGTGAAATTTTGAATGCAGTACACTTGCAAGTATTTATCCAAGGTAACAAAAATCACAAATGTCCAAAATACCAAAAAACAAACATTCTTCAATGCTAACAACCATTCAACCATCTATGTCCTAGTTTGTACGTACTTCCAAAATTAGCACAAACTGAAAAATCCGAAATCAAACCGAAAAATCCAATAAGAATCATGAGAACATGAAGGTTGGAAGTATTATCGTCCATCATAAATTCGATTAACATGATAGAAAACCAAAGCAAAAGAGGCCGAAACAACTACTACACATGTGACATGACCTTTGCTTTTGATTCATAACATATACCAGCACACAGAAAAAGAAGCAAGAAACTTCAAAATCTGTAAAATATAGACATTTAAAAGTCTTCCCCTCCCCGATCAAGAAGACTCTATATATATAACACACAGATGAATCTTGCTTGCCACCTGTTTTCTTTTCATCCCTGGCTTTATTAAAAATTACAGTAAAGCCCTCAGCTGAAGCAGGATCGTTTACATCCCAGTCTCCAAACTTGGGTAAAGGCCTGCCCTTCTCTTCCTGCCAAACCCTATTGAGTAACTTTAGGTTGAGGGTTCAACGCTAATGAGAGCCAGTTGTGTGAGTGTGAATGTATTGGTGGGGCGTGTGGTGACCTGTGTGTTTGAAAGGAAGACCAATCAAGACAATTATAATTTATAAAAACCAGATGAATAATTAGTCTAGCTAGCACCAATAAACTTTTGAGTTCATTGTATTCCAATTGATTTCAAAACATCATTTCCTTAAAATTCCACAAGCTATAACATATATCCATATCTTTCCAATTCTAATCCTGAACAAATAAGAGGAGTAAATACAAGGTGAAAAAGAAGGGAAAAAGCAATGACGATTCTAAATTAGGATTTAATTTGAAAATCCCTAAATTTATTCGTTTTAAAAAAAAAAGTAGAAATCATGATCAACAAGCGACGGCATAAGTAATATCTACACTCAAGAGAACACGATGAAATCGAATGATTTCCCGTACCAACAAAACAAACATACAATCGATCGATGGATCGATCGATCCAGAGCCATCAGTAAAGAACAAAGAGATGCAAAAATACGGAAAAGGAATCAGAAAACGTTGGATTGAGAAGTGATTCTTACCGATTGCAGATGAGCGGAGGTTGTAAGAAGCGATTGGTGTCCTGCGGTGGCAGGTAGAAACGACGGCGGTGGAGTACGTGGACTGTCGGCGGTCGGCGGTGCAGTCCGGCGGTAGCGGTGCACATAGAAGGGACGACGTGTGGAGTGGGGAAGGCTGGAAGCGAACGAGTGTGGAGTCTGAATGTGTCTGTAACTCGCGTTTACGATAGGGACGATGGCGGAGGGACTTTAGGGTTAGCCGACTATTTCATAATATATATATATACAAAGGGTAAAAATGTAATTTCCTAAATACTCGAATAAGCTCGCGAGTTTTACGAGCCTTGTATTTTACTGCTCGAGCTCGGCTCGACAAGGTACTCGAGTAGCTCGAGCTCGAGCTCGGCTCGCTTAAAGTCGAGTCGATCTCGAGTATTTTCCGAGTCGATCTCGAGTAACTCACGAGTTGGCTCGTCTCGTTTACACCCCTACTCATGATAATGTTGACATTTTTTACAACAAAAAAAAATGCTATTATAATTAAGAAACTCTTTCCTAATGGTTAGTATACCTTATATATATATATATATATATATATATATATATATATATATATATATATATATATATATATATATATATATATATATATATATATATATATATATATATATATATATATATATATTCTCAAATTTGATTTCAATCAACATAATACTCAAATTAAAGTAAAGAATATACTGTGTAAATTTATAATTAAATAAAAGACTCCATCATGAACAAAGTTTGTCATCATAAAGTAAATTTCTATTATAACGTATGTTTTCCTTAGTGTGGATGTGTGGTTTGGGAAGGGAAGCGAGAGGGTAGGATGATTTTTTTTCCATAAAATGTTATTTTATCTTTCCTGGGATTGTCTTTTTTCAATGAATTGTTTTTTGAATTTATTTAATATTTTTTGAATTATTTATATGTATTTGGAACAAATTTAATTTATTTAAAATAAATTATTTTTAAAAAAATGGTTAAGGATACGAGAGATGAGAGTAATGGTCATTTATTATGTTTAAAGATAAAAATAAGAGATGAAACAAGAAAAAAACTCATATGATACTAATATGATATTACAAATTAGAATGATGGAAGAGATGAATTTCTTTTACCTTGCCATTTAAATTAGACTTGACAAACGTGTCGTGTCGGGTTCGTATCGAGTCAAAACATTAAATGAGTTCGTGTCGTGTCGTATCAACCCATTTATTTTCGTGTCGAGTTCGTGTCAGGTTAGCGGGTTTAAGTATTAGACCTTGTAATTATGTAATGTTATATCATGTTGAAATACTAAACAAGTTGAAAGAGTAAAAGTTGTTGAGACATAAATGTAAAAGAGGAAAAATTAAAGGAGTAGAAGTTGAGAAGCACAAAAGAAAATTTCATTGCAAGTTGAAAGGGAAAAGTAGGAATAGTAGGAGTTGGAGAAGCGGAAGAACGAGGTCACGTGAATTAGAGAGAGTGGCCACGTGAGACTGTGAAGTATATGAGACAATGAAAAAACTAAAAATTAAGTCTTGACTTTGGAGTGAAAGTTGTTATTATATTACAAAATGACTTAACCCAAAGTTTTTCATTCATATTTGGTTTTGTTTTGGGTTTGTACATTTTATCCAAAGAATTAAAAAAAAACTTGCATATAAGTAAACGAGTTATCTTCGAGTTGAAACTTTCAACCCTAACATTACCCGTTTAATAATTGTGTCGTGTCGTATCAACCCGTTTAGTTAAACGGGTTGAAATCTCTTACCCAAACTCATTTATTTCGTGTCGAATTCGTATCAGGTTACCCTATCATGTCAGTTTTTGTCACATCTAATTTAAGTTATAGTTAAGTGGTTAGTTTAAGATGATTTGAAAGACACAATCGTAGGTTATTTTGGAAAAGTTCCACTTAATCACAAATTCATAGAATACGTTATTTAAAATTAACTAGCGTTGCTCCCGTGCTCCGCACGGGCCGTTTATGTTTTTGGCTAATCGGGTCTTTTGCGGACTACCCTACCAAGTGTTGTCTAAATACTTTAATAAGGGTATTTTAGTAGTTTTGAAAAGTTTACCATATCAACCTTCGATCATCCAACTCAACATCATGATTGCGCTCCTATGCGTTGTCAATTAGTATGCAACCTGCATAACCATCAAAGTGACATTAATAGTGTTAATTTTTCAATCTTTATTTTAGGGCTAAATCCATGAAAAAGCAACATACTTTCATATATTCCTGTATTATAGCATCCAGTTCTTGTAAATTTTTTTCCCTATTTAGGCATCATACTTTGAAAAATATACCCAATAATAGCATTATGTTTATACTTTCAACTTTTTTTCTAATTACAGTATTATTCTTAAGAAAATGAACCTGAAAATTGCTTTGTATTTGAATGACATTGATATAACATTGTACTCTCATATATTTTTGTATTATAGCATCGTACTTTCATTTCCTCATATTACACCATTGTGTTTCTATTTTTTCTTAATATTACCAAAAATCTACCCAATAATAGCATTGAACTTTCAATTTTTTTCCTATTAGGGCATTATACTTTGAAAAATCCACCCAATTATAACAGTAAAAGTTGCTTTGCATTTACACGACAATACTATAGCATTGTATTTTTCATTTATTTCTGTATTATGCAGATTATACCATTCTTATACATAAAAAATATCTATCCGATTATAGCATTGTACTTTCAACCTTTTATACTTTCATTTCAAAAAATGTAACACTAAAAAAGTTTGAACCTTCCAACCAACACTGCAACGCACATATTTGATATTATGTGACGAACTCCTCCATAGATCCCATTCGTCAATGCCCTTCCCCACTTCTTCCAACATGAAAAAATATCATTAAAACTGATTTAGTTACATAGAAAAATAACACAATATGATGAGTAAAAGGTAAATAGTTACTAACCGGTAAACTATTTCTAATAAGGGAAGGTGATACGGGATTTTTAGGGTAATAGTCTGGTGTAGCTCTGCTACTTCTCACGTTAATTTTTCAAACTAAAACATTGTTTAAAACTTTTTTTTTTCTGTATAGTATAAAAAATAAATATACAAAAACAAATAAAAAAATAAAAAAATAAAACTGTTTTCATGATACCTTTGCACTCAATTCTCGCCGGTTATCTTGATTTACCATCTCCATCAAAGCAGTTTCCAACTCATCAGCTCTAGAAAATAATAAAATAAAAAAATTATATTTCCGGTCAACGTCGACAATTCGAGCAACGCCCCTCCCGATATTAGAGACGTACTTGACATATAACGGCTGAAAAACATAACTATTTTTCCGTAATGATTGTTTCTTCTGTTAAAATAATAAAAATGTAAGCATAAATGATGATAGTTAGATATGTAAAAAATATAATTTTATCAAAATTCCTTTAATTTCCTAGTAATGAAATGTGTTTTAGATGTCTGTCAAATAGTCAAATAGTAAACACTTTTATTATATTCACATTTATTTTACAGGGTCAAATAGTCAAAAAGTTTAACTAAATCCACCATTATTTTACCGACATTTTTCCCTTTCAGCTTCGGTGTTCCTCATTTCAAATGAAGATGCTTCCACATGATAAAATGATGGATCTGTGTAGCGTTTTAAGCAAGCCCCAGCACCAGGAACATCAAACTTGTTGAAAAAAAAGTCATCGATTTTGGACTTTTAACTTTTAGGTGTCAAAGGAATTACCTTCTAACTTCAACCTAATGATTATATTCTAATAACATAAAGAAAGAATGGGCTACAATATAAATAAAATGCATATTAAGTGAGAAAAAAAAAACAAACCATTAAAATTAGGTTGTATTTTAAAATATACAATTTGAATTCCAATTATATGGGGTGAGGGTATTTAAGGAAATATAAAGTTTCATATTTGCTAAAAAGAAACTGGCAAGGCGGACTACAACATTCTTCATAAGCATCCATGAACAATCTAAGGTAAATCTCCCTTGGGGAGAAGAATTTGCACTATATATAGATTAGGATGCCAATAGACGATAACTAATAAACTAATTGTAGGAGAAGAAATCTTAACCTGAATGGAGAAAAATGTCGAATGGACTGTTTGTGATAGAAATCCTTACAATTGCAGGGACTTGACATGACAGAAAACTTCTTCAACCATTTGCTAATGTACTTGCATTCATACTTAGTTTGATGCCTCATTTTTGCAAAGAACTTCGACCACTACAACACAAAAACAAAATAAAACAAAACCATTATTTATCCCAACTATATTACACATAAAAGATAACAACAACATACCACAAACACTTACCGAATTCTTTGCATTTCCAAAGACTTGCACGATGCTTCTCTTTCAGTGAGCAAATTTCACAATATCTTGCAAGTGCATTTAATTTTTCAGACAATACATAATCATACCATGGACAAATAAAGTTACATGTTTGGTCCCTGTACTGAAATGTTCTTTTCGGTTTTGGTTCCAAGGGTAAAATGGTCGTTTTAAAAAAATACATATTTGGTCCTGTAGTATAATGTTCTTTTTTGGTTTTAATTCCATGGGCAAAATGGTCATTATAAAAAATACATATTTGGTCCAGATTTAATGTTCTAGGGACCAAAATTGCAAAGTCGATTTTTTTTGGGACAACAGTGGAAGAACACAAAACTGAGGGGCGAAAGTGTAAATTAGTTAAAAAGTAAAAAGAAGGGAGGAAATGCATACGGTTCTCTGCTCAGTGGGTGAAGCATTTGCAAGTGCAGAAGCCAAAGCACTAATTGGAATGGGTTGAGAGATTCCGGTTTCTCTCAAAGGCATGCCTCGAATATCATATGAAACAGACACCATGCCACCGCCTCTAATGCCGCACATGGAAGCATCCAGAACATTCCGACCAGGGAGTACCGGTACATCCGCCCACGTGACATCATCTATTTATTGTGATAATCAATGGTTATAAATTAAGGACCTGTGTTGATGTGTTCATGGAATTTTGTAAAAAGAATGGAGGAAGTTGGTGATATACCTGTTGCTGCATAAGAGGAACGGGCTGCTGGTTTTGCTGACCTGGACCAGGGACGCGTCTGCCACATGGGCGTTGACCTTGTAGGACCATTGGCGTGAAGAAGTTTGCCATTGGACCGCCTCTCGATCGAAACCATAAAGAACGTGAATTACAACAAACAAAATCATGGATACGAGTAGATCGTGGGTTTTTTATTTAAATAAAGAAACGTGGAAAAGTTCTTGTTTTCCCTAAGTAACGATAAAGCGACTTCAGCCCTATTGCATTTAGTCACTGCAAATTTATAAGATCTTCGAATTAATTACTTCAAATCCATACACAAATTATAAGTACATAAACAGTTTTCAACTGGGTTACAAAAGAAACTGAAATCGAATAAAGGATTGCGTAAAGAAAAATAATCATATTATATTACGAAACCGGTGATCTAAATCGAAGTAATATAAACCAATTTAGTCAATCTTGGAATAAATTCATGAATCGGTGAGGATTTTTCACAAACAGTTGGTGTGCGTTTAGTGTATGGTTGGACGTACCTTCGTATTTGCAATTTCTTAGTCCTCGACGGCTACCAGGGTTTGGCCCTTCTCCTTTCCATCTTGGTCCAGATGATGAGTACCAGTGAGACAGATTCCGACTTCGAGTAGGTGTACCAGTGGGGCGGACTCCGAAATCGAGCAGATGGGTAATGGAGCCTTGTCGATCAATGTACCTGAGGTTAATCGGAGAAAGACACGATGGAACGTATACAGACCTCATTCGGGGTAAAAGGAAAACCCAAAAGTTTGCCACGAATCTCTAATCCTAAATTTCTGCTTGGACGCATTTATAAGGAAGAAAAGGGAAAGACAAAGAGAAGGAAACCATAGAGGTAGTAACAGCATTGAGTTTGGATGGTCTATTGAGTATGGCAGCTCTCGAGAATGCTCTTCCTTCCACTAAAACCTGTGATTACAGAAATCAAACAAAAAAGTGAATTGAAATTAGGTATGCACGTTAGGTATGCACGACCTAACACGTTAAATCCAAAAAAGTGAATCGTTTCCTTCCACTAAAACCTGTGATTACAGAAATCAAAAAAAAAATCATGCTCTCGAGAAGGCTCTTCCTTCCACTAAAGAGAAAGAGAAGGAAACCAAAGTGAAGCTTCCACTAAAACGATAGCAGGTATAATCGGAGCAAGACAAGGACGACGAAAACCCTAGATTTCTTCGTCGGCGGAGAATCGAAGAAGTAAGACGCTGTGGATGAAGGGGAGAGGATGAAGGTGAAGCGGTGGGAGAAACGAATCCTCTGGAAACGAATGGAGAGAAGAGGGTGGAGGCGGTGGTTAACAACCGGAAAATTGGATCCAAATTGGATCCACATAAGATCCGCGCGTCACCAAAGAAAACGTTACACCTGATATACAAAATCACGCAAATTAAACAGATGTATAATATTTGACCAAAGATCCATCCATTTTCATACTATATGCATTTTTAAAAAGGTAAAGCACTTTTGTGTAATTATATCTTTTTATCCACACATGAAACTAGGTATTTTATTAGTTTGCATTTTCTAAAGGTAGCACATTTACTTTCTTTTTTGAACGACTGGTGAGACATTTTCTTATGCAAGAAAATATATCAAAATTGTTAAATAAGAATTAAGAAACGAACATTAACGATTGTAAACAAATCACCTCATTGGTGTTTACTAAATAAGAAAATAAAAGAATGTAGATTAATAAACATAAACAACATATAAATAAGAATTAAGAAATAGGGAAAATGACATATAAGGGTAACGAAGTATCAGAATTGTTCAAAAATACTATTGAAGTTTTTTGTGTACACATATTACCAACAAACTATAGCCGTTGTATACATATGACAATTAAAGTTTATCATTTGTTCAAAAAATATCATTGGCTGGTAATGTATACTTTCGATAACGTTAATGATATTTTTTGAACAAATTATAAACTTTAATGGTCATACGTGGACAACGACTATAGTTTGTTTGTAATATGTGAAAAAAAAAAGTTCAATTATACTTTTTAAACAATTTTAATTATTCGTTACCTTTATAAGTCATTTTCCTAAGAAATAAGTCTAAACAAACGTAATTAAACAAACGTAATGATGTTAAATACCTAATGTTAAAATACATTAAGTAATTAAATATCAGATGTTAAACACTTTTTATTATATTACAAATAAAATATGTGGGATCGTAATTATATATAGAAAGGTTATATAAAAGATATATATTACCATAATCATGTTTTTAGTATAAAAGAATTGGAAATCTAAGTTTGAAATGTATTCCGTTCAAAGAAATTAAAATATATTAAGAACAAAAAAATAATAGAAGTTGTTCATTGATTCATGTTTGAAATTAAATTTTTTTTTAAAAAAAAAAAAAAAACAAAAACTTGAAGTAGTCGTAGTGTATCGGATAGTGGTGCATAAAAAAAATAGGCAGCAAATAAAGAAAAAACTTTGACCTAACCAACATCTAATTGATCTACTCTTCAAATTTCAAAACACGCCATAAAGCTGGAAGTGGGCTGGTTTGTTCAATATCTTTTGGACATAATAATGTGAGGAAAAACAACAGAAACAATCAACAAAAACGTGTCTACCTTCATCTCTATTTAACACTTCACCGATTTTGGGGATTTTTGTTCATTTTTCTGTTTCCAAAATGAAGTTCGGGAAGGAGTTCGCATCACAGATGATTCCAGAATGGCAAGAAGCATACATGAACTACAATTACCTCAAAACTCTCCTAAAAGAAATCTCAAATTTCCGACAGCGGCAGTACAGCTCTCCTTCGCCGGCGCCGGCAAAGGCATCGTCGTTGAAGAGAAAAGTGTCTCTGTTCAGAGCCTTCAGCGGACTAACTAGTGGTTACGGTAACACTAGTCCTAAAAAAGTCGAAGAAGATGAAGTGATTCTGGTGAGTGCAATGCAACAATCGGATGTAGAACAAGGGGACGAGTGCCGGAGTTACCAAACAACTTTTCTCCGGTCGGCGGAGGAAGGCGGAGAGTTCGAGCTTGTGTTTTTCCGACGGCTAGATTTTGAATTCAATAAAGTGATACAGTTTTATCGGGGGAAAGTCGAGGAGGTTGTGAAACAGGCGGAAGAGTTGAATGTACAAATGGATGCTCTCATTGCTCTTCGAATCAAAGTCAATGATCCTTATGCCGTCCCCCCTTTCATCAATGAAAAAACAACAGGTAGGTCTCCTACTCTCGTCACCAATTTTAATTAGTAAATCTGTAATTTTGACTAACGTTCGATGAATCCAAGGTGCGTATCCATTGGAGGTGATTCAAGAGATCGAAACGAATGGTGATGGAAATAAAGAAGAAGATGAAATTAAAAGAATGGATTCTCGGAAGGGATACAAGATCGCCTCGTTGGAAGTTTTGAATCATGTAAAGATGAACGCCACCACAGAAACGCCGCGATCCACCGTGAAAAGTTTTTTTAATATTTCAAGATCGGATTTGCATTACAATAAAAAGGAACTCAAAGATGCACAAGAGAAGTTGAAACTGGCTTTTATGGAGTTCCATGAAAAGCTTCGGTTTCTAAAGAGCTATTCGTAAGCACTTTTAGTTTGACTTAAAAATTGGATAAAATCAAAATATAACTGTTTTGTTTTCTTGCTCTATGAACCAGCTTCCTGAATCAATTGGCTTTTTCGAAGATAATGAAGAAGTATGATAAGGTTAGAGATTCTGTCTCTTGCTTCATATGTAAGGCTGGAGGGAGTGGTTAGCATGTTCAGCATGTGCTAAACTATGCCACGTCAGCATTCAGCGAGTTTAGCACATGCTGAGCAAAAATGGTGGTAGTGGTCAGCACATGCTGAACTTCATGCTAAACTATTTTATTAAATCTTTTTTTTAAATTATTTATATATTATTAAAACATAAATTAAAAACATAAATTAAGCTACAAATTAAAAACATAAATTAAAAACATAAATTAAAATTAAAATGCATTACATTAAAATTAAAAACATAAATTAAAAGCATAAATTAAAAACATAAATTAAAAACATAAATTAAACTACAAACTACTCATCGAAATGATATCCCAATTGCCTCGCTGCATCCTTCTTCATTTCCATCGCGATTTGGTACTCGAACCCCGTCTTCCCCGATATGTCTTCTTGTAGGATTTTCCGTAGCTGCATACTCTGTTTGAGCTTCAAGTTAGCTTGCTTGATCAATTGAGCTTCCTTGAACGTGTCAACATTGCCGGTCAAAGCCACTATATCTTCATGCACACTACTATTTGTGCTAGTGCTAGTGGCTTGACTTTTGCCTCTTGTCTTTCTCTTTGCTTCATCACGTCCCATGGGACGTGGCGGATCATTATTGAGGTTGAATTCGGAGGAAGGGGATTGTGTGGATTCGGATGCTTTGTGCCTCTTTGATAAGTGGACAACAAATTGGTCAAAGGACTCTAGCTCTCTCCACTTCTCGTAGTCTTTGACCGCACGCCAAAAGACCTCTTGGTTAAAGTGAGTACCATATTGGGCATGGTACAAGAGCCTAGCTTGAGACATAACATCGTCACCATTGGCTCCACTTTGTCTTTGTCTCTCAACTTCGGCATGGCACCCTTGGAACTCCATTGCACTTTTGTTGCAAGTGCGCCACTTTGAGTAAAGTGAATTGGGATTGCGGTAGTTGGAACCCATTCGTCGACACCAACTATTCCACACCTTAACTTTGAAGACGTTTGTAGTTTGGTTGGTTCCTGTCTCGGCTTCTTGCGAACAATCCACCCAAGCTTCGCCCAAAGCTCGGACCTCATCATCATGCCAGTTGATCCTAGGGGCTTTGCCTTTGTTAGTTGGCCCGGTGTCTTCTTCTTCTTCTTCTTCTTCTTCTTGTTCTTCATCTTGTTCGGGTTCTTCTTCTTCATCGTCTGAGTTGTCTTGTTCTAGGCGGCGGGGTGCATTTCTTAAAAATTGGGAGTTGGGAGTGAATTGGGAAAGTGATTCTAGCGGTGGAGACATTTGTGTTGGAGATGGTTGTGGTGAAGAAGCTTGTTGTAACCAATTGTTGACATATTGGTGTTGCATACCCCAATATTGACCATATCCCATCGAAGGGTCAACCGGTTGAGGGACATAACATCCGGCCGGAGGGGTTGCAATTGAAGTAGGGGCGGATTTCTTTTTGCTAGCTTTGGATGTTTTGGATGATTTGGATGATTTGGTGTTTTTGTTTTGGCTTGAAGACATGTTGATTGAACTTTGAGAGAGATTTTGGAAGAAGAGAGGGGATGATTGTATGAATAAAAGAGTAGAAGGATTGTGTTTATATAGGGGAAGATGTAACGGCTAGTTTTTTTTAAAAAAAAACGGCTAGTTTTTTTTATAAAAATTTTTGAATTTTATAAAGGTTTTAAAAGATTTTGGTTTGGAAAATGGAAAATTGGAAACTAGCCGTTGGAACCCGACTTTGGCGAGCTCGTCTAGTCTTCGGCGAGGGAGAGTTCGGCGCGTGGTTTAGCGAGTTAGGCGGTGTGGGTTAGCGAGCAATGGCGACGGATGGCGAGGGGTTTGGCGAGGGGTTCAGCGAACCCACTCCCCCCAGCCTAATTAAATTGATTTGGATAGTTGAGTATTTGACATGACATGTTCCACTTTTGTAATTATTACAAAAAGATGCAATTTTGTTTTGAATCATTAAGATCACAAGGTTGTCATGTTCTGATTGCTGACATAATTTGTTGGTGCAGATTACATCAAGAAACGCTTCGCATGCTTATGTAAAGATGGTTGAAGAATCTTACTTGAGCCAATCTGATGAGGTATGTCTGATTATCTTTTATTTTTATTTTTTTAAATTTAATGATGTGTTTGATGTTTAACCAAGAATTGCTTCAGGTTGTTAAGCTCATAGAGAGGGTCGAAGCCGCTTTCATAAAACATTTTTGTAATGGGAATAGACATCAAGGAATGAACACCTTAAGGCCCAAAGCTAAAAGAGAGAGGCATCGGACCACATTTTTTGTTGGTAAGTAATGAACATTAGAGGAACAGGTTGTACTGCGTTTGCCATGCATTGGACTGGGACTCGAGACTGATGTGAATGAGACAAAAATTGCAATTTATTGTCCTACCCAAAAAGGTAGGACAAGACTCGCTCTTGACCCTCGTCTATAAAAAAAACATAAATGCCCTCCTCAACCCTGAAATTAGCCCTAGAAAAGTATTCTAGGGCTATTTCCAGTGATGAGAATAAGGAGGGCATTTGCGTCTTTTTCATAGACGAGTAATCAACAGCGATTCTTGTCCCACTTTTTTGAATATGACAAAACAATTGCAACTTTTTTTCCCATTGCCATCACGTTCGGTCTCAGTCCAATGCATGTCAAACGCAGTACAACCTGTTCTATTCTGTTACGGTACATCTGACGAATATATATTTATTTACACGCAGGTTGCTTTTTCGGATGCTCGTTAGCACTTGTGGTTGCAATCATAGCAATTATACGCGCTAGAGATCTTCTCAAACATGAAGGTCGAACAGAATACATGAATACCATCTTCCCATTATACAGCTTATTTGGATATATAGTATTGCATATATTAATGTATGCTGGAAATGTATACTATTGGACTCGTTTTCGAGTCAATTACTCCTTCATATTCGGATTTAAACCAGGGACAGAATTGGGATTTAAAGAAGTTCTACTCCTCGGTTCTGGTCTATCAGTAGTCACTCTTGTGGGTGTATTTTCAAATCTTGAAATGGACATGGATGAAAGAACTCAAAGTTACAAAGCTTTAACCGAATTACTTCCTCTTGGTTTGGTCATTGTAAGCAACTTCTCTTTTTACATTTTAAGATTTTTTTTTTTTTTATTTTGTAAAGAAAATTTTTAAATTTGTTGATAAACTCTCATGGCTATTTGAAATAAATAATAGGGTTAATTACGAAAAAAGCACTATATTTTGCCAAAAGTTCGGTTTAACCACCAATTTTTAAAAGATTTGGAAAAAACCACCAATTTTTGGTAAAAAGTTTCATTGAAGCCATTATTACCGGTTCTTCCGGTTATAATGGTTAGGCTAAAACTTTTTCTAAAAAGTGGTGGTTTATTAGAACAAATGAAAAATTTATGGTTTAAGCAGAAAAAGTAATGAAATATAGTGTTTTTTCCGTAATTATATAAATTAAAGTGTAAACATTATCTAGGTCTAATTACGAAAAAGCACTATATTTTGCAAAAAAATTCGGATAAACCACCAATTTTTAAGATTCGGAAAAACCACCGTTTTTGGTAAAAAGTTTCATCGAAGCCATTGTTACCGGCTGTCCGGCTTCTTCAGGTCATAGTGGTTAGGTTGAAATTTTTTCCAAAAATTAGTGGTTTTATTTAAACAAATGAAAAATTGATGGTTAAACCAGAAAAAATGCAAAAATATGGTACTTTTTTCATAATTTTCCCTAAATAATATGTATAATAAACAAACCGAAACTATGTTATATCCAATTTATTTAGCGATATATATTTATTTGATTAAACTTTTATAAAATGACAATTTTTTCTTCACTTAACATTTTAAACTTGATGTTTTGCAGGTAGTAATTTTGATAGCTGTCTGTCCATTTAATATCTTCTATCGTGCAAACCGTTACTTCCTTTTAGTCTGCTTATGGCACTGCATTTGTGCTCCTTTTTATTTAGTCACTCTCCCTGATTTCTTTTTAGCCGATCAGTTCACTAGTCAGGTAACACTTAAAAAAATTACAATCCAACAAAATTTATGATCAAGAAACTAAAAATTGTTACATTTTTTACGGTTTCAGGTTCAATCATTAAGGAATTTAGAGTTCTATGTATGCTACTATGCTTGGGGAGATTACAAAAAAAGAGATGCAAGTACTTGCACTGGAAGCGATATTTTTAAAACTATTTCTATAGTTATCGCGGTTATTCCATATTGGATTCGTGTCCTACAGGTACAGGATCTATCCGCGCATCGTCAAGTTGTACAGTACAACCCATGGAAATGTTCTTAACTATTATGTGTGTGTAACTTTGCAGTGTTTAAGACGATTGTGTGAAGGGAAAGATTCCACACAAGCTTTGAATGCACTCAAATACTTTTCTACAATAGTCGCTGTTGTTGCAAGGGCAATTGATGTTCTACTGATAGAAAGGGAACAAAGGAACATAAACATAAAAATCATTGCTATAGTTAGTTCAGTAATTGCAACAATTTTTAGTACCTATTGGGATCTGGTAATGGATTGGGGTTTGTTATGTAAGAATTCAGTGAATCCATGGTTAAGAGATAAGCTGATTTTGCCTAAACGATCTGTCTACTTCGTAGCAATGGTAATTACTAATTATCGGTATTTACGAAATTGAGATGTAATTATCGTTACAGAAACTGTTTGGATTTTAAAATTTTAATTTACGGTTGATAATTTGCAGGTATTGAATGTGTTACTGAGACTTGCCTGGATGCAAACTGTATTAGAGTTCCATGAAGCGCCGTTCCTCCATAGAAATGCCCTAATTGCAATTATTGCGAGTTTGGAGATCATTCGACGTGGCATATGGAATTTCTTCAGGTTCGTTTTCATTGTTGAATCACTTGAATATCTATAGATTGAAGTCGAAATCCAAAACAAAATCAGGAAAATGTAATCTGACCTTGTATTGAACGATTTAGGTTGGAGAATGAGCATTTGAACAATGTTGGAAAGTTTCGAGCGGTTAAATCAGTGCCATTGCCTTTTAGCTATGAAGACAGAGAGAAGGAATTATGATTCGTTTTTGAACTAGAATTAGGTTGTTTTAAAGAAATACATACAAATTTTTTGTTTCTAGATAGTCTCTATACAAATTTGTAACACGCTCCATAAATACAAGGGAATTACTCGTTGGATTTTGAATTATCTTTTTAAGATTCTAAGGTAGCGTTTGGCGCAAGGACTCGATTGGACAGAACTGGATTGAACGGAACTGGACAGCACAGGACAAAACTAATTTAAACTTGTTATATGGTGTTTGGCAAAACCAAAATAGAACAGAACGTAGTGTTAAAATTACCAAATTCTCCTCAATATTATTTCTAATATTTGTCATATAATAGTATAAGTACACATCTCATATACCAATGTTATAGACGGTGAAGCACAGATTTCAACCTCACACTCATCTTTATCCAATGGTCTTTGTCTCTTTCATATATTCGTCACTTTCACATTTTTTTAATCTCTTTTCATTTGCAGTTCTGAATACCCCTCAACTACTGTATTTCTTCTTTCGTTTCATGCCGCCTTAACCCACACAAAGGATTTTTCTTTCCCACTTTATCATATATATTACCACGGATAAAGCTTTCCGTTGGAGGACAAAGTGACGTCTTTCTACACTCGTATTTTTCTGATAATTTTCATAGTTTTTAATGAATGTTGGAAAGAATAATACAGATGAAAACAGTGGAGGATTGTTGAGTTCGTGCGGGGAAGGTGAACAAACAATCGCTGGAAGATGGGAAAAGGGTCTTTTTGTCATTTTGATCTCTGTCCCATTGTGTTCCATGGTTTTCAATAGGACTAAATTATGGAGAAATAGTACCATCGGACTTGGTCAACAACTGCTATTGTCCTTGTCCCATTCGTGCCAAACACTTGCCAAAGAAAAATTGTTCTGTCCTGTCCAGCCTTGTTCCACCTACCAAACGCAGCCTAAACGAACACAGCGGGAATATACTCATGTATTTTTTTTAATTCGGTATTGAACTTTGAACAACTTTGAATTAGAAAGTCGAAAGTGCATACGACTCATATAAGGACTATGGCACACGGAAATACGGTTAATATCTATTAGATCTAAGACCAAGAGGAATGACTACACCGCATGGTGACCAGCCATCACGGACTGGATTCTCACTTGCTGACCGAACAAAATGATTATATGACTTCCATCCATGATCCTAGTTGGCAATAATTCGGGTATAATTGAACTCTTACATATTTTGTACTCAAATTCCCCAAATCAACTATATTTCTTCTCTCAGACCATCACGGTTTTGTGCAATGTACTCAACACGTTGCTATAACAGGTAGAAAATTATAAGTATCTTACACCACTGGGATTATAAAACATTTGAGCGACCTTGGGAGGAAAATACCGTGATGTCGTTGAGAAGAAAAGAAGAGTCAATTTAGGGAAATTGAGTACAAAACAGGTAAGAGTTCAGTTATAACCAAAATGTTTTCCAACTAAGATCATAGATGGAAGCCACATAACCATTTTCCCGGTCAGCAAGTGAGAAACCGTCTCACCCGGTCATTTGGTTTAAATTGAAACAAAATTAAAAACATATGACTTAATAGGAAAAAATCGAAAACTTAGTAACTTAATTGGAAAAAAATAACATAGTATCAAAATCAAGTGTTTTTATAAACATAGTGACTTAAGCATGATCAAATAGATGATATTGCTGTTAACATATGATCCTAAAAGGTCATACCAACAACAAGTTAATCACCCAAGTGAATTAAATTCATGATGATCTATTGCTTGAATTTATCATTTTATGTGAAAATGATATGAAATCTAGAATTTATTCATACGATATGAATTGGTTTAAGAAGAGTCAATAAATAATGAAATTATCCATATCATTTAAAAGGGATTATGTCACACCCCCAAACCACGATGGCGGAAACGTCTGAGGGTGGATGACTTCATGAATAGTATCACAACAACGTTTGTACAATAGTGATCAAAGCAAACACATCCATCATATACATAATTGTAAATGTTACAATAGTTCAAAAGATTGTATGTTTTGAATACAATTACAATATGATATCAAAATACATAGTATGACGCCATAGCGACCCATCGTCAAAGGTTGTAGTTACCCTATCAATTTCCTGAGAATACAAGTAGTTTGAAAGAGTGTCAACATTACGTTGGTGAGTTCATAAGATTTTTGTATGAGAAAATCCATAATCCTTTTTCCTTGTAGAAAGATAGTGTTTGAAACCAGAAAATCCAATATTTTCTTATAAATGAGTAGTAGTCTTAAAACCCAAAGACCGAAAATGTATATGTATTTGTATACTTGAAAATAGTATTATGTAGTTTTATTCTTGTATAAAACCGTGTAAATAGGTGTTTACTGGTAGTCGAATCGTAGATTTAATTCCACAAAAGTCGTATGTATGAGTAAACCGTACTTATATTTATATCTTTGATAAAACATAGTTTTAATTCCCATAGAATCAGTGTGTATAAGTAAAACCATACTTATATTTGTAACTTGTTAAAATGTAGTATTAATACCATAAAACTTGTATGAGGAATCTCTTTCCTTGTAAAATGTAGTATTGTAATCCAAGAAAATCCAATATTTTCTTATGAATGTATCCAAGTCCTTGAAACCCAAGGACTAAAATGTATAGCATAGTTTGTAGTATAAAGCCATTGAAAATGTATATTTCCACGTAACAATTTAATAAAGTTGATATCCCATGCGAGACGCCCTATAACCATACTGTGACCATGTAGGCCTGCTTCGACGTTCTTCAGGCGTCGGACTGTTATGACATTTGTCACCTCAGACCCGTCGGTCTAGCTGTAGCTAGCAGCTCAGGTGCGGGGTTGTCAATCCCGTATAGATCTATACACAAATATCACGTTCTCTTACCGAGACTCTGGTTATAAATTTCAGGACTTATAGTATGTACTTAAATAAGCACTGTGAAGACCCGTCTCACAAAAATATATGTATCAATCAACTTGTTAAAGTTTGTATATGAAAAACCTTTGTATTTGTCCATTATCATTTTTCCCATGATAATATAGTAATGTATAATAATTATATATTTTATATAATTATTTGTCTTCTTTAAAACGTCATAGTAACATTTGTATCAACAAACTATTCCTATAATAGTTTATTTTTAGTATTCCGTTGTGAAAAGCATATATTTACAAATATATGTGAAATAACTGATTTAGATGGTTATAAAGAACTTCTTTTAAGATATATTCTTCACAATAGTGGTGTAATAAGTTGGTTATACCCTTTATTAATTCCAATATAATATTTCATGACTATCAAATAAAGAACGGCCAGGTAGAAGATCAAATGGGGAGGCAGGACCCTTTCAGCGTATAAGCCTTTCGAAAATCCAACAACCTAGCCCAAATGATCGGCCTAGACACCGCCCTCGTAAGTAGATCATTCAATATTATTTTTGGAATTATAATTGAATTGCTTAATGATGTTTACAAAATTCGCATTTCGTTTACTATTGTTATAAATGAGTATAAATAACTATTTTTATAGTATAACTTGTATTCTCCCCCTTAAAAACTTGAATAAAGATAAAAAGAAGGGGTATGAACTCACCTTAATGTCGATGATGATCTTATCACCAATTGTTGTTAGATCGCCCGACTCTTACTGCTTCTAACTCGAACCCTCTTTTTCTATCTTTCTACTATATTTTCAAGGTATATCTCTACAACTCTCTCGATATGTGTATATAGCTTGTATTGGTGTGGTTTGATTATGAGAATTTGAGTCCTATTTATAGTAGATTTATTTTCGTATAGCAACCCTCAAGATACAGGTATTTGACTTTTACAGCTTTTAGAAATTGTTTATGACAAAACATACCCTTAAAATATTCTTTAAATAGATTAATAGTTTTTATATAAAAAGAATGATTTTTGTTTATAAAACTATAATCTACAAAAATCGTAGTTTAATAATATCAACTTTTTAATTAACGTAAGGGTATTAATTGTATGTTTAATGAAAATATAGGGTTTAAATGTAAATACAATTTCATTTTAAAGAAAAAGAAAATATTAAATATAAAACTGATATCAATAATATTAAATTTTTTACGTCAGGTTGTTCGTATCGACGATACGGTTTTGACGGTAAATTTTTCGTTTTATAAAAAATCATAATATTTTTGATAAACTTAACAATACGTATTGAATACGTAGTGTTCGAAATGAAAATACGAATTCTTTGGGGGTAAAATATATAAATATGAATAAATAATTAAGTGGGGCCCACTTTAATAAAATTATATAAAAAAAATAAAAATACAAGTTTCAAAGTCTTCCCACCCTTTTTGAAGAAGACTTTGAAATTTTGTTGTTTTTTTTTACTGAACACTATTCACGTCGAATTACTGTTCATGTCGGACACTATTCACGATGTAATTTTTTTTTTCATTTATACCAAAAAAATCTAACTTAATTGCGTTTGTTCGTATAATTGACTTGAATTAACATACTTAGTATTATAATATCAAATAATACATCGTAGAGATTATGAAATTTACATTTCAATATATTGACCTAACGTATGCTCTGGTTGACTTGAGTTGACTTTTGTTGACTAATTTGACAGTTGTCACATTATCTACCCGTTAGAAGGAATTTCGTCCCGAAATTTAGTACTTTGAATGGATTCTCAAGGGTTTGGAAAGAGATGTGGGTATTGTTTGTTTGATCTGGTCCTCACGTTCCTAGGTAAATTCAGGTCCTTGCTTGACGCTTCCCAGTTTTCAATTGCTTTGGTTTTGGGGTGTAATGCTGTAATATTTTTGGTAAGTAAACTTGAGCTAATAAGAGTCACTAGGTTGTTATATGACTTAGGAGGATTAGAAACTCATTTAGAAGGAGTTTAAACCTTAAAGATATCAAAGAGGAGTTACACGGGTCCTCCGGGTTGTGTATTGAAACTGTTTTAGCCTTGTAGGAGTTACACAGGTCGTGTTTCTGAAAACGGTTTGTGTTCTAGTTACCATAACATCCAGTAGTATCCAGTAGACTTACACGGGTCGGTTTCGGAGTATGGGTTGGATTTTAAAAGTGAACGATGCTAACTCTAAAGGTTAATGTCGCTAACCTGCTTCAGGGGAGTTATTCGGGCAGTGAACCAAAAATTCCCTAGGCGATTTTCAGAGAAAAAGATGTGAAATTTTTGTCATTTTGATCAAGGGTTTTGCGTAGAAAAAGTTTGGGATGGTTGGATTTAATACCCGAAATGCATTCTCGAGTTCTTTATTGACAAGGGTAATGATCTTGAGTGTTAGGATTTCAAACCCTAGATGTCCAAATCTGAAAGTATGTGTAACACCCGGTTTTTAATAAAACATTTTCATTTAAATAAATATCAATTTATTCAATAATTAACATTTTGAAGATATTTATAAATCATTTTAAACATCAATTCACTGCATGAATCCCCAATTAAGCAACATCAGTGTGTACTCGTCATGCCTGGCCGTCATTTCCACCTGTTCAACCTGAAATGGTAATTTAATAGAGAAGGATAAGCACACGGCTTAGTGAGTTCCAACAACTACACAACATATCAGCTATACATACTTTACCCCTAACAGGAAAATACAACCACACGTCACATAATCTGCTCTACCCAGTATATTAGACTATAACCTCCTATACGTATCTGCTCAGTAAATCTAATTCCCCTGCTCAGCACTTAGAGCCGCGCATACCCTGTACGTCGAGTCATGCGTATCTGCTCAGTGTATTTTGCACGTATCTCTATATTACTCAGTACGTCAAACCCACACACACCATAACCCAACCCATACAATTATAACAGAAAGATATATATCAATAATATACACACAACTTGGTACTATTTACCAACATCAAAAATACGGTAAAGCACATATAACGTCCACACAATGTAGTGAGAAACTCACCTGATTATAGTCGACTACAGCGTTTATCTCTGCTTCGTATTCCCTCTTTAACTGTTAACACAGTAAGACATTTATCACTCTTTACTCCTTAACTATACCATAGTTGCATCACTAAACCCTTCCATAATTCCAACATGATACCTCGTGATTTATCAAGTAAAGGATAGCCAGGTAGAAGATTAGTTGGGGTGGCAGGATCCTTTCAGCATTTTAGCCTTTCGGAAAATCCAACAACCAGATCCCAAGTAATCGGCCTAGACACCATCCTCGTAAGTAAATCACTCGGTATTATTTTTGGAATTACGAATAGTATAACCTCTACATATTATAGTTTAACACTTATAAACTACTAGAGAAATACGATAGCGATTACTCACTTAAGATTGGCGTTTTTGCAAAGCCTTGGCACGTTTCCCGTTCCGCTCTTCCAACACTTCCCGAGCACCTCGTTACTAGCTACCACTCGCTCCTAACTCCTCCCGGCCTATTTTCCTCACTAGAACACTCCTCGATATCGTAAGGTTGTTTGGTGTTTGTTGTGGGTTGAAATGAAGAGGTTGGGCCCCTATTTATAAGATTGAAAACACTATTCACGACGTCAGCACGACGTCATCACAACATCATCGTCACTATTCACGACGTCATCACGACATCATCGTTGATGTCATCACGAGGTAAGCGCTTACGTCATTTCTCGGTACTATTCATGCCTGGTACTATTCACGCCGGAGTTACTATTCACGCCGGAGTTACTATTCATATTTTTTTTGAAAAACGGTCGTTACAAGTTCTCCCCCTTTATAAGATTCCGTCCCCGGAATCTCCAGCGTTGACATACACTTATTCTTCCACTCAATCATTCCCTATTTCAACACAATACGGTTGTATTAGTAAATCCAAAGGGTATTACCACCATACTGGCACATTAACCACCTCTAATCAACTAGGCCAACCTATTGAGAATACAAAGTACTCGTTATGTAATCTCATACACTCACAATACAGACATCATGGATGCAAGGTACTTGTTATGCATCGTATAATCACATGTTCACCACATCATATTACAACCCCTGCTCTTAACAACCTCAACAGCTCAGCTATTCACCAAACACTCAACTGTATGTGTGTTAGAACTGCCAGCCAATAAAGCCATCACAACATTTGTATGTGGTCCTACCACAATTACTGTTCATAAGATCCACAACACATATGTGGTCCTACCAAATGTGGCCCCACTAAATAAATGGTCACAACCACAAGTACTATTAACCCCCATAATAAATGGTCACAACTACAAGTTACCAGTGGCCCCACGGAATAAGTGGTCCCAACCACAAGTACAAGTAGCCCCATAGCATAAGTGGTCCCAACCACAATACTAGTAGCCCCACCTAATAAGTGGTCCCAACTACAAGTATAAGTGGCCCCACAGAATAAACAGCTTTTCGCTTTAAAGGCTTAACAGCTGACACACATACGACTGCACAACTCTGCAACCAACCACATGACACCAATAATCCTCATATCAGCTCAGTCTCCACATACAACTACAAAATCTCCACCCACAATATGATACCATATCCATGGTTATCACCACTTAATACTCACGTATTCGTCCGCACAGCTAATATCAACTAGATATTCAACCAGCTACCGACACAGTTTATCCACGGTTACTTGCCTACGGGTTACCTACTTAAGAGGTATTCACTTAGTCATTTACCCAACACACATATGCTAACAAGATAGTTATCTTGGTCAGTTAGCAATATTTTCTCAACTCATTATTTTCATATACTAACAGATTTTAAGTACATGATACACTGATAGGCCACATCTAGCCTATTATGATACATTCGTTCATAGTATTCACTAACTACATGAATACCCTTACGCCACACCACTATGTCATCTGCACTCTCACGAGTTGTTATTATATGTCCATCCCGTATACACGTACATCTCTTGTACGGGAATGGATAAAACTCTAATTCTGCAAACATACGACACCACGTATAAAACCTTATGTTTCTAGCATGTACACGTATATCTGTACGTATACTTTTCACATCTATATACTGCTTTAGTTCACGTATGTCTTCTTCCAAATTATGCCATCCACTTACTGGATCCCAATTTCTGCTGATACGCTCACATACATCCTCAGCCTTCATCATTATCGTACTACAGTCGTCTGACACACTTCGTATATAAAACTTGTTAACCAGCAACTGTAGATGACCTGGAAGCCTCACATATATCTCCATACCTGGAAATGAAATTTGCGACTTATGCTCTTTTCTAAATAACATTATGTTTATTTATAGTCGATCAAAATCAACTATTTTAGCGATCAACATCTTCTTTTTATTATCCACTATTTGTGCTTTTCTTAGTAACGAAGGGACTTAATGTATCATTTTTACACAACTCATCCACCATAGTCACATCAACTGTTCACTAATTAACTACTAAGAAAAGAAACGTCACCAGATTCTAAATCTTTCGAGTACCCCAACCAGCGTCCCAATTATTCCTAATAAATTCTATGATTGCCAATCAATAGATTGGATAGTAAATACAGCTTATCAGCATACATATTGATTAGTTATACCCTCAGCATATTGGATTGCTCATGACCAACTCCTAATTCGAACGAGAATCCTGTGCTTTCAATAGTAGAAGCTCTTACTACTATCTTCCCCACATATCCTCATTCGTTTCAGGACTTGTTCAGAAGTCCCCAATTTACTTCTCATGATAATTTTACCACGTATACCCAAGTTGTTTTACGAACATAGTCGTAGAAAATCTTTCAAATAAAAAGGATTTACCTTACGGATATCACCTGGCAAAGAACCTGGCCAACTCAAACATTCTAGGACTATTTAGTCCCTACTACCTAAAATTTAATGGTGTTTCTTAAACACCTTATCAACTCTAGTATTTATTCACGACAACAGGCCTTAAGTAATTGCGCACCAATATGGGGTTTTCTAGCAGGCATTTAAACACACATATATCATATATTACAGCAATAAAGACTAAGCATTTAAACCTTTTACCCACTGACGTTGGCTGACGGTACACACTGCTTCTTTGCAACAACGTTCATTCAACCCCTTATTCGAAAAACAACCTTTATTTATTTATTTTTTTTTTCATAAAAAATGTCTTCAAAGAAAACTTTTGAGTTTCAAGCCTGAGATCAAAACCCATCAAGTGAGTCTGATTCACTCAAGCCTTGGCTCTGATACCAACTTGTAACACCCGGTTTTTAATAAAACATTTTCATTTAAATAAATATCAATTTATTCAATAATTAACATTTTGAAGATATTTAGAAATCATTTTAAACATCAATTCACTGCATGAATCCCCAATTAAGCAACATCAGTGTGTACTCGTCATGCCTGGCCGTCATTTCCACCTGTTCAACCTGAAATGGTAATTTAATAGAGAAGGATAAGCACACGGCTTAGTGAGTTCCAACAACTACACAACATATCAGCTATACATACTTTACCCCTAACAGGAAAATACAACCACACGTCACATAATCTGCTCTACCCAGTATATTAGACTATAACCTCCTATACGTATCTGCTCAGTAAATCTAATTCCCCTGCTCAGCACTTAGAGCCGCGCATACCCTGTACGTCGAGTCATGCGTATCTGCTCAGTGTATTTTGCACGTATCTCTATATTACTCAGTACGTCAAACCCACACACACCATAACCCAACCCATACAATTATAACAGAAAGATATATATCAATAATATACACACAACTTGGTACTATTTACCAACATCAAAAATACGGTAAAGCACATATAACGTCCACACAATGTAGTGAGAAACTCACCTGATTATAGTCGACTACAGCGTTTATCTCTGCTTCGTATTCCCTCTTTAACTGTTAACACAGTAAGACATTTATCACTCTTTACTCCTTAACTATACCATAGTTGCATCACTAAACCCTTCCATAATTCCAACATGATACCTCGTGATTTATCAAGTAAAGGATAGCCAGGTAGAAGATTAGTTGGGGTGGCAGGATCCTTTCAGCATTTTAGCCTTTCGGAAAATCCAACAACCAGATCCCAAGTAATCGGCCTAGACACCATCCTCGTAAGTAAATCACTCGGTATTATTTTTGGAATTACGAATAGTATAACCTCTACATATTATAGTTTAACACTTATAAACTACTAGAGAAATACGATAGCGATTACTCACTTAAGATTGGCGTTTTTGCAAAGCCTTGGCACGTTTCCCGTTCCGCTCTTCCAACACTTCCCGAGCACCTCGTTACTAGCTACCACTCGCTCCTAACTCCTCCCGGCCTATTTTCCTCACTAGAACACTCCTCGATATCGTAAGGTTGTTTGGTGTTTGTTGTGGGTTGAAATGAAGAGGTTGGGCCCCTATTTATAAGATTGAAAACACTATTCACGACGTCAGCACGACGTCATCACAACATCATCGTCACTATTCACGACGTCATCACGACATCATCGTTGATGTCATCACGAGGTAAGCGCTTACGTCATTTCTCGGTACTATTCATGCCTGGTACTATTCACGCCGGAGTTACTATTCACGCCGGAGTTACTATTCATATTTTTTTTGAAAAACGGTCGTTACAAGTTCTCCCCCTTTATAAGATTCCGTCCCCGGAATCTCCAGCGTTGACATACACTTATTCTTCCACTCAATCATTCCCTATTTCAACACAATACGGTTGTATTAGTAAATCCAAAGGGTATTACCACCATACTGGCACATTAACCACCTCTAATCAACTAGGCCAACCTATTGAGAATACAAAGTACTCGTTATGTAATCTCATACACTCACAATACAGACATCATGGATGCAAGGTACTTGTTATGCATCGTATAATCACATGTTCACCACATCATATTACAACCCCTGCTCTTAACAACCTCAACAGCTCAGCTATTCACCAAACACTCAACTGTATGTGTGTTAGAACTGCCAGCCAATAAAGCCATCACAACATTTGTATGTGGTCCTACCACAATTACTGTTCATAAGATCCACAACACATATGTGGTCCTACCAAATGTGGCCCCACTAAATAAATGGTCACAACCACAAGTACTATTAACCCCCATAATAAATGGTCACAACTACAAGTTACCAGTGGCCCCACGGAATAAGTGGTCCCAACCACAAGTACAAGTAGCCCCATAGCATAAGTGGTCCCAACCACAATACTAGTAGCCCCACCTAATAAGTGGTCCCAACTACAAGTATAAGTGGCCCCACAGAATAAACAGCTTTTCGCTTTAAAGGCTTAACAGCTGACACACATACGACTGCACAACTCTGCAACCAACCACATGACACCAATAATCCTCATATCAGCTCAGTCTCCACATACAACTACAAAATCTCCACCCACAATATGATACCATATCCATGGTTATCACCACTTAATACTCACGTATTCGTCCGCACAGCTAATATCAACTAGATATTCAACCAGCTACCGACACAGTTTATCCACGGTTACTTGCCTACGGGTTACCTACTTAAGAGGTATTCACTTAGTCATTTACCCAACACACATATGCTAACAAGATAGTTATCTTGGTCAGTTAGCAATATTTTCTCAACTCATTATTTTCATATACTAACAGATTTTAAGTACATGATACACTGATAGGCCACATCTAGCCTATTATGATACATTCGTTCATAGTATTCACTAACTACATGAATACCCTTACGCCACACCACTATGTCATCTGCACTCTCACGAGTTGTTATTATATGTCCATCCCGTATACACGTACATCTCTTGTACGGGAATGGATAAAACTCTAATTCTGCAAACATACGACACCACGTATAAAACCTTATGTTTCTAGCATGTACACGTATATCTGTACGTATACTTTTCACATCTATATACTGCTTTAGTTCACGTATGTCTTCTTCCAAATTATGCCATCCACTTACTGGATCCCAATTTCTGCTGATACGCTCACATACATCCTCAGCCTTCATCATTATCGTACTACAGTCGTCTGACACACTTCGTATATAAAACTTGTTAACCAGCAACTGTAGATGACCTGGAAGCCTCACATATATCTCCATACCTGGAAATGAAATTTGCGACTTATGCTCTTTTCTAAATAACATTATGTTTATTTATAGTCGATCAAAATCAACTATTTTAGCGATCAACATCTTCTTTTTATTATCCACTATTTGTGCTTTTCTTAGTAACGAAGGGACTTAATGTATCATTTTTACACAACTCATCCACCATAGTCACATCAACTGTTCACTAATTAACTACTAAGAAAAGAAACGTCACCAGATTCTAAATCTTTCGAGTACCCCAACCAGCGTCCCAATTATTCCTAATAAATTCTATGATTGCCAATCAATAGATTGGATAGTAAATACAGCTTATCAGCATACATATTGATTAGTTATACCCTCAGCATATTGGATTGCTCATGACCAACTCCTAATTCGAACGAGAATCCTGTGCTTTCAATAGTAGAAGCTCTTACTACTATCTTCCCCACATATCCTCATTCGTTTCAGGACTTGTTCAGAAGTCCCCAATTTACTTCTCATGATAATTTTACCACGTATACCCAAGTTGTTTTACGAACATAGTCGTAGAAAATCTTTCAAATAAAAAGGATTTACCTTACGGATATCACCTGGCAAAGAACCTGGCCAACTCAAACATTCTAGGACTATTTAGTCCCTACTACCTAAAATTTAATGGTGTTTCTTAAACACCTTATCAACTCTAGTATTTATTCACGACAACAGGCCTTAAGTAATTGCGCACCAATATGGGGTTTTCTAGCAGGCATTTAAACACACATATATCATATATTACAGCAATAAAGACTAAGCATTTAAACCTTTTACCCACTGATGTTGGCTGACGGTACACACTGCTTCTTTGCAACAACGTTCATTCAACCCCTTATTCGAAAAACAACCTTTATTTATTTATTTTTTTTTTCATAAAAAATGTCTTCAAAGAAAACTTTTGAGTTTCAAGCCTGAGATCAAAACCCATCAAGTGAGTCTGATTCACTCAAGCCTTGGCTCTGATACCAACTTGTAACACCCGGTTTTTAATAAAACATTTTCATTTAAATAAATATCAATTTATTCAATAATTAACATTTTGAAGATATTTAGAAATCATTTTAAACATCAATTCACTGCATGAATCCCCAATTAAGCAACATCAGTGTGTACTCGTCATGCCTGGCCGTCATTTCCACCTGTTCAACCTGAAATGGTAATTTAATAGAGAAGGATAAGCACACGGCTTAGTGAGTTCCAACAACTACACAACATATCAGCTATACATACTTTACCCCTAACAGGAAAATACAACCACACGTCACATAATCTGCTCTACCCAGTATATTAGACTATAACCTCCTATACGTATCTGCTCAGTAAATCTAATTCCCCTGCTCAGCACTTAGAGCCGCGCATACCCTGTACGTCGAGTCATGCGTATCTGCTCAGTGTATTTTGCACGTATCTCTATATTACTCAGTACGTCAAACCCACACACACCATAACCCAACCCATACAATTATAACAGAAAGATATATATCAATAATATACACACAACTTGGTACTATTTACCAACATCAAAAATACGGTAAAGCACATATAACGTCCACACAATGTAGTGAGAAACTCACCTGATTATAGTCGACTACAGCGTTTATCTCTGCTTCGTATTCCCTCTTTAACTGTTAACACAGTAAGACATTTATCACTCTTTACTCCTTAACTATACCATAGTTGCATCACTAAACCCTTCCATAATTCCAACATGATACCTCGTGATTTATCAAGTAAAGGATAGCCAGGTAGAAGATTAGTTGGGGTGGCAGGATCCTTTCAGCATTTTAGCCTTTCGGAAAATCCAACAACCAGATCCCAAGTAATCGGCCTAGACACCATCCTCGTAAGTAAATCACTCGGTATTATTTTTGGAATTACGAATAGTATAACCTCTACATATTATAGTTTAACACTTATAAACTACTAGAGAAATACGATAGCGATTACTCACTTAAGATTGGCGTTTTTGCAAAGCCTTGGCACGTTTCCCGTTCCGCTCTTCCAACACTTCCCGAGCACCTCGTTACCAGCTACCACTCGCTCCTAACTCCTCCCGGCCTATTTTCCTCACCAGAACACTCCTCGATATCGTAAGGTTGTTTGGTGTTTGTTGTGGGTTGAAATGAAGAGGTTGGGCCCCTATTTATAAGGCTTGAAAACACTATTCACGACGTCAGCACGACGTCATCACAACATCATCGTCACTATTCACGACGTCATCACGACATCATCGTTGATGTCATCATGAGGTAAGCGCTTACTTCATTTCTCGGTACTATTCATGCCGGAGTACTATTCACGCCGGAGTTACTATTCACGCCGGAGTTACTATTCACATTTTTTTTTGAAAAACGGTCGTTACAGTATGCATTGGTTCACCTCATATGTAGGTTGTTAATATATGTCGTATCGAGTCCTTGTTACAATATTGTGATGTTTTAACTGTTGATTTGGTAAAATCATGAAATTAGGAGTTTCGCTTTGATAACATATGGAATTCTCTAATTGTGATTTGTATTAGCTATTGATTTCTTAATCATTTGAGTTAAGTATTATGGAAATGCCTAAACATGTTAAAGATATGATACGTGATGTCATTTTACAAGATACTAGTAGGATGGAAGGAAACATGTAAGATACAGATGAACCATGAGCTGTACCGATGTCAGATGAGTAGGTTCTAGTTCATTATTTATGAATAAACTATTATTGAATTAACTGTTCATTGAACTATTTCCGTTATCAGAAGATATATATATATATATATATATATATATATATATATATATATATATATATATATATATATATATATATATATATATATATATATATATATATATATATATATATATATATATATATATATATATATATATATATATATATATATATATATATATATATTTAAAAAAAATGCCTTTTCGTTATCCCGTCCTCATCGGAGTCAAGCCGCGAATTTGGAAAAGATATCACTTAGGATGGTGAAAAGATTGCATCTACTGTAGATATTTTGAATTTCGGTATTAAGAACGTGAGTTGTCCTTTCAGTTCCTGCTGTAAGATGCTATATAAACGGGTATGTATAATCATTTGTATCTAAGATCTTTTCAGTCTCATTCTTTCCTACTACTAGTTTATTCTTATATAATCTCAGATTTCCAATCGAGGCATGGAAAACAGATCTCATATGGAAAACTTGTCAGACGCTGAGCGGAATTTCCTAAGGGAAGAGGGTACCTCCCTATCGTTTAATCAGATACCTCTACTGGAGTCTGGTAATTATAATATCCTTAACTCCTTTTATTTCTTATTCATTTCTCTAGCGTTTTGATTTTATTTTAAACTATGTGAGGTATAGATTTTCCAGATATATTACCGCTGGATCAGCTTCAAAATGATCCTGAAGTTCTTCCTCCGAGGAGTATTATCTCAGAAGATCCAGGACCTTCATCTTTGGGCTTTGCTTATGAGCAATCTCAAAACTTACTTCTAGGTTGAATTTTAGTACTTTTATGTCAGTTTGGTTTTTATCTTCTAACTTTTTTTTTAAAGATCCATTTATGGACGAGTACATAACGAACAGTGAGATTATCCCCATGAATCAAGGATTCATGGCTGTCATGCAGAATGATGATCAACTACAGGTGATTCATAACGACAGTGTTGGAATGAATCCCGAGTTTGAGGGAGGTTTTCAATACCAGGATCACCTTTAGATGATTCAAAGGAATCTGGAGGGCTTTCAAAACCCTGGGTTCATACCTGAAAATCAACAGCTACTGCCGACAGCAGATTCTAATGTTATTGTACCAAATTTTATCTTTGGTTTAACAAATCAGGATCATGCTCAAATGATCCAGAATGACAATAGTACAACCGGATTTGATTCTTTGAATCCAAGAACCACAGTAATTGGCAGTAGAAGTGGTCCTAGACAGCCATTAAGTAAGGAAGCAATAGCTCAGCACTTTAACAAGCCACTTATGCAAGCTGCAAGGGAACTCAACGTTGGATCAACACAGTTGAAGCAACGCTGTAGGAAGTTAGGCATCAAAAGTTGGCCTCGACGAAAGATTAAGAGTCTACAAACTCTTATTAACCATACTCAGGTTAAGAATTGTATTTCTTTTCCCCAATTTTAATACCATGAGGTTGCAATGACTGAAAGTATTTATGCAACAGGAATTGAATAATAATCCTAGTAAAGCAGACGTAATACTTGGTCTAGAGAACGAGAAAAGAGCAATAATCGAGGGTTCCAGTTCGGAGATAACTGATACCACAAAGAGATTGAGGCAAGCTGCCTTTAAGGCTGTTTACAAGAAAAGAAAGGTTCAAAAGAGGGATGAAGCTTCATCAGGGACCCATACACAACAACAATCTCTGCCTTCTGTTTCTGCTATGAGTGGTTTTAACCATGATTTTCTCAAGATCGCAAGTGAAGAGAACCCAGAAGACTTGGCAGGTGACATAGCCCGCCTTCGGCTTTCAGATTGAATTTATGCCAATATTAGTTTAATGGAGCTGTTGGTAGGGATGATGGTAGGTTTTCAATAATAGTTATTGGTCAGGTATTATCGAATTGTCAGGTCTACTATGTAAGGATAGGGGTATAAGAGGTACATAAAATGTCTAGATGTATGGTTCTATAGTATTATAAAATACTACTGTAGTATTTTAGCTTTATATTTTGTTTTAGAGTTTCTTTGTATATGGTTCTTCGTAAGTTTTTAGACTTGTTGTTCACTACGACTATTTCTAAGTACATGTTAGTCATACATTGGACAAATACAGTTGATCAGGCTCTATTTGTCCTAGGTATGATTACATAACTACCTAGGGCTACTCGTAGTGTTCAACTCATCTTATTACTCTTGTATTGTTCTAGTTGTGACACCGTTCTAGTATGTATGTGCTTGTACTTATACTTTATAAAAATATCATTGTATTTTAAAGTATACTTTGTACAGATTGTTTTAGAGAGTTTTAGTCCCATTGTATTTATAGTTGTATATCTTAAATGGATTGATATACTTAGTTCACTATAAACAATGCTCTGATACCAATCTGTCACACCCCCAAACCATGACGGCGGAAACGTCTGAGGGTAGATGACTTCATGAACAGTATCACAACAACGTTTGTACAATAGTGATCAAACCAAACACATCCATCATATACATAATTGTAAATGTTACAATAGTTCAAAAGATTGTATGTTTTGAATACAATTACAATATGATATCAAAATACATAGTATGACGCCATAGCGACCCATCGTCAAAGGTTGTAGTTACCCTATCAATTTCCTGAGAATACAAGTAGTTTGAAAGAGTGTCAACATTACGTTGGTGAGTTCATAAGATTTTTGTATGAGAAAATCCATAATCCTTTTTCCTTGTAGAAAGATAGTGTTTGAAACCAGAAAATCCAATATTTTCTTATAAATGAGTAGTAGTCTTAAAACCCAAAGACCGAAAATGTATAGGTATTTGTATACTTGAAAATAGTATTATGTAGTTTTATTCTTGTATAAAACCGTGTAAATAGGTGTTTACTGGTAGTCGAATCGTAGATTTAATTCCACAAAAGTCGTATGTATGAGTAAACCGTACTTATATTTATATCTTTGATAAAACATAGTTTTAATTCCCATAGAATCAGTGTGTATAAGTAAAACCATACTTATATTTGTAACTTGTTAAAATGTAGTTTTAATACCATAAAACTTGTATGAGGAATCTCTTTCCTTGTAAAATGTAGTATTGTAATCCAAGAAAATCCAATATTTTCTTATGAATGTATCCAAGTCCTTGAAACCCAAGGACTAAAATGTATAGCATAGTTTGTAGTATAAAGCCATTGAAAAATGTATATTTCCACTAACAATTTAATAAAGTTGATATCCCATGCGAGACGCCCTATAACCATACTGTGACCATGTAGGCCTGCTTCGACGTTCTTCAGGCGTCGGACTGTTATGACATTTGTCACCTCAGACCCGTCGGTCTAGCTGTAGCTAGCAGCTCAGGTGCGGGGTTGTCAATCCCGTATAGATCTATACACAAATATCACGTTCTCTTACCGAGACTCTGGTTATAAATTTCAGGACTTATAGTATGTACTTAAATAAGCACTGTGAAGACCCGTCTCACAAAAATGTATGTATCAATCAACTTGTTAAAGTTTGTATATGAAAAACCTTTGTATTTGTCCATTATCATTTTTCCCATGATAATATAGTAATGTATAATAATTATATATTTTATATAATTATTTGTCTTCTTTAAAACGTCATAGTAACATTTGTATCAACAAACTATTCCTATAATAGTTTATTTTTAGTATTCCGTTGTGAAAAGCATATATTTACAAATATATGTGAAATAACTTATTTAGATGGTTATAAAGAACTTCTTTTAAGATATATTCTCCACAATAGTGGTGTAATAAGTTGGTTATACCCTTTATTAATTCCAATATAATATTTCATGACTATCAAATAAAGAACGGCCAGGTAGAAGATCAAATGGGGAGGCAGGATCCTTTCAGCGTATAAGCCTTTCGGAAATCCAACAACCTAGCCCAAATGATCGGCCTAGACACCGCCCTCGTAAGTAGATCATTCAATATTATTTTTGGAATTATAATTGAATTGCTTAATGATGTTTACAAAATTCGCATTTCGTTTACTATTGTTATAAATGAGTATAAATAACTATTTTTATAGTATAACTTGTATTCTCCCCCTTAAAAACTTGAATAAAGATAAAAAGAAGGGGTATGAACTCACCTTAATGTCGATGATGATCTTATCACCAATTGTTGTTAGATCGCCCGACTCTTACTGCTTCTAACTCGAACCCTCTTTTTCTATCTTTCTACTATATTTTCAAGCTATATCTCTACAACTCTCTCGATATGTGTATATAGCTTGTATTGGTGTGGTTTGATTATGAGAATTTGAGACCTATTTATAGTAGATTTATTTTCGTATAGCAGCCCTCAAGATACAGGTATTTGACTTTTACAGCTTTTAGAAATTGTTTATGACAAAACATACCCTTAAAAATATTCTTTAAATAGATTAATAATTTTTATATAAAAAGAATGATTTTTGTTTATAAAACTATAATCTACAAAAATCGTAGTTTAATAATATCAACTTTTTAACTAAAAAGTTTTAACGAATTAACGTAAGGGTATTAATTGTATGTTTAATGAAAATATAGGGTTTAAATGTAAATACAATTTTATTTTAAAGAAAAAGAAAATATTAAATATAAAACTGATATCAATAATATTAAATTTTTGACGTCAGGTTGTTCGTATCGACGATACGGTTTTGACGGTAAATTTTTCGTTTTATAAAAAATCATAATATTTTTGATAAACTTAACAATACGTATTGAATACGTAGTGTTCGAAATGAAAATACAAATTCGTTGGGGGTAAAATATATAAATATGAATAAATAATTAAGTGGGGCCCATTTTAATAAAATTATATAAAAAAAAATAAAAATACAAGTTTCAAAGTCTTCCCACCCTTTTTGAAGACGACTTTGAAATTTTGTTGTTTTCTTTTCTTTTTTTTACTGAACACTATTCACTTCGAATTACTGTTCACGTCGGACACTATTCACGATGTAATTTTTTTTTTCATTTATACCAAAAAAATCTAACTTAATTGCGTTTGTTCGTATAATTGACTTGAATTAACATACTTAGTATTATAATATCAAATAATACATCGTAGAGATTATGAAATTTACATTTCAATATATTGACCTAACGTACGCTCTGGTTGACTTGAGTTGACTTTCGTTGACTAATTTAACAGTTGTCACAGATTAAAAGATTGAATAACTTTTATTAAGCACATATTTATTTTAAGTGACTAAAATAATAGGATTCATGTATATGGAATATACATAAATCAAAAATACATATATGTATGTATTTATACATAAATGGAATATTTCAAAGGTTTGAAATAGGGTTTATTACGAGCAAAACATTATATTTTGCCAAAAGTTCGGTTTAACCATCAATTTTTAAAAGATTTGGAAAAAACACCAATTTTTGTAAAAAGTTTCATTGAAGCCATTATTAGGAGTTGTTCCGGTCATACTGGTTAGACTAAAACTTTTTCTAAAAATTGGTGGTTTATTAGAACAAATGAAAATTTGATGATTTAAACAGGAAAAAGTAATGAAATATAATGTTTTTCCGTAATGATATAAATTAAAGCGTAAACATTATCTAGGTCTAATTACGAAAAAAGCACTATATTTTGTAAAAAAATCGGATTAACCACCAATTTTTAAGATTCGGAAAAACCACCATTTTTGGTAAAAAAAAAAACAAAAAGTTTCATCGAAGCCACTATTAACAGCTTCTACAAGTCATAGTGGTCAGGTTTAAATTTTTTCCAAAAATTAGTGGTTTTATTAGAACAAATGAAAAATTGATGGTTAAACCAGAAAAGTGCAAAAATATAGTGTTTTTTTGTAATTTTCCCTTTGAAATATGTTATAAAACTTATATTATGAAAAGAAATGATTTGTATACTATATATTTTATAAAATATAAGTTTATAAATTATAAAATCAAGAGAGAGATTTCATCTCTTTCTCTCTCCATCTTCGGCCAAATAAGGGCAAAAAGGGAGGTCCAATGCATGTGTTAGCCTCCTCCCTTGTCTATTGCATGAAGGTTTTTTGACTTTTGCACATGGTGAATGGTGTTACATGGCCTTTAAGAGGTTTTCATGTCAACATGTGAAGTTAGTGGTTTCTTCCCTCTCTCCCACCTTGGCCAAAACCAACACATGCACACACACTCTCTCTTTAGATTTTCTCCTTCCAACTTCAAGTGTAGATTGGTTCTAGCACTTTTTTCCTTTTGAATCCATAAGCTTTTCTCTTAAGAAAAGGAAAGAAAAATAAGGAAATCAATGAACTAACATTCCAAAGGTGAATCAACTAGTGGTGGATACCATTGGAGAAGAACATACTTTTATTCTTGTTGCCACAACAATATTAAATCTCTGAGATTGAACCAAAGGACTTCAAAGATTGTGTTTCCTTTTATACTTATGTTGTTACATTATTTTTAACATGCAAATAATCAAAGATCCTTGATGTGAATAAAACAATGTTTTATCTTCAACAAAGTTATCACGGACCATACATTCATGTTGAGTCGTATGGTTTCTGATTTTGTTGTCGTTCTTCTTCTTGGAATCCAATTTCTTGTTGCTGAACCTTGTGACTCAAAATGTAAAAAATCCAGCATGAAGATTTCATCATCGTCATATGAAAAAGAAAACAGATCCATTAACGTTATGTTGGAAATGTGTGTGTAAATGTGTGGACATTTTTAAGAGAGTGGATTATGGTAAGACTAAAATAAAATTACGATTGAATAAAATTTTATGATCAATGAACTAAAATTCGATTTTTTATGGTTTCGGGTTCAACTATTAAGGAATTTAGAGTTCTATGTATGCTACTATGGTTGGGGAGATTACAAAAGGAGGGATGCAAGTACTTGCATAGGAAGTGATATTTTTGGAACTATTTCTATAGTTATCGTGGTTATTCCATATTGGATCCGTGTTCTACAGGTACATGATCTATTCATGTATCGTCAAGTTGTACAGTACAACCATGGAAATATTATTAACTATTGTGTGTGTAAATTCACAGTGTCTAAGACGATTGTGTGAAGGGAAATATTCGACATAAGCTTTGAATGCACTTAAATACTTTTCTACAATAGTTGGTGTTGTTGCAAGGGAAATTGATGTTCGAATGATAGAAAGGAAGCAAAGGAATGATCATAAAAATCATTGCTATAGTTACTTTAGTAATTGCAATAATTTTTATTACCAAGGATTGGGGTTTGTTGTGTAAGAATTCTTTACCCTTACACTATGGCATAAGGCTGAGTAAAGCTTAGTGTCCAGCCACTAGTGATGCGGTGGACAAAATGAGTCGAGTCTCATATGTTTCGGTTATAAGATCGATCATGTATGCCATGACATGTATGCGTCCTGATGTCTCGTTTGCCTTGAGCATGGTGAGTCAGTATCAGGACAACCCTGACAAAAGTCATTGGACAGCAGTAAAGAATATTCTTAAGTATTTTAAAAATACGAAAGAAATGTTCGTGGTATATGGTGGCAAAGTCCTCTGATGTGTAGCTCAGTTGGTAAGGCATGGAGGAGACTTGGTCCATAACAGATAGGTTAGGGGTTCTATCCTCACCCCTCCCATGATTCCCAGCCACTGAGTGAGTCAAAGTATGCCCCCTCATCGAGTACCCTTGGAGGCTGGGTTCGATGAGGCTGGTTGGGGTTGTCGGCATCAACCTTTTGGTCCATATAGTGGCAAAGATGAACTCAAAGTGAGTGGGTACAGTGATGCAAGTTTCTAAACAGATATAGATGATAGTTGTTCACAATTTGGCTGGGTATTCTTATTGAATGGAGGCGCGGTAACATGGAAAAGTTCCAAGCAAGAAACGGTGGCAGACTTTATATGTGAGTCCGAGTATATTGCAGCTTGTGAAGCTGCTAAGGAAGCGACTTGGTAAAAGAACTTCATTGGTGATCTGAGAGTTGTTCCAACAATCCAAGAATTCGTTGAAATCTTCTATGATAACGAATGTGCAGTCGTATTGACTAAGGAAACAAAGGATAATGGAAGATCAAGACACATATTCAGGAAGTACCACTATGTTCGTCACAAAGTGGAGAGCGGGGACATCGTGGTGAATAGAGTATCATTAGAGGATGATCCGGGTGATCCTATTATGAAGGCGTTGAGTAAAATCAAGCACGATGAGCATGCTAAGAGCATAGGCATGAGAGATGATGTTAGTTTTAGAAGTTAGTTGATAGTTGAAACATTTATAACATCAATAAATTATAATTGAATTTGGTGATTAATGAATGAAGATTTCCTTATAAGTTGGTGAACTACCATTTTGCAATTATTTATTATTGTGTTTCGTTTTGCATATTTAGAATCCACTTCCTGAGTATTAAGTTACTCAAACATCCACAGTCGGTCATACTCCTAGAAGTAAGTATTGATTTAAGTCTGTCATGGAGTGTTGGTTGATGTCAATAGAGATTGGACATAACTTGGAGATGTAGCTAACACTCTTGAGTATGGGAGATTTAGGTATTGGATAAACCCGTACTTAGATATTACTTCATGGATTCAATCACAAGTAATTCTAAGATGATAATATCTTTTATTTCAAGCGTAGATGCATAACTTTTAGTTTATGATTCTGTTGCGCATTGGTTTACCTAAACACAACCGTAACTAGGAGTCATAAAATGTATATCAATATATGACATGAAGAGTTGACTATAGATATGTAGTCAAAGTCTATTTGTTCCTTTTTCCTTAAATAGGAAAAGCGATATCATGGGCACCTCGATGATTTGATGGGGACATTATAGTCCTAGACCCAGCCTGGACTAGATTGATGCGTTCAATCTCGTAGTCTAATAAGGTCAACATGAATTGGAAATCGGGAAACATAATATTGAACCTTGAGATTGATTCTTATCCATGTCTCAAATTCATACTATATCTTGTAAAATAAAGGAATAGCTGATTACTTATCTAAGGGTCGACTCCAAGAATAAGATTCAGAGTTCGGTAGTGGCTAAGGAAGCACGCTCTGTGGATTAAGTGGGAGACTTGTGATCAATTGCAGTTGATGACTTGTCCAAGTGGGAGACTATTGGAATAGTGTCAAATGTCATAACTAATTGGTAAAGACTTTCCACTAATAGCAGGGTCCTTTTATGGATATAAGTGTTAATTAAGAGAGAGAGAGAGAGAGATAGAGATAGAGATAATCAGTTTATTAATTTGTCATGTGATGATAAATTAATTAGAAACTAGGAGGATTTAATTTGTCAGTTTATTAATTTCGTTCAAAAGATGGAGAATCAAGGAGGATTTGATTCTTGGTAAGATTGGATTGTTTCCTTAATTATTACAATTCAAACGTACCTTATTTCTGCCCACCTTCAAGTATAAATAGAGGTCCCTTAGACCTGAAATTTCTATCTTCTCTCTCAGCAGAATCTATAATCCCTCTCTAGGGCTTTATAACGAGCTTTCTTAAACACCTAAATTAACTGATAATTTGGAGTTATTGGGTGTGAACCATTAGAGGTATTCTCTTTTGGGTACTACCTTCCTTAGCTAGGGATTTGATCTTCACATGGGTTCTTCAAGCAAATTGGTTTTGCTAAAGATTGGTAATCCTAATCCTTCTTGTAGTTGTAATTATCATTAAGTAACATCCTTTTAGGTTTTAGTAGTTGTTACTGGCCTTAGATAACTTCTTTTTGTTTACGTTGCCATGTTTGATGTATCTAGGGTATAGAAAACCTATCATATATTATATCCTCGTGGGGTATTTGTGGAGGTTCACTGTGTTAATAAAGACATTGAACCCTTAAAGCGCCAGAGGTGTGAATACAGAGTTCAATCTGTCTTCAAGGAATCTAACTTCATTAAAGACCCCACGAAAGACCCAGAGACCTTCCATAAACCTTCCATAGAGGCCTTTAAGGAGAGGAGATCTCGTTCCAGAGGGTGATTTTTTGGTTAGGATTGTGGGGGGCGTATATGTTGACAATAATGAGGTCCTCATGAAAAGAGTGGCAATTTCCTGCAATGGCAAGGAAATACTGATTTTTAAGTATAAGACTTTTATGGAATATGGATGAGTCCCAAACACAAAGCATACCACTAGAACGACCATTGGCGTTTGTCGTTTCAAAATCAAAATCGCAAGAATCCGAAAAGTCGCAGACTTGAATGTCTCCAGCGTTTATGAATTGTGATTCTTGTAGACCGATGATGTTGATTTTTCGTGATCATTTGATTTATTTTATCCCGCTGGCTTTTGATTCACAGTCGACACCTATGATGTTTACAGATTAGAATTTCATTTGGATCATTGTGAGTTTTTTCTCCAATAATGGACTCTCTAACCAAGAAGTTAGAGGAGTCCATTTGAAAGCCACATAGATTGCCAATGTTTATGGTGTTGATTGTTTCATTTTCGATAGTCAATTGATTGGATTGGTGAGCTTATGGAAGCCTATTTAGAGGATTTGGGTGTGGTTCCCATATTGTTGTTTGATTTGGTGGATCCTCTAATGCGACGTGTAGAGAGCAGGATGTGTATAGATTTCATCAACACGTTTTATCTTTTGCGAAGGAGTCTCCGTTGTGGTAGTTTCAATTGTTTTTTAGCAGGACCGGTCCATTAATTTTAGAGGTCATGTGTGAAGATTAAAAATGGGCCCCCTAAATATATTTTTTTACTTATAACTAAAAATTGATTAATACTACCATAATTTTTATAAAAATAATCAAAAGAAAATAGTTGTATTACAATAGTTAATCTTATATACACATAAATCCGGTGACTCTCCTTGCATTTTTTGAATCTTGCAATTGATTAGCAATTGAGAAAGCTAGAACTAAAATTTTTGTTATTGTCATTCATTTCTGTATGCAATTGATTAGCAATTGAGAAAGCTAGAACTAAAATTTTTGTTATTGTCATTCATTTCTGTATGTCTTGACTAATTCCACAACAAGGGTAATAAGAAATTGGTGATAATAAATCTGATAGGCTAAATAGAAAATTTAATAAGTAACTGATTAATATGCAATTAATAAGTAACCGATTAATATGCTTTGCTATTATTATATGTTAATGGGTTTTGACTTGGAAAAGAAAACAAATACGACAACTAATCGACTAAATGCCTAAATGGAACTATAAAAGTATTAATAAAAACAATTGATCTAATACTTAAAATATATGATTTGCTAAAACGAGTTGCGGCTAGAAAGTTGAATAACAACCAACGGCCGAAAAAAAGACATTGAAGTGGGGGACAATTGACAAAGACTCTTGATGTCGAGTAATTATGAGTCGGTTTTCCGTGCTCAATGAGTCAATGTACCGTAATTTTTTTTGGTATTAGTTGGACTGAAAGAGGTCCACGAAAAGGAGATGGGCTCGAAAGAGAAAGGCCCATAATTGGAAGTAATGAGATGGGCTAAGATTTTTTGAGTTTGGGCCATCGGTTGACGTAGTTGAAATAAAATATTTAGGGCATCTTTAACACAACTTTATAAATGATTTTTTATTATTTTTAAACACTTTTTTCCTTTATATTTTTTGGTATATGAATAGTATTACTACAAATATAGAGTAAAACTATTCATTTACACCAATAGAGTTAATGTTTCACTTGTCATTTTTAGTCATTTATTTTTTATTGCTATAGATTTTCAGTTTAATTTTAATGCAATAACAAATACTCACAATAATATTATATATTTAATGATATTAATTAGTTATAATTATCAAAATCGAATGTTTATACATCGAATTCATATAAAATTTTACATATAATAAATGGAATGAGACGGTTCACTTTTTACACCAATTTTATTTTAAAAATAAAATAAAAAATAAAAGTAGATTGAAGAGTATTAGGAGACCTATGTACAACTGATGTTTGATTTGTCTTATGTCAATAGATTCGGCCCATGCTCTCATATATATATATATATATATATATATATATATATATATATATATATATATATATATATATATATATATATATATATATATATATATATATATATATATATATATATATATATATATATATATATATATATATATATATATATATATATATATATATATATGTGTGTGTGTGTATGTGTGTGTGTGTTGTATTTTACGTAGGAGAATAATGAGAATTTACTTTGTTTCATGGTATCAGAGCTCATAATATAATATTCTTATATCTTCCCTTCTTATTTCCTATAATCTCTCCTACTTCCTTGCTTACTCCACGATTCACGATCCTTGCCTTTTTTGTCATCGGCTCTCTTGCTTAATCCCTAATACAGCCTTTCTCACACGTCGACACCTTTTATGGCCGAAATTGTCCCTCCTCCAAACAAAGTGTACGATATTACAAACATCAAGATCTAAATACCCCTTCTTCTCGACCTTGAACGTTTCAACTATGATGCATGGAGAGCCTTGTTCAACACGCACTGCAAAGCGTTCGATGTGATTGATCACATTGACAACACAACGTCGTAGCCCACAGACGATGAATGGGTAAAGATCGACTCCATTATTCAATTATGATTGTATGGGTCTCTCTCCCAAAACCTACTTAACACGGTTCTTAAAGACTGACAATCCGCTAGAAACATTTGGGTGTGTCTCGAAAACCTTTTTTCGTTCAAACAAATATTCCCAAGACATGCACCTTGAAAATAAGCAGCGAAACATCACAATGGGAGATCTATCGGCTGCCAGATATTTTACCAAAATCAAAATGTTCTCCGACCAACGTGAAAATCTTAGCAACAAAGTCCCCGACAAAAACCTTGTGATGTGTGCAATAAACGGTCTTTCGTCAAAATTCCACAACGTGGTAAGCATTATGTGACATCGGTTACCGTTCCCCTCGTTCTTGGAGGCTCGCAACATCATCACTCTTGAAGAACAAACTATACTTCAAAAATGTGCACCACCGGAAGCCTCGCATCAAGATCATGGGTCCTCTCCTACTATTCTTCATACATCCGGCAACACCCATGGTAGCGGAGGAAACAATCGCAACAGCCTGAATGAGTGTCGTTAGTCGAATCACCAACAACATGGATAATATTTTTTCAGTTCATGCAACATGGATAATATTTTTTCAGCAGCCTGTTTTTGCCAACCGTGAAGCCCCACCTTCCTGTTCAGTCCATGTAACGTGGACGCAATTCTGTTGGAGTCCAACTATGGACAGTCCAATCTTCCTGGCCCATTTCGCAAGGCATCCTAGGCGCAGCACCCACTCGCCAGCCTCCACAATTGACTACTTAGCAGTCCATTTTTCAGCAGCATTCCACTAAGCCCAACTTTCCTAATATTAATTCAAGTCAGGCCCATGTGGTCTCAAATCAGCCCACCGAAAATTCCCATTCAACGGAAAATTTCTTTCAACCTCAACAGTGGCAGAATTATCAAGACCAACCAACCTCTTTGCCTCAAATGTTTAGTACGTTCTCGTTAAATGATCCTGGAAATACGAGTTGGATTATGGATACCGGGCTATCGATCATGTTCATTCTAATGGAGGTATACTCAAAACCGTTTTGAATAATAATGGTCCTCATTTTATTTATGTCGGAAATGGTTCTAAAATGCCTATAAGTGTGACTGGATACACAAATGTTCTCGTGACCAATCCGTTCTGCCCACTTCACCTAAATAATGTCCTCATAACTCCAAACATAATGAAAAACCATATTTCTGTCGTAAATTTTCTCGTCAAAATAAATGTGTCATTGAATTTGATGAATTTGGTTTTACTATCAAGAATTACAGGAGAAAGCAACCTCTAATCCGTTGTGATAGCACCAGCCCTCTTTATGATGTCACGCCATCAACTCCTCAAGTGTTCGTTGCCTCGAATCTTTTCATTTGCCACAAGCGTTTGGGTCATCCCAACGATCGCGTGTTAAAGTTTTCAGTTTCTAATAATTCCATCGCTTGTAATAAAAACACTTCTAATGTGTTATGTGAACCTTGTCAACTTGGGAAATTTGTTCGTTTACCTTTTTTGCTTCTAATGTCGTTGTTAACAATCTCTTTGATATTATTCATTCCGACATTTGGACATTTACGATTCCAAGCACTAGTGGTATTCGATATTATGTTATATTTTTAGACCACTACTCTCACTATATTTGGGTGTATCCTTTAAAACTCAAAAGTCATGTCTATAGTAAATTCCTACATTTCATAAACAATGTCAAAAACCAATTTAAGTCCACTATCAAATCTTTTCAATGTGATAACGGACGAGAATATGACAATGCCCTCTTTGATGAATTCTTTGCCAAAAATGGCATCAGGTTCCGATTTTCATGCTTACATACATCCCAACAAAATGGGAAATCAGAACGCATGCTTCGCACCATAAATAATGTTGTTCGTACCCTTCTGTTTCAATCTCACATTCTCCCACATTTTTTGGTGGAAGCTCACCATATGGCCACTCATTTACTTAACATTATCCCTTCCACTGCTATAAGCAATGATACTCCCCATTTTCGCCTATATAACCGTCATCCTATATATTCACATCTAAGAGTCTTCGGTTGTCTTTGTTACCCTCACCTCACCACTTCTCATAAACTTTAACCGTGCACCACCCCTTGCATGTTTCTTGGCTATCCATCTCTACATAATGGTTTCTGATGCTATGATCTTTCCACACGTAAAGTCATTATCTCCCATCACGTCATTTTTGATGAAACGGTTTTCCCCTACGGCTTCGTGACACCTAACGATCCACCTTCATATCAATTTTTAGATGATAATATCGACCAATCCCCTTTATCCATCCTTCGCTTCTCCTACTGCACCATTTCGCCCTCCACCTCCCGGATTGACAACTATTCTCAACCCACCATCGACCACGACCAGTCTACCCCTCATCTCTCTACTCGGATCTCTATAATCGAGAACGTCGAAACCAGCACCACCCCCTCAATCTCCATCTCGGTTCTCCCATATCAACCCCACATCATACCACACCTCTCAAAACCCACCCCACCCTCCACCCAATCACTCTTTAACCACTCGCTCCAAGAGTGGCATATACAAACCCGTAGATCATTTAAATCTCCACACCACCTCCCTCTCCCCTGTCACATGGTCATACTTACAGGCATTACAGGACCCTAACTGGCATAAGGTCATGCAGGAGGAATATCGTGCTCTTATGTTGAATGTCACTTGGACCTTGATTCCACGACTGACAGGGGTAAATATTGTGTGATCTATGTGACTCTTTAAATAGAAATTTAACGTAGATGTGACCTTATCTCGCTATAAAGCCGACTCATTGCCAACGGTCGCAGCCAACAACCAGGTATTGACTGCGATGAGACTTTTAGCCTGGTGGTTAAACCGGCTACCATCCGTACCGTGCTCAGTCTCGCAGTATCGCAGCAGTGGCCCATCTGACAACTGGATGTTAAGAACATTTTCCTCCACGGCACACTTCAGGAGACAGTTTACAAGCATCAGCCTCCGGGTTTTTGAGATCACCAAAACCCTGATCATGTTATCCAGCTTCAGCATTCTTTATATGGCCTTAAACAGGCCCCACGAGCATGGTACCACAAATTTGCTAATCACACATCGCGATTGGGATTTACTCACAGTCACACAGATTCTTCTCTATTTGTGTATCGATTAGGGCATGACACTGCTTTTCTTCTTCTATATGTGGACGATATTGTCACACCCCGATCCTTGGCGGAATCGATCAAGGCGTGATATATTGTTCAAAGTCTCATCACAACTATGTTATAATATGATTAGATTCAATGAAGTACTAAGTATGCAAACATGATCCACAACATACAAATGGAAATCAAAATACAATAACATTTATTACATTAAATTTAAATAGTCTTGTAGGTTTCTAAGGTAAACCCTACTTTTCATCAACTTCATTCTTCAAATCTGCATCATGGGTAAAAACAGGTCAACTACGAGAGTTGGTGAGTAATCTAGTTTTATTAAAGAAAATTGTGAGTTTGAATAATTTGAAATTTGTTTTCTTTTGAAGTTGGCAAGCAAGTGTTATTGAGATAACAGTTTATAAATCAAAATTGATTAACAAATGATAACAACAACAATAAGTCCTCACCCTATATATACATATATATGTATGTATATATATATATATATACATATATATATATATATATATATATATATATATATATATATATATATATATATATATATATGTATATATACATATACATATATATATATATATATATATATATATATATATATATATATATATATATATATATATATATATATATATATATATATATATATATATATATATATATATATATATATAGGATGGAGCATCTAATCATCATACACACTCAACCACGTGCGATCAATCACCTTAGCGTCTCAAGGCGGGGTGGTCAACCCAATAGCGCTATTATTGTCCATAACGTACCTCAAGAATACGGGCATAGTCATGGAGATTAGACTAAAAATTGTAATGCACTACAAGTACATGTAGCGTAAACAAACAATAATTATACAAATAATGATTTATGTATAAATGTCTCAACAATGTCTCAATGGTGAAAAATAATAAAATGAAGTTGGAACATATTAAAACCACATGATACACCACAAAAGTATTGAAAATTATAAAATATGGGGTAGAATACTCACATTAGTCCAACGGAATACGCGTGTCGCAGAATAGGCGGCTCGGGTCAAAATGACGTAGAACCTAATATAATTAATAGTTTTGGTTTAGGAACTACTAAACGGGAATGAAGTATTAACAAAAATAATTATACACATATTCTTATATTAGATGAATGAACAATAATTCATTTCGATTTGAATATTAAGGTATTTATTTGTTAAATGAATTTTAAATTGAATTAATTACTTTGTATAATTAATTTATATTTTCAATTTAGTCAAGATTTTAATAATTTCTTATTAAAATAATAACTTGTCCAATTATAAGTATTTACAGATTTTAACAATTATTTATATGAAATAATCATTAAAAATGCATTTTTACATGCTTAAGTACTTAGGAAAATAGTTTTAAAGAGTAAACAGTATTGAAAAATTCTGAAATTATTAGAAAATAATTATTTCACATAATAGTAATTATTGTAAAATTTTCATAGTTTTCGGAACTGGTTTAGTATTTCTTTATTATTTTATTGATTAAACAACATCAAAATTCGGGGAAAATAATAAATGATCCCTAAAAATTTTAGAAATTTAAGCATAGTTTTCTAACATCATATTGAGCCTACTTTAAATGTTTTGGATATTTGTGACTATGGGAAGTATTTCTTATGTTTTTCATTATTAATTAAGCAATAAAATCATAAATAATAGTAAAAGATTAAGGGAAATTCATTACACTTTTTTTATTTATGATTAACATGTTATATAAGATATTCGGATAAGGGTTTGTAATTTTTGGACATGTATAACTATTTATTATCAATTTAAATCATTAAACTATCATTAAATCGGGAAAAATACGAAAACATTCTTAAAAACTCTGTAAATTTGGTCATGGAGTCTTTATAATGTTAATAAGGTGCGAACAATATAAAATCCAGTTTTTGACATACATAACTATATTTTGCTATTTATTTATCTACAATAAAATAAAATACAAAATAAGAATCAAACCTTAATATAAATGCATGAAACTTCAAAAATCCACGTTACTCAATATATGGGTCATTCCAAAATATTCCCAGAATTTATTGACTCTAAAAAGTATTTTATGTGAATTATTGCTCTATTTTATTGCAATAATTATAGTAATTCAATAAAAATAAGTTATTTTCTGAAAATTTTCAGAACTTCTTATTTTATTTATGAGAGTATGATAAAAATCAGGCTTATGCATAAAATGAGTTTTAGATATTTTGGTGGATTTAATTTGTTTCATTCATGAATTTGAGACTTTTAACAACTTACATTGATGAATGCTTCAAGAGGGATGAAGATTTGAGTATATTGGAGTGTTCTTGGCTGAAATATGAAGATTTCTAGGAGGAATTTCGAGATTGAGAGTGAGAGAAAGAATAGATATGGTTTGAGTGGTGATGAGAATAATGTGTTGGGAGAAAAATGAAAGGAAAGATGATGGGAGGTGTGAGTGGGAGACAATAGGAATAACCTTGTACTTTTGGTGGTCTTCATAATTCCCCACTAACACAAGCATTTTAAGAGTTTTATAAAATTTAATGTAGTGTTTATAAAAATAGAGTTTTATAAAAAAAAAAAAAGGTTATTATTTGATTATAATAATCTACTTTGATTTGAAGTTTAATTATAGCATTCAAGTTTGATTCTTTTAATTTAATTAGAGCATCATACTTTGATTTGCTTTTAATATGGTATCATAATTTAATTTGATTATAGTTATAACGTTATACTATGCTATATTGCTATTAACTTCTATTTATATCGTAGTATAAGGGTTTTGATCTTATTAGCATCGAGAAATCTCGAGTAGGGTTTATTAAATTTCCAATTGGGTTGGGTTGACCCGAATCCATTTTAAGCGGATGTCACAGTCTCCCCTACTTTAGGAAATTTTGTCCCGAAATTTAAGAAGAAAGTACCTTAAGAGAAAAGTTGCAGGTATTTGGTACGCATTTGATCCTCACGCTCCCATGTATACTCAGGTCCACGTGCTGACTGCCACCTGACCTTGACCAGGGGAATGCGACTTCTTTTGAGTTGCTTTTCCTTTCGGTCGGCAATTTCCAAGGGTTTCTCGATAAATTGCATTGTCTCGTCGATTTGGATATCCTCGAGAGGAACATGAAGGTTCTCATCTGCTAAACACTTCTTGAGGTTGGCTATATGAAATACTGGGTGAACTTTATTAAGCTCTATTGGTAGATCCAACTCGTAGGCTACTGGTTCGATCCTTTTCAGGATTTTGAACGGGCCTACATAGCGTGGTGCCAATTTACCCTTGCGTCCAAATCGAACCACACCTTTCCATGGGGACACTTTTAACATGACCATGTCACCCACGGTAAATTCAAGCGGTTTGCGTCGCTTGTCGGCGTAACTCTTTTGTCGGCTATGAGCTACGAGAAGGTTATTGCGAATCTGAGTGATTTTGTCGGTTGTTTCCTAGATAAGCTCAGGACCAACGATTGGAGAATCCACTGTTGCGCGAATCACGTGGGACTCGCCAATTTCATGCCAGCAAATACGAGATCGGCATTTACGGCCATACAATGCCTCAAATGGTGGCATCTTGATGCTAGAATGATAATTGTTATTATAGGAGAATTCCACCAACGGTAAATGAGAGTCCCAGTTTCCTCCGAAATCTAATACCCACGCCCGCAACATATCTTCGAGGGTTTGAATTGTCCTCTCAGATTGACCATCGGTTTGAGGATGATAGGCGGTACTGAGATCGAGGCGGGTTCCCATGGCTGCTTGAAGTGATTGCCAAAACCGAGAGAGAAATCTCCCATCACGATCTGAAATGATGCTGAGAGGGATGCCATGCCGACTAACTATCTCGTCGATGTAAATTCGAGCAAGTTGTTCGACCTTGAAATGTTCACGGATGGGAAGGAAATGAGCGGATTTGGTCAAACGGTCAATGATTACCCAAATGATGTCGTGTCCCTTGGTGGTACGGGAAAGTTTGGTTACGAAATCCATGGCGATCGCTTCCCATTTCCACTCGGGGATTACCAGTTGGACCAATAGTCCAGAGGGTCGTTGATGTTCTGCTTTGACCCTGGAACATGTAAGACATTTGGCCACGAATAAAGCAATATCCTTTTTCATTCCCGACCACCAATAATAGGTTCTCAGGCCATGATACATCTTGTCAGCACCAGGATGAATGGAATATCGAGTTTTATGGATTTCTTCCATCAGGAAGGTACGAAGATTGTCGCGATCTGGGATCCAGATGCGATCTTGATAATAGAAAATACCATCAGATTTACTTTCCAACTCCCCATCAATTCCCATGGGCATGTCATTTTCGGTAATTGCCGAGTGTTGGGCTCCTCGAATTCGGTCACTGAGATTGGACAAGATAGGAGAACATATTAGATGAAATGCTTTGGCATGTTCTTTTCGACTTAACGCGTCGGCTACTACGTTTGCCTTGCCCGGATGATAGCGTATTTCACACTCGTAATCATTTAGGAGTTCGACCCGTCGTGTTTGTCTCATATTGAGTTCCTTTTGATTAAGAATATGTTGCAAGCTCTTGTGGTTGGTGAAAATTACGCATTTAGTGCCGTAAAGGTAATGCCTCCAAATTTTAAGAGCGAAAACCACGGCACCGAGCTCCAAATCATGAGTCGTATAATTCCTTTCATGGATTTTGAGTTGTCGCGATGTGTAAGCTATAACCTTTCCCTTTGCATCAAAACACAACCTAGACCGAGATTGGAGGCATCGTAGTATACCACGAAATCTTCGGATCCTTCAGGGAGTGTAAGAATCGGAGCGTCACACAATCTTTGTTTAAGGGTTTGGAAAGCGTCTTCTTGCTTGGGTCCCCAATCAAATGGCGTACCCTTGCAAGTGAGAAAAGTAAGCGGTAAAGCGATCTTTGAGAAATTTGAAATGAAACGCTGATAATAGCCAGCTAAACCGAGGAATGACCGAATTTCCTTGGAGGTACGTGGGGCTTTCCAATTCTTAACTGCTTCAACTTTTGCAGGATCAACTAAAATACCCTTGTCACTTACAATATGACCGAGGAATTGTACCTCATTTAACCAAAACTCGCATTTCGAAAATTTGGCATAGAGTTGATTTCCTTGCAATGTTTGGAGAGTTAGACGAAGGTGTCTTTCATGGTCTGCCTTTGTCTTGGAGTAAATGAGGATGTCATCAATAAAGGCGATAACAAAATGGTCGAGATAAGGTTTAAATACCCTATTCATCAAGTCCATGAATGCGGCAGGGGCATTCGTTAGGCCAAAAGGCATAACGGTGAACTCGTAATGACCATAGCGGGTTCGAAAAGCGGTTTTGGGGATGTCTTCTTCCCGTACTCGAAGTTGGTGATAACCCGAGCGGAGGTCGATTTTTGAGAAGCATGAAGCTCCTTGAAGCTGATCAAAAAGGTCGTCGATCCGAGGTAAAGGATATCGGTTCTTGATGGTCAATTTATTTAACTCCCGATAATCGATACACATACGAAACGAACCATCTTTCTTTTTGATGAAGAGAACCGGGGCTCCCCAGGTGTGAAGTACTAGGGCGGATAAATCCCTTATCGGTTAATTCTTGGAGCTGTCTTGCCAATTCTTGCATCTCGGTTGGAGCCAACCGATATGGAGACTTGGCTATGGGAGCAGCCTCAGGAACGAGATCGATGCGGAACTCTAGCTCACGTACTGGAGGGAGACCAGATACGTCATCGGGAAAGATGTCGGGAAAGTCTCGTACAATCAGAATATCTTCGATCTTCTTTTCTTTGACCTTTGTTTCCACCACATGGGCTAAGAAAGCCATGTATTCTTTACGTAGATATGATCGAGCTTGAGTACATGACATAAGACTAAGCTTTTTTGAACGAGTCTCGCCATAAATACGAAGACTTTGACCGTCGGCAAGAGGAATACGAATAAACTTCTCGTAACATACTATTTCAGCATGGTTTTGGGATAGCCAATCCATTCCCACGATGATGTCGAAGCTACCAAGTTCAATAGGAACTAAATTGACAGAAAATTTATGACCGCAAAAATCGAAAGTTCAATCTTGGATGACTGCATTGAGTGAAATGTATTTTCCATTGGCGACTTCTACGGTAAAGTTTTCATCAAGAATCGTGCGAGGTGTGTGAAGTATGGGTTCAAATTCCAAAGACACAAAACTTTTATCGGCACCTGAATCAAAATGTACTGACGCGTAGCAGTCATTTATGAGAAACGTACCATTTACAACCTTGTTATCGGTCTGTTCTTGGGTTGCGGTAATGACAAATGCTCGGCCTTTGGGAGCTGGAAGCTGCATTGTTGGATTTTCCTGGGCTTGAGTGTTAATGATATTGAAAAGCCTAGGAAACGCGTTTCTGAAATGGGTGGGGTCACCACAGTTGAAGCATGTTCCAGTTGGATACCGGGTTTGTGTTTGCTGATTTGAGGGTAGAGCGAATGGTCGCTGAGTTTTTGGTGTACGGCATGTGTCCGCCAAGTGGCCATAGCGACCACAAGTCGTACAAAGGCGACACGGGCTGGTGGACATATGGTGATAGTTACAATGGTTACAGAGGGGGTCGTAATGTCATCTATGAGAAACATGCATATGGACTTGTGAGTTATTTGTAAATTAAGTTTGTAGACATTGTTGGGTAAAATGATTGTAAAACACTTGTTGGGCCATGGTTAGGAGTGTTGGGCACCTTTTGGGCTTTCCATGGGGTACTAAATGTGAAGCATGTAGCAATTGCGTGGGCCCCCACAATACTAAGTTTTCACATGTTTTTCCCACTTCTAGGCCCATTAGGGAACTTAATAGTCCAATAAGTTGGCCATTTTGGAGTGTATCCTTTCGGATACGTTTGATAAGGTCGGGTATTTTGATGGCTCAAAAGTAATGTGAATAACGCGCTTTGGCCTATAGGTTTGGGAACTCTCGCCTTTGGTCCCCAGGTACGCAAACTGGTCCCTCGGTTGATTGGGATGTATACGAATGCTTACCTAGTCAGGACTTTCAGGCTACCGGCACCTCCCCCTTCGAGTTACTACGCGTCCATTACTTTGATCCTACCCAACTAGAGTGGATGACTTTTAATTTCCTATGAGCTCTAAGGAATATATATGTATATAAATTTTTATTTTGAAACCATTTGAGTATGTGTGTGATTTTAAGAGAAATAGGAGAAAATTCACAAGTGTATGCGCACATATAAGTGTCGGGAATATTACGTAAGCACATAAGGGAGCAATTAGCACACAAAGGTATTCCTAGGATTTTCTAAGTACGAGTTGCATGCAGTTGTGTGTGCATTTTATAAACTAGCATACGAGAGGACCCCAGAGGCTATAGACTAGGTCAAGGCAATTAACCTAATTCCCTATAGTCAAGGGCTCTGATACCAATCTGTCATACCCCGATCCTTGGCAGAATCGATCAAGGCGTGATATATTGTTCAAAGTCTCATGACAACTATGTTATAATATGATTAGATTCAATTAAGTACTAAGTATGCAAACAAGATCCACAACATACAAATGCAAATCAAAATACGATAACATTTATTACATCAAATTTAAATAGTCTTATGGGTTTCTAAGGTAAACCCTACTTTTCATCAACTTCATTCTTCAAATCTGCATCATGGGTAAAAACAGGTCAACTACGAGAGTTGGTGAGTAATCTAGTTTTATTAAAGAAAATTGTGAGTTTGAATAATTTGAAATTTGTTTTCTTTTGAAGTTGGCAAGCAAGTGTTATTGAGATAACAGTTTATAAATCAAAAATTGATTAACAAATGATAACAACAACAATAAGTCATCACCCTATATATACATATATATGTATATATATATATATATAGGATGGAGCATATATATATATATATATATATATATATATATATATATATATATATATATATATATATATATATATATATATATATATATATATATATATATATATATATATATATATATATATATATATATATATATATAGGATGGAGCATCTAATCATCATACACACTCAACCACGTGCGATCAATCACCTTAGCGTCCCAAGGCGGGGCGGTCAACCCAATAGCGCTATTATTGTCCATAACGTACCTCAAGAATACGGGCATAGTCATGGAGATTAGACTAAAAATTGTAATGCACTACAAGTACATGTAGCGTAAACAAACAATAATTATATAAATAATGATTCATGTATAAATGTCCCAACAATGTTTCAATGGTGAAAAAATAATAAAATGAAGTTGGAACATATTAAAACCACATGATACACCCCAAAAGTATTGAAAAATATAAAATATTGGGTAGATTACTCACATTAGTCCAACGGAATACGCGTGTCGCAGAATAGGTGGCTCAGGTCAAAATGACGTAGAACCTAATATAATTAATAGTTTTGCTTTAGGAACTACTAAACGGGAATGAAGTATTAATAAAAATAATTATACACATATTCTTATATTAGATGAATGAACAATAATTCATTTCGATTTGAATATTAAGGTATTCATTTGTTAAATGAATTTTAAATTGAATTAATTACTTTGTATAATTAATTTATATTTTCAATTTAGTCAAGATAATAATTTCTTATTAAAATAATAACTTGTTCAATTATAAGTATTTACAGATTTTAACAATTATTTATATGAAATAATCATTAAAAATGCATTTTTACATGCTTAAGTACTTAGGAAAATAGTTTTAAAGAGTAAACAGTATTGAAAAATTCTGAAATTATTAGGAAACCATTATTTCACATAATAGTAATTACTTTAAAAGTTTCATAGTTTTCTGAACTGGTTTAGTATTTCTTTATTATTTTATTGATTAAACACATCAAAATTCAGGAAAAATATTAAATGATCCCTAAAAATTCTAGAAATTTAAGCATAGTTTTCTAACATCATATTGAGCCTACTTTAAATGTTTTGGATATTTGTGACTATGGGAAGTATTTCTTATGTTTTTCATTATTAATTAAGCAATAAAATCATAAATAATAGTAAAAGATTAAGGGAAATTCATTAAACTTTTTTATTTATGATTAACATGTTATATAAGATATTCGGATAAGGTTTTGTAATTTTTGGACATGTGTAGCTATTTATTATCAAATTAAATCATTAAACTATCATTAAATCGGGAAAAATACGAAAACATTCTTAAAAACTCTGTACATTTGGTCATGGAGTCTTTATAATGTTAATAAGGTGAGAAAAATATAAAATCCAGTTTTTGACTTACATAACTATATTTTGCTATTTATTTATCTACAACAAAATAAAATACAAAATAAGAATCAAACCGTAATATAAATGCATGAAACTTCAAAAATCTACGTTACTCAATATATGGGTCATTCCAAAATTTTCCCAGGATTTATTGACTCTAAAAAGTATTTTATGTGAATTATTGCTCTATTTTATTGCAATAATTATAGTAATTCAATAAAAATAAGTTATTTTCTGAAAATTTTCAGAACTTCTTATTTTATTTATGAGAGTATGATAAAAATCAGGCTTATGCATAAAATGAGTTTTAGATATTTTGGTGGATTTAATTTGTTTCATTCATGAATTTGAGACTTTTAACAATATACCTTGATGAATGCTTCAAGAGGGATGAAGATTTAAGTATATTGGAGTGTTCTTGGCTGAAATATGAAGATTTCTAGGAGGAATTTCGAGATTGAGAGTGAGAGAAAGAATAGATATGGTTTGAGTGGTGATGAGAATAATGTGTTGGGAGAAAAATGAAAGGAAAGATGATGGGAGGTGTGAGTGGGAGACAATGGGAATAACCTTTTACTTTTGGTGGTCTTCATAATTCCCCACTAACACAAGCATCTTAAGAGTTTTATAAAATTTAATGTAATGTTTATAAAAATAGAGTTTTATAAAAAAAAAATAGGTTATTATTTGATTATAACAATCTACTTTGATTTGAAGTTTAATTATAGCATTCAAGTTTGATTCTTTTAATTTAATTAGAGCATCATACTTTGATTTGCTTTTAATATGGTATCATAATTTAATTTGATTATAGTTATAACGTTATACTATGCTATATTGCTATTAACGTCAATTTATATCATAGTGTAAGGGTTTTGATCCTATTAGCATCTAGAAATCTCGAGTAGGGTTTATTAAATTTCCAATTGGGTTGGGTTGATCCGAATCCATTTTAGGCGGATGTCACAGATATTATCCTAACTGGCTCATCCATGGGTATCTTACATCAAATCATCTCTCTTCTGGGTAAGGAATTTTCCATGACCGGTCTCGGCGCACTTAACTATTTTCTTGGGATCTCGGCGACCTGCGATCATCGCGGACTCTTCCTATCCCAAGAAATGTATGCTACTGACATCCTTCAGCGGGCAAACATGCTGAAATGCAACCTGTGTCGCACTCCGGCAGAGACTACTCACAAGCTTCATGCTATGGGCAAGCTCGTGTCCGATCCGACCGTATATCGTAGCTTAGCCGGTACGCTTCAGTACCTGACATTCACCAGGTCAGATATCTCTTTCGCGGTTCAACAGATATGTCTCTACATGCATGATCCACGCGAGCCTCACATGCATGCCTTGAAATGTATTCTACGATATGTCTGTGGGACTATCAACCATGGCTTTTATATCCACGTATCCCCACAATTGAGTCTCATAGCTTGCTCCGACGCTGACGTGGGGGATGACCGGTCACTCGTAGATCGACCTCTGTCTATTGTGTATTTCTTGGCGACAACCTTGTCTCGTGTTCGTCGAAACGACAAGGTGTGATCTCCCGTTCAAGTGCTGAAGCGGAATATAGGGGAGTTGTGAACGCCGTTGCCGAAACATGTTAGATCTGTAACCTCCTCTGAGAGCTTCAATGTCCCTCCACCAAGGCCAATATAGTATAATGTGACAACATCAGTGCGGTCTACATGTCGTCCAATGCTGTTCAGCACCAATGCACCAAAAACATTGAAATCGACATACATTTTGTCCGTGATCAGGTTGCTAGCGGCACACTCCGTGTCCTCTATGTTCCGTTATCGTCTCAGTATGCGGATATCTTCACCAAGGGCCTTCCTTCGTCTCTTTTTCATGATTTTCATGCCAGTTTGGATGTTTGTCAATCTCCCGTTCAAACTACAGGGGGATGTTAGCGGACCTATGTACAACCCATGTTTGATTTGTCTTATGTCCATAGATTCGGCCCATGTTCTCATATATATATATATATATATATATATATATATATATATATATATATATATATATATATATATATATATATATATATATATATATATATATATATATATATATATACAAGTGTGTGTGTGTGTGTGTTGTATTTTACGTAGGAGAATAATGAGAATGTTACTTTGTTTCAAAGACGATCTTATCAGGGAAATGAGTTGGAAGTCTAGTCGAAAAAAGTTATGGAGAAGGCCTACGCACAACCTCATTTGTCCTTTGTCCTTGTAATTCGTCCTTTGGTCTTCATATAAGCTCACCCATAAAAAAGAGTTGTTTGATTATGTATTGAAATCAGCAATAGAAAAAGGGTACAGCGTACACCAAGTATTATAATACAATATCAGCTTATATAAATTAGATTTTAAAAATTATCACAACATAACGTACGTTTAGATATATATGATAATCATGTTTATCTCAAAACTGTGCATGTTGCGTTTTATTATATACATATATGTGGTTGCTCCTTCACCATCGAGGATGGTGGCCGGAAGTTGAAGAACACAATACTTTGAAGGTGTCAGAGGTCGGTGGTGACAGCCCGCTGACGACCCCGAGGAAGTTAGATGTAAATGTATTGGCTATTTTACCAAAGTCACAAGGAAATCTCTGAATACATGACCACGTGAGGCTGATTTTTGTGGAAAAGATCATATCCAATCTCAAGCAAAACGTTTTATTAAGTAAAGAGTTTAATTTGACATGGAAATATATTACTATTAAGCCACAAGTTTTCATCATTTTGACATAATAAAAACAACTAAAACAATGGTTATTGTTAGTCGGTTAAGTGTTTTATTTAACTAAATTTAAAAAAGATTTAGACTGTCGGGTATGGTTATTCCATATTCATGCTACCAGCTCAACAAACCGATCCTTGACACCATGGCAGGGATGGTGTACCAGCCGTCGAGAAGAGAGAGACATATAGAGAACAAGAGAGACAAAGAGATAAGCTGTTGTTGCCCGTCGTGCCACCAACCACACCACTTGAGGCATGTGTTGTCCATGCCCAAGGGGGCAGTGTTCCACGTCGTGGAACTTGTCCACCTCAGGCCATGCCACCCGAAGTTACTTCCATACCCAACCATCTTATTTAGAAAAAGAATCTGAGAAGCAATATATTTCGTATCATGTCTTATTTTTTATAAATTTATTTTTATCTATTTATTTTTCATGTTTACCCGACGTTACTTCCATACCCAACCGTCTTATTTAAAAAAAAAATCTGAGAAGCAATATCTTTCGTATCATGTCTTATTTTTTTATAAATATATTTTTATCTATTTTATTTTTCATGTTTCCATATATACCTTGTTATTATTTGAAGAAAAAATTGCAAAATTTATTTTTATCTATTTTATTTTTCATGTTCCCACTTGCATGAGAATTCCAAAATGAGAAACTTCCCGTGTTTTTGGTTCCTGTCAGACTTAAAAAAAACTATTTTACCCTTTTAATTTCTTTTTTTGTTTTTTAATACATGTTTTAATATTTTTGTTTAAAATTAAAAGAAATTCACGCACCCACCCCCACCCCTTTCCACCACCGGCCTCTCTCTCTCTCTCTCTCTCTCTCTCTCTCTCTCTCTCTCTCTCTCTCTCCTCCCTCCCTCCCTCCCTCTCCTTCTCTCTTCTTGGAAACTGCAATTGAAGAGGAGTTCATACCACCGTTCTTTCGTCCTAATCAACAAAAATTGTTCGTCTCAATCAACAAAAATCGGTGAAGCAGATGAAGGACACACACAAATCGGTGATTTCTTCTTCATTCACGCATATAGGATCAGGTGTATTCACACATATAAGATCAATCTTCTCCAATCGACACCCCTTATCACCCTCTTCTCCAATCGTTTCGACCCAACTTCTAAATTGATCGATGTTTGCATTTCTTTTGGAGTTTCAATGTAGAGAGAGAGAGAATACAATTTGTGATTCAATTGCCAAAAAACATAAAAGAAGTAATACACTAAAATCGCAATTTCCATTTCCATTTACGAGAAATTTAAAAAATTCATGCCCCAAAAACCCAAACTAGACGTGTATCAACATCGACCGTCTTTTTCATCAAATTTGAATAATTCAAAAGCTGAAGAAGCTACGACAATCATCCTTGTCATAACAACAGGGATTAAAGCATAATTTCAATCTGATGTAGGTGTTGATGTTATTAATCGATTCAATACCAAATTTGATGGTTGCATTTAGGAGAAAATTGTTTGGGCAAATTCATTTTCTCCGGTGGTTTGCAGTGGTTGCAGACGTAAAGGTTTCCTGGGGTTCCAGAGATGGCGGTGGTGGTGGGTTAGTCGTTGAGCTAGGCGGCTGTCGTGGAAGATTGACGTCAATGGTGATGATAAATCTAGGGTTTTCAGCGGTGGAGCCCGGTGTGGTCACTAGTGGTGGCTACGGTGATTTATGCCGATGGAGGTTGCCGGAGATAAGCAGGGGAGATGGGGGAGAAGAATGTGAGAAATATGTGTCTGCGGTTCACAAAGGAAGAAGACGGTGCTTACCCGACACGCCTCCATCACCGGGGATCCTCTGTATGAACCACCACCATCTCCGCTGCTTCGAAATTTTGGTGGTTGAATTTGTTGTGGGCGAAGTCGGAGGAAACGAAAGGGTGCTATCGAATTTGTTGTGGGATCTTGGTGTTTGAAATCAATAAATCGAGAGAGAGAGAGAGAGAGAGAGAGAGAGAGAGAGAGAGAGAGAGAGAGAGAGAGAGAGGGGATAGTAGTAGAGGGTGGGTGGGGTATAGTTTTTTTCTTTTTATTTATTATTATTTTTGAATAAAAAATAAGAATATATATATTATGAAAATGAAAAAGAAATTAAAAGGGTATTTTAGTTTTTTTCAAGTGAGTCAGGGACCAAAACCACGGGAATTCCTGATTTTAGACCTCAAATGCAAGTTGAAAACTATTTAAACCAAACTACAGTTTTTGACAAACCACAAAGACCAATTTTACAGTTTTGTCTTATTTGAATTGTAGTTTTTTGTTATGCCGCTACTTATTCTAGTTTCATTATATATTCTTATAAAAGTTTAAATTTATAAAGAATAAGTCTAAACTATAATGTTTTTTTATAATATTAACCCTTTATAAATGGATCCATATTATAGATATTATTTAAACACTTATATAATTTTCAAAAAGAAAGATATATTTAGAAAATCAAAATTAGCAATGTCAAATGATTGTGATCAATACACAAAAGAGTCAATTAAAATTTTACAAATTTGCCAATAGGTGTATTTGTTTTCTCAACACTGTAAAAATACATCATACGTTTTCTACACTGTAAAAGTCAAAATATTATTCAAATATCTAAAATATTTTATTGGAGAAAATATGTCATATCACCAAGTAGCTAATACACTTGCGTCTTAGTTGAATTTATAGATATCAACCGCTCAATCAATTTCAAGCATTGATTATTGACAATTGTTTTATTAATAAAAAACTAACTTATGTCAACATTCGACATGGAAAATTGCCCAATATACATGGCGTTATATTTATAATTAGGCGAATGCCCGCGTGTTGTATAGGAAAAATTTTTATTAGTCAGAATATAAACAAATGCATGTTATTCTTATACCAAATTAAAATACATATATATAGAAAAATTTCTTCATTATTTTTAACTATATGATAATACATAAATTTGGTTTAAGATAAGAAAACTTTAACTATATATTTCCTTTAACTTTAATATTTGGAAATATTTCCAAGAGTAAAAAAATATCAATTGATTTATATAATTGTTTTAACTTGAGGGGGACCTTTATTTATTGAATAAAAAAGCTTCTTGAGTTGGTTTATCATGACGATATGGGATCAAAATTTCTTTCATAGTGTGTTATTTTGTGTCATTTTGTTATCCCACATCACTTAAAAACACAATTGAAGAGAAATCAAACATCTATAAGTAAAGAGACTAATATAATTTTCATCTCACATAGCTTAAGAAAACAAATTTCAAGGAAAGAAAACATCTATAAGTAGAGATGTTAAAATCATTTCTCTCATATCTTTGTTCTTTTGTGTTCTTGATTGTAACCAGATTAGGAATCGGTTGCAACATTCCATGAACCTTTGGTTTTAGTTTTGGGATCGTTTTCGTAAAATTTGGACGGGTACTAACCGATGTCCACTTCGATCTATTTTTCTAATAAATTAAAATTAATGAGGTACATGATAAAAATTCATCTAAAACTATATTGATTAAATGACATCTATTATAATATTTATAGATATAAACATATTTGTTTGAACTTTGAAGGATTATTGTTTGAAAGTTCGATGTGCATAAATCTTATAAAAGCGAAATAAAATGTTTACAACATTGTCATCACACATCGAACTGTGGTCACGACTTAATATGAACGTGCAACTGAATTGGTATTTTAATAGTTTTTAACTCTTTTAAATATTCATCTTTTTAGTTTCGATGATTTTGAAATAGGATCATTGTTAAAACTTTGAGATAAAAAAATATTTTTTTTATGATAAATTGACCACTAATTAATAATAGATTTTAATAGCATGTTTCTAGGTTTTAATGTTTGACTATCTATTTATAATTGAATTTAAAATAGTTGTTATGTAACTTTTTTGAGTTTTGGATGCAAACATGAATCATGATATCTATTATGATAACAATTTACGTTTAATATATTATACGTTTAGATGATATATAAAGTTCAAATTTTTTTAGTAATATTCATCTTCATTTTAGAGTTTTATTAAAATTTTTACGTATATACATATTGGTAAATCAACAAATGTTTACACCAGTGTCACTTTTTACAAACGACACACTATAAACTTTAAACTTAGTCAAGTTTTTAAAAGTTTTAAGTAAGGAACTAACTATGCATATACATATTGGTGAATCGAAAAATGTTTACACCGATGTCACTTTTTAAAAATGACGTACTATAAACTTTCAACCTAGTCAACTTTTTAAAAGTTTTAACTAATTTTAATTTTTACTTTTGAGTTTCAATACTTTTTAGAGTTGAAACTAAATAGTAAAAATCTTTTAAAACTTGCGATAAAAGAATGTTTGTATGATAAAATGATCATAAATTAATAATAGACTTGAAAGATCAAGTTTGATGGATAATGAAAACAAATGAATTGTATTATATAAGAGAAAGAGAAGAGGTCATATATGTATGTGAAGCAATGTGGGATAAAGGAAAAAAAACTCTAATTAATGTGATAAAATATTTAAATTAATAGATTGATTATATTAAGTGAGAATTTGAAAGGTCATGGAGGTTTCAAATGCATGTGATGGGAAGAAAAATGCTTCCTTTATAAGATATAAGATGATTTCATATTTCAAATGGTAACCGGAGGATTCATATGATGATGTTTATACCTATTGTCCTCTTTCTAATACAAACAAAATAAAAATCTATGCACCTTGAGCATTGAGGTTTTATTAGTTTTGGAACTCTCATGTTCAAATACATCCTAGTAATATAACTTTTTGGAATCATCTCTAATAAGCTGAAAAATCTAAAATACAACCCGATAACATGCAAAATAGATACACAATCTACTAATTTAACATAAGATTTTATTTACTAGTAATTATTATTGAGAATCAAATAGAAATAATTTATCAATGAGAACTGTTAGAGTATAGCATTTGAATATTTTTCTATTTTTCTATTTATTTAATATCTTGATTTAGGTTTTTTATTTTAATATTAAATTTAAATTAACAAATTAAAGATATTATATTAATAATTCAAAAAATATATCATTAATATGATATAATTTTAAATCTAATAACATATTTAAATTAATAAAATAAATATAGTAGGTTGGATGTTGAAGAGTTGGATGTTTAAAATACTTATGGTGTAAGAAAAAAAATATTTTTTTATAATAAGATAATAAATAATAAATAATAGATAGATAATAGATACATTGATTATAGTTATTACCATAATAATGCATTTAGTATTAAAAAATTAATATGCATTTCATTAAAAAATTTGAGATGTATTAGAAACAAAAAGTAAATAAAAATTCTTGATAAAATGTTTGGAATGAAAGAATAAAAGAAGATGATAAAATTTTGAAGTAGTACTATCAAATGGTTAATACAATTGGAATTCCAAGAAAAAAAAAACAAAAAAACAACTTGACCTATCGACCAACTTAATTGATTCATCCTTCGGAACATGCCATGAAGGTAGAAGTGGGGTGGTTTGCATTAACATCTTCTTGGACAGAAGTGTGGAAGAACACAAGAAACAGTCAACAAGAATGTGTGTCCCTTCAGCCCTATATCAACACTTCAACCATTTTCGGGATTTTTGTTCATTTTTCTGTTTCTAAAACCTCACCAAACAATGAAGTTTGGGAAGGAATTCGCTTCACAGATGATTCCAGAATGGAAAGAAGCATACATGAACTACAACCACCTCAAAACTCTCCTAAAAGAAATCTCAATAATCCGACAGCGGCAGTACAGCTCTCATTCGTCGGGGCCGGTGCCGGCGAAGGCGTCGTACTTGAAGAGAAAAGCGTCTCTGTTCAGAGCCTTCAGTGGACTAACTAGTCGTTGCGGTAACACTAGTCCTAAAACACATGAAGAGGATGAAGTGATTCTGGTGACTGCAATGCAACTAGCGGATGTAGAACAAGGAGACGAGTGCGAGAGTTACAAGACTACTTTTCTCCGGTCGTCGGAGGAAGGCGGGGAGTTCGAGATCGTGTTCTTCGGACGACTTGATTTTGAATTCAATAAAGTGATTCAGTTTTATCGAGGAAAAGTCGAGGAGGTTGTGAAACAGGCGGAAGAGTTGAATGTACAAATGGATGCTCTCATTGCTCTTCGAATCAAAGTCAACGATCCTCATTCGGTCTCCTCTTCCATCAATGAAAAAACAACAGGTAAGTCGTTACCATTTTATGGAGGGTAAAACAGTTATTGTGTAATTGTTACTAACATTCGATTAATTTAAGGTACGTATCCATTGGAGGTCATTCAAGAGATCAAAACGGGTGGTGATGGAAATGAAGAACAGGAAACGAAGAGATCGGATAATCGGAAGAAGTACAAGATGGCGTCGTTGGAAGTTTTGAATCATGTAAAGATGAACGACACCATAGAAACGCCGCGATCCACCGTGAGAAGTTTTTTTCATATTTCCAGATCGGATTTGCATTACAACAAAAAAGAACTCAAAGATGCATAAGAGAAGTTGAAACAGGCTTTTATGGAGTTCCATGAAAAGCTTCGGCTTTTAAAGAGCTATTCGTAAGCACTTTAATTTGACTTATTTTTACATTATCAAAATATAACTGAATTGTTGTCTTGCATTATGAACCAGCTTCCTGAATCAATTGGCATTTTCGAAGATAATGAAGAAGCATGATAAGGTTAGAGATTATTTCACTTGCTTCGTATGTAATGGAATTGATTGGATACTCGAGTACTTGACATGACATGTTTTGTAAGGTTGATTTTTGTGATTCGATACCATGGATGTGTATCCCAACATACAAAATCAAGGATACATTTAGTAAAACACACACACCTACGTATAAAAGAGAGTACAAAAAGTAATCACGATGTACGAATATAATTACCGAAAACATTCGTCTTTTACATGTTCGGGTTTTTATTTCAATTTTTTAATTGGGGTATTTGAGATTGTTCTTTAAACAAATTATTGATTTTTTTTTAACAGCCACTAAGTCAAAAATAAAAAAAATGTTCGACAAATCAAAAAAAAAAAAAATTCAAAACAGCTTTTGCATTACCTTCAAAACTAAGATTTTTAAAATCATCTACCACCTGACTAAGATTTCAAAACTAAGAGTTAAAATTCTTTTTAACTCTTTTATTTTTAATTATCGTAATGTCCTTCATTTAACTCACCCAACTAAATTTTTTTTTTTTTTTTTTTTTTTTTGCTATTTTACATGTATAAGCTAAACATAACACTTTTTAAAAATCAAGTTACTGACTTTTGTCATCACAAAAGTTAATACAAACATTGTTTTAAAAACTCTTTTTTGACCATTGTACATTAATAAGACTATATGGTATGATCACTCTATACTCACACCAAATGTTATTCCACCTCAGTGTCATCTCATCTCCATTTAATACTCGACAACCAATGTAATGCAATGTGCCTATGATAATAAATTAACATTTATAAGAATATCTAATCCCATACATGTTAGAAAGTAAACATGTATGAATGTAAGCATCAAACATGAAAATCAAATATATGTAATGTGCCTATATATGTTCACGAACATTTGAACATCAAACAATTACCACACAACCGATCTCAATTTAATTTAAAACATCGAAGTTATCATGTCCTCTAGTCAATTAAATTTACGATTAAAATTTACTCCATACATTATAACTAAAAACCATGAACGACGTTCGAAATTATTCACAAATCAAAATTCCAAATTAAACACACTTAACCAAATAAAATTAAAAAGAAATGGGTGAATTAATATAAAACAATAAAAGCCACTTAATGCATCACCAAACTCAATTAATAAGCTACTTCCACAAAAAGCATCCAAGAAAGAACATATTTGTTAAGGCTTATTTTTGCTTAAAAAACAACTTCCATAAAAATTTTATCCTTCACGTCGGTGTTACCCAGAAAACAAAGAACATGGATTAGGGCTACTTATTGCTTCTTAAATTACTGGTCTAGTCAAAAAAATAAAAATAGGGGATCTGCTCTTGTGGGTTGTTGATATAGGGTATCGTACGCTTGGGGCGCCAGCCTGATTACTGACATAATATATTGGTGCAGATTACATCAAGAAAGGCGTCAGATGCTTATTTAAAGATGGTTGAGGAATCTTACTTGAGCCATTCGGATGAGGTATGTTTGATTATGTTTTATTAATTTAAAGATGTGTTACATATTTAACCAAGTTTTACTTCAGGTTGTAAAGCTAATAGAGAGAGTTGAAGTCGCTTTTATAAAACATTTCTGTAACGGGAATCGACAACAAGGAATGAACACCTTAAGGACCAAAGCTAAAATAGAGAGGCACCGAATCACATTTTTTGTTGGTAAGTAATGAACATTTCAAGTTGTAATGTGTTTGGCTTGAATTGGACCGGACCGAGTTCAATGTGAATGTGACAAAAATTGAAATTTATTGTCCCACTTAAAAAGGTAGAACAAGACTCACTCTTGATATCTCGTCTATTAAAAAGACATAAATGTCATCTTCGTCCTTAAATTTAGCCCTATAAAAAACTTTCTAAGGCTATTCTTAGTGATGATAATGAGGAAGGCATTTGTGTCTTTTTCATGTCGAACGCGCTACAACTTATTCTATTATGTTACGGTCCATCTAACGAATATATATTTATTTTCATAAAGGTTGCTTTTTTGGATGCTCGTTAGCACTTGTGGTTGCAATCATAGCAATTGTACGTGCTAGAGATCTTCTCAGGCATCCAGGTCGAACCGAGTATATGAATACAATCTTTCCTCTATACAGCTTGTTTGGATATATTGTATTGCATATGCTAATGTATGCCGGAAATGTATACTATTGGACTCGTTTTCGAATCAATTACTCCTTCATATTCGGATTTATGCCAGGGACAGAATTGGGATTTAAAGAAGTTCTACTCCTTGGTTCTGGTCTATCAGTAGTCACACTTGCAGGTGTATTTTCAAATCTTGAAATGGACATGGATAAAAGAACTCAGAGTTACAAAGCTTTAACTGAATTACTTCCTCTTGGTTTGGTCATTGTAAGCAACGCCTCTCAAGTTGATTTTCATTCCTAGGGTGTTTCTTTTATATTCCACCATGGCATTCAATGATAGATTGTAAACAGACTTTCTTTAATTTGAATTATCTTCCATAATAGTAACGTTTTCAAAAAAATCAAAACTTTGTTAAATTATTTTTTTTCTTCTTACTCCCAAAATGTGAAAATACATTTTTTTAATTACATATCCATTTTAAGATTTTATGATATTTAACTCGATTTAATTTTTCTATTTTTCTGAACAATTTTTTGAAGTGATTGATAAACTCTGTTGGGTATTTGATTTATCATTTTAATTTCATTTAGCTTTGTACTTGTAAATAAAAAACAATGTGCTTGAACGACTTATTGAGTTCCTTCAAGCCAACCAAACATGATAACAAAGTTTAATGACATATTTGATTTCTTTATTCGTTCCATAAATTTTCTTCGTCGCATTCATTTTTAATTGTGTTCCAACATTACCAAAGCAGACCCTTATACTTTAATCTATTTGTGTTTAAACTTCATTTAAATGTTATTTTTGCAGGTAGTAATTCTGATAGCATTTTGTCCATTTAATATCTTCTATCGTGCAAACCGTTACTTCTTTTTAGTCTGTTTATGGCACTGCATTTGTGCTCCTTTTTATTTAGTCACTCTCCCTGATTTCTTCTTCGCTGATCAGTTCACCAGTCAGGTAAGACAAGAGAGAATTGGGATTAAATAATATTTTATGATCAATGAACTAAAATTAGTTGGATTTTTTATGGTTACAGGTTCAACTATTGAGGAGTTTGGAGTTCTATGTATGCTACTATGGTTGGGGAGATTACAAGAAGAGAAATGCAAGTGATTGTATCGATAGCATTAATTTTAAAGTTATCGCTATAGTTATTGCAGTTATCCCATATTGGATTCGCGTCTTACAGGTATTTTTAAAACGATTTCTATAGTTATCGTGATTATCTCATATGGGATTCGTGTCCTACAAGTACATGATATATTTGTACATTGTCAAGTTGTAAATACAATCAATGGAAATGTTATAAACTATTATGTTTGTGTAACTTTGCAGTGCCTAAGACAAGTATGTGAAGGGAAAGATTCGACACAAGCTTTAAATGCACTCAAATACTTCTCTACGATAGTTGCTGTTGTTGCAAGGGCAATTGATGTTCTAATGATAGAAAGGAACCAAAGAAATATGACCATAAAAATCATTTCTATAGTTAGCTCAGTAGTTGCAACAGTTTTTAGTACCTACTGGGATCTAGTAATGGATTGGGGTTTGTTGTGTAAGAATTCTATGAATCCATGGTTAAGAGATAAGCTTATTTTGCCTAAAAGATATACCTACTTCGTAGCAATGGTAATTAGTGATATTTACTAAATTTAGATGTAATTATTCTTTCAAAAAAATTGTTGGATTTTAATTTACATTAGCTAATTTGTAGGTATTGAATGTGTTACTTAGACTTGCTTGGATGCAAACTATATTGGAATTCCATGAAGCGCCTTTCCTCCATAGAAATACCGTAATTGCAATCGTTGCGAGTTTGGAGATCATTAGACGTGGCATATGGAATTTCTTCAGGTTTGATTTCATTCCTAATTATGAATAGAGCAAAAAACAAAATTATGAAAAGGTAATTTAACCTTGTATTGAACAATTTAGGTTGGAGAATGAGCATTTGAACAATGTTGGAAAATTTCGAGCTGTAAAATCAGTGCCGCTACCTTTTAGCTATGAAGACAGAGAGAAGAATTTATGATTCGTTTTTGAAATAGTATTAGCATGTTGTAAACAATTACAAATTTTGTTTCTAGTATTCTTCATAAAAAGTTGCAAAAGGCTCCATGAATACTACACAACTAGTGTGATGGCCTTAGCATTGCAGCGGGCTTATTAATTCTATATTTTTAATACAATTTATGTAATGTCTTTTACATAAGGTCTGTTTCTATTATTTCTAGTAGCCATTTGTTTAAAGAGATATTGCTACTGTAGCACCATAAACTTTTGATTTTTACCCGATTTGGTCCTTAAACTTCTTTTTGTGCAATAGACCATTATACTTTTAAAAAACGTGTCAAATTAGGGAAAATCGAGGGTTTTAATAAGTTAGCCGGTTAACATGATGACATGGAATATGTTATTTAATTCCATGGATGTATAATTGCCACGTAATAAGTGTTATATTAATGAGACCCAAGTCCGTGAACCCACAAGCACAACACGAATGAAGCTCAAACTAGGGATTTGATGCGATTAAACGGAGAGGATCAGAGAAGGTGAAGAAATGACAAGTTCGAACCTTGAGCCACATGGAGTATATGCAACTGTGGAGCTCAACTATCAAGGGGTATTTCGTCGATGTCCATTCTCATACGATGACAGTATGACATTTACATTTACAGAACATGATTTCTCTAGTATGACCTATGTCGAGTGTGTTACTTTCTTGGAAAAATTCATGCATGAGGATTGTAAGAAACTTTACTACTGTGTATAAAGGCCTTCGGCCTATTGCAAATGATATGGATTATGCAACTTTTATTTTTATTGCTTATGGTACGGTTGGAAAAATATCGATATACGTAGATCATATTGGTGATGAATTAGAGGATTGGGTTGATTCCGAGAAAGAAAATGAGGAACGTGATTCATGTATTGTGGGTGGGGAAAATGGAGATGATACAGCCTATCTTAGGGATGTTGCCTTGGACTATACTAATGAACCAATTAGTATGAACAGAACATCAGGTGATATGTTCCTTAGTAAACTTTGTGCTCAGGAGGAGGAGGACAAAAATATTAGTCCAGGTGATGAAGGGGAAAGTGAAGAAACAATCCAAGAGTATTCTATTTTTAATGATTCTTTACCCTGGAAGAAGCAAAACCCCATACTTGGTGTAAGGTTTAAGAACCCTGCCCAAGTAAAACACATGTTGTGCAACTATGATGTGGTGAATGGGTACCAACTATGCTTTGAAAAAGATGATAGTAAAAGGCTGTTGTTCAGGTGTTGTAAGTGTGAATGTTCATTCAGGTTATGGGCCTCTTGGATGACTGAAGAGGAAAGTTTCCAGATTAAATCTTTGAATATTGACCACAATTATGCAAGAAATTTTAAGTTAGGGTCACTAGTAACATATGCATGGATAGGGAGTCACTATACCAAGGAGATTATAGCTAGGCAGAAGATGAGTGTAAGAAAATTGAGACTTGAAGTTATGAAGAAATTTGGTATTCAGGTTAGTCTTGGGCAATGCAGAAGAGCAAAGACTTATGCACTTCAACTTATAGAAGGAAATCTTGTTGATCACTATGCCAAGCTATGGTCATATGGTGAGGAGATAAGGAGATCGAATCCTCGGGTCTACTGTGAAGATTAATGTGAACTGCATGCCAGATGGGAAGAACTACTTCAACTAGTTCTATGTTTGTTTTGATGGAATGAAAATGGGATGGCTACATGGGTGTAGAAGGGTCATAGGTCTTGATATTTGTTTTTTAAAAGGTATTTGAAAAGGAGAATTGCTAAATGTTGTGGGTGAAGGGTTTTCTAGCAAACAATGAACAAATAATCTCTTATGGTTCACATGCAACCCTAGAAAGATCTATATTTTCTTCTATGAAGATAATAAACTAAAACCTAAAGGAAACAATTAATTCTAAAGATCAAAACTGAGAAAACCAACCTTTTGATCTTATGATCCTTGAAGCTAGCAGCACAAATGTCCTGCCTCAAATGGTGTCACACCCAAGCAATGGAGAAGACAGTCCAACAGAGTTTTCTTGGTGAAAATGGCGCAGGTTTTAGGGTGGACAGGTGCCTCCTTTTATAGCCTCCAAGGGTTACAGCTGAAACCCTAAGGAGCCTCCAAATGGGCAAGCCTGCTGACTAAATGGACCAAGCCTTTTCTAAACCCTAATAGGGTTTCGCCAACCATGGAGAATCCTTCCATGGTGGCGCCACTTTTGGCCCCTGTCCACTGGCCAGTTATTTATTCAACTATTAAATAAATACAAACCAGTCCCTGCACTTATAATAAATTAATTTAATCACTGAATTAAATCCAATTAATTCTAGATTAAATCTTAATTAATTATTATAGTTTCTAATTAATATATCAACACTTAAATATATTAATAAACTATTTAATTAATTCTATTGATTTATTAAACAATTAATAAATCAACCTTTTCCTCTACTGAACTCTATCCTAACCTCCAGCTATGAAGGCAACCCAAATGGACTTTGCTTCAATTAACAAGATAAATATAAATATAAAGTCATGGCTTAGACACCTAATCCAACAGTCTCCCACTTGGATAAGTCTATGACTTTAATTTATCTTCTGATTAATAAACAACCTGCAGCTTCCAAGAAACTGCTGCCGAACTCTGACCCAGTCAGTTCTGTCCATAGATAAGTGATCATATGACCCTTCGTCCAACAAGATATTTTCAGACACGAGACATGGATTGAGATCAATCTCTGTCCGATACTCTGTTTCTCGATTTCCGATTCTGCTTATGACTTTCGGACTTCTAATTGAACACATCAATTTAGTCCAGGCTGGCCAGCACTTTAGTCAACTTCAAAATCATCGAGCAGCCTACAGATATCTGTTTCCCATCAGGGTCAATGAACGAATAAGCTTCGACTCATATGCTTGTGTCTTTTACTTGTCAAAATCGTACACAACAATGCGTTTTATAACATCGAGTTACCGATGCGTTTACGTATTATCAATGCACAACCGACTTGCAAATGTCAACTCATATGTCTCTGCTTTAAGATCATAAGATATTATCGTCTCAACATTGCTCGTGATGTAATCCATGAAGCAATCTATTGAGCGCGGGTTTATCCAATACTCAAATCTCTATTTCTAAGTACTCATGAACGTTGTAGCAGTCTTACTGCAATATCTAACTCCTTAGACAATCTACAAACCAATTCACGGCAGTCTTCGTTCATACTTACTCCCGAAAAGTATGAGCGACTGTGGACTTTTGAATAATCAAATTATTCGGGAAGTGAAACATGCAAAATTGAAACATAAAATCTGACTGGTGGCTACTCTTGCCTAATTACCAAGTCTCCACGAGGTAATCACCAAGTCGGATTTTACATAAAACTATTATCGGTTTCTAGATTCCTTTTAAACTATTTAATCCGTGTTATGTATCTATGTCTACTTGACCTTTCACTCTTTCTATGTATTCAAATGTTATACACTAATACACTTCATCCGATCGGATATCCTTCCGATGATATTTCAATTTTGGTTATACAGTCATTCTTACTAACAACTCCATTCTATGTACTGTGACTTTCCATGGTTCTCGGGATCTTTAGTCCACATGACTGCACCCTAAGACTATTTCGAGGTGTTACGATGTGCCGGTGAGCCACACGCGCTCCATCGGAATGCCAACGAAATTCTTTAACCATTAAGTCCTTATTTTAAAAACTCTTTTCAAATTGTTATCAACATTCACCCTAAATCATTTTCCAATGATTTCTCACGTATGTACAAAATCCATTAAGTATTCCTAGCCAGGTCATATCCTGAATCTGACTCACTATGCTCTGAGCATTAAGTCATCAAGACATGTTCATGACACTTCTGATCGATCCAAGAAACTTGTAGGATTCGATCCAGTCCTATTCCAGACTCTTTTGGAATCTAAGGATTACTTATAATCCTTGTGTCATGATTTTTCAATAACTATTTCCTTTCGGAGACTCTTTTCCATGCATCTTGAATCTTATCAAGATCATGCTTACTATGGCCAGGTCTATACTGATGACATCATCTATCTGATATGTGTTAATGGATTATGTGAGTATGTTGCACCTTTTATATCTCTCATGCCAAATCATTACACTTTGCAATGACAGAAAACTATTTCCTAGGGCAATGCATCTTGAGTCTCATCAAGATCATTTTGGCAGAGTTTCGATCTATCTAATAGACGTTTATAAACAACCGAGCATGTCGTATCTTTATTAAGTCTTTTATAGCGATCCGTTTCTTAACACCAAGTCATTACACTTTGTAATGAAAAAGAGACGTTTCCTAGAAACATTATGTAACTCACATATCGAGATAGATAACAGCGACACTCCCACTGGCTTTGACATGGTTATGGACTATTCACAAAATCCAGAGCTTATGGCAGATTTTGAGGATCCAAACCTTTCTGACATCTTAACGGATATCTTTCAGCCCTTTCTCAAAATCCAATCCTTTGGCATATTTTGAGAATCTGAATATCCTTTCTTGCGAGATGCCCATGGCGTAATTCCGAGCCCACGTACCTTTATACTAGCATACTCTTTGTGAGTCCCCATTAGTGTGCCGGTGATCCACACGCGCTCCACTAACGACTTACATTATGCAGTATCCTTTCGGATTTCATCTTCTATTGAGAGTGCTTCTCCCGGAATCAATTACTTGACTCTGGATATCGTCTCACTCAACCAGATGTTCTGAAGGTATGTTTCTGTCTATGCTGCTTTCTTTTGATGATTCGATTACTCCCACTGGTTTTTAGACCAGGTGTAAAATCAATCAAAATGCCACATAGACTGTGTCTCGTCCTAAGGTTCTCTTAATCGGCAGCAATCGGGCTCGCCAATGCTTCCAAGTAGTCGGATTGTAAATCCGTACCAACTATAGTGTTTTACCACTATTCGGTATGTCACCCCGATCATAACTACTTATGACGGTGATCAATACTACTGGTCAAGAGAAGATTATGTCAGTATTAAAACAGAAATCTAATTTCTTCTCTAAGCCTAGTGATGACTAAAGGTTCTTTCACTTTACTAATCCTGAACCCATTCAGGACTGTCCCAACCCCCACTGTTTCCTTAGAACATGAGTTCTTTCTAAAAGAGCTCTTTCTTTTCCAGTTATAGCGGGATAGCTAGTGAAACGACATTTCTGATTAGGTTCAGGCTAGTCATGTGGTTCGGACGATCACTGCAAGACCCTGGACTTTTAATGTACAAGTGGGACAATCCCAGCTTTACATTTCAGACAGTGTCTGCAAAACCTACTCAGTCGAAGGATGTGGTTGGAATATGGTCTGACTGGTTTAATATTCAATGTATCGGAAACTAATTGACAATGTATCTCATACATTGAGGATCGAACTGTTTCGACCAACGCTCCATCATCTTCCTTAAGACACATTATAACTATTAATGTTCTTGGAAGGGAATAAACTGTGAAACATTTTCCCAGTTTATGTCGTCACTCAGGTTCTGTGGGTCTTGTACTTCCTTTGAAGTCCTTGAACTGTTCAAGGTTTCAATTCAATCACTTATTCTGACAAGCGAAGCCATATTTGTCATACCGATTGACAAATATCGCGGAGTACAACCAATTGTGTTCTATTTGAGGATTCGAGCAAAACACAACAACTGATTTGTTCGTTGCTCCTAATCTCAATCTCTTTTACATCTCTATGTAAACTTATGACTTTGTTAATTTTGTTCAAGACTTGCAATCTTCAGTTGACTCTAAGTCAACTGATTCCAAAATCCTGTCCTTTGGATCTTTGGGTGATTCATTTCTTGCTACATGTGTTTTATAAAGAACTTAATCATCATCTGACTCTAAGTCAAATGATTCCAAAGTCCTGTCCAACTGGACCTTTGGTTGAATTGATTCTTACAACATTTATCTTAACAATCATAAGGGACACAATTTCTAAAATCCAAACACTTTGGATGCATTCAACATTCAAGTTATTACTAATCATGCATTCAAAACATTCATATAACATTTCAAGGATAATTTCAAACAACAGGTGTTAAAAGAAAAACGAAAATTTTATTAAAACAAAAAATCCTTGAACAATGTACTATATGATAGACAATGTCTTACGCATCTAAAAGCTAATAACAATATTTCAATATCTAACTAAACTTCAAAACTGCATGAGCCGGAAATCCAATCCAAATGTGCTCCTATGCGCCAAAGTCCCGTACCTTACTGATTCCCTGCATACAAACCAAATGTGACTATCACATTATTCATCAAGGAATTATGGAACATGAGTTTTGAGGTTTTTAGACATACCTGAGCTTTCAAAAGATTTTGACCTTGGACCGTCTTCCAATCTTTCCGTGACTGTATCCGATTCTGTGGATTCCTAGCTTAACACATATCCAGACGATCTGGATCGTTTCTTGCTGCGTCTTCCCACTAGACTTAATCCAGAAGTAGCTGAACCATTGGCGCTATGCCTATCCAAGAGTGACTCGTATAAAGTCAACAGTGGACGCATTTCCATTAAGGTCTTTTTCTGGTCTTTCTTTCTATACGTCTGATTGAACAGATCGTACTTACTGGTCAGTGAAGCGAGTAGAGTGTTAACACTCGACTCCTGACTCATGGAATAACCAAGTTTGTACAATTCGCCTATGTACGCTTCAATCTGAAGAACATGTGAATTGATGCTACTTCCTTCTTTTAACTTACACTCTGCAAGTCTTTTGAAGATCCTAGCTCGTTCCTCTTCAACCGGTTTTTGGAACTTTTCCTCAACCGATTGCATTAACTCATATTGCCCCAAGGATTGAAAATCCTTGCAGAACTCGGGGTCAATGGTCAATAGCATGAGGTCACGAATCTTTTCGAATTCATCAACTAAGATGTTACGCTCATCATAAGAACCTTTTATGATGACTTGTTCCGGTGGAACCGGGATCGGATACTCGGTGAGAAGAGGCTTGCCAGCAATGACGAGAACCCATCTCCAATTGCGAAGCCATTCCATACAGTTAAGGCCAGTCAGCATTTCCATATTTAGCAGGTGCATTCTGATGCTCTCAGAAATGGGTGAAGGAGGAGAGGGAGGAGAATAGACACTTGATTCAGACATCTACAATAAACAGAATTTATTAGTTTAATTTATCCTTTTAAATAATTACTCAATTTATTATTTATTAAGGCTAGGACCCAAGATACCCCAACTATGATGTGAAGAGGGATGCCGTAATCACAACATAATGGTCATTAAGGTAGATAATACAGTTATCAATTTCATCTTATGAAACTCCTAGATCTGTTGAGACACATTGAACTATTCAATGGCATGTTTAGTCTCGGATGTGCCCCACTGTTTGTGACTGGGATGCCGAGGATCACAAACCGGGTGTGAATAACCATGCAAATTAGCTTGGTACTCTCGAAGTCAATTGCCATCTCTAATTAACGTGCCGGTTAACCACACACGCTCCGTTAATAATGACAAAATCGAGAAACCCATTGCAAGTCTTTGTGAACCCCTATTGGTGTGCCGGTTAACCACACACGCGCCACCAATGTTTCACAAATTGCAATGTGCAATTTCGTGGATTAGCACCAATTCACATTTTTAAACCTAAAGTAACTAGATTGGGATTTGTTTGAGGTTCTAGTACTTTCAATTATAGCATTATACTTTTAAGAGGCTTAGCGGTTCTATCAAACCCGTTCGACTAACGACACCAGACTGTCCAGGAGAGCGGTGGGTGAGAGTGGACACCCATTAGACTACCATTTTATAGGCAGTCGCCTTATACCCTCTTTATAGGACAGTTTTGTGAATGAGGTCTACTAGCGGTAAGACTAACCATTTAATCTTATATATAAGTATTAACTTTTAATCATAAATATATAAGATATATTTTAATCTTATTAAAATATTTTAGAATTAATTTATTCAGAATATTCGCTAATTTATTCTATTTTTTTCGAAAATTTTAAATTAATCCTTTAAGCTGATTTAATTTATCTTTTAATTAACAATTAATTAAATTAATTAAATCTAAGATAGATTTTATAAATTAATCAAATTAATTTTACCTATCTTAACCCCTAAGGTTCGAAATTTGCTGGCTAGGGTTTAAGGGTTCAAGTTATCTTGAAGATACAGTTACCAAAAATAACAACCAACTTAAAAGGCAAGCAAATAAAGGGGATCCAAGGGGGGTGGCGGCTAGGGTTAGGAAACCCTAGCCTATGCAACGAAATTTAGGCCATTCCAAGAGGGTTTTCGCAAAAACACTCAAGGAAAGAATCATTCAAGCAGTTTATATCAATTTATAAGAAAACAAGCCTAAGCTCTGATACCACTGAAGGGTTTTCTAGCAAACAATGAACAAATAATCTCTTATGGTTCACATGGAACCCTAGAAAGATCTATGTTTTCTTCTATGAAGATAATAAACTAAAACCTAAAGGAAACAATTAATTCTAAAAATCAAAACTGAGAAAACCAACCTTTTGATCTTATGATCCTTGAAGCTAGCAGCACAAATGTCCTGCCTCAAATGGTGTCACACCCAAGCAATGGAGAAGACAGTCCAGCAGAGTTTTCTTGGTGAAAATGGCACAGGTTTTAGGGTGGCCAAGTGCCTCCTTTTATAGCCTCCAAGGGTTACAGCTGAAACCCTAAGGAGCCTCCAAATGGGCAAGACTACTGACTAAATGGACCAAGCCTTTTCTAAATCCTAATAGGGTTTCGCCAACCATGGAGAATCCTTCCATGGTGGCGCCACTTTTGGCCCCTGTCCACTGGCCAGTTATTTATTCAACTATTAAATAAATACAAACCAGTCCCTGCACTTATAATTAATTAATTTAATCACTGAATTAAATCCAATTAATTATAGATTAAATCTTAATTAATTATTATAGTTTTTAATTAATATATTAACACTTAATATATTAATAAACTATTTAATTAATTCCATTGATTTATTAAACAATTAATAAATCAACCTTTTCCTCTACTGAACTCTATCCTAACCTCCAGCTATGAGGGCAACCCAAATGGACTTTGCTTCAATTAACAAGATAAATATAAATATAAAGTCATGGCTTAGACACCTAATCCAACAGTGGGAAGGGATGCTAATAACCATTTGTTCCCTATTGTATGGGCAGTTGTTTGTGTGGAGAACAAAGAGAATTGGAAATGGTTTTTGGAAAATCTAATAGATGATTTTGATTTATGATTAGGAACTAGCATTTCCTTTATTTCAGATCAACACAAGGTATTAATTTCACTTCAATATAAATTTTCCTTTGAATTGTTATATATGATTGTTAATACTATGTGTTATCAGGGGTTGATTGAAGCAGACAAGCAGTTAAAGAGATTTCACCATATGCAGAGCACAAGCAATGTGCTAGGCATATTTGTCAGAACCTGAAGAAAAGATATAGTGGAGCCCAGTATGAAACCTTGTTTTGGAGAGCTGTAAATTGTTCCACTGAAGAAGCCTTTAAGGCTACCATGAAGGAGCTTCATGTGTTGAACCAGAATGCTCATAAGTATCGTATGGATAGAGACTTAAAGACTTGGTGTAAAGCGTATTTCCAACCAAGAAAATGTTGTGATTCTATTGAGAATGGGATGTCTGAAAGCTTCAATGCATTACTTGTGGAAGCTAGAAAAGGTTGTGGATGATGGATCTACTATAAAACTTGAAGCTTAAGGGACAGACATGGGGTAATCAGGTATGCCCAACCATAAGAGACAAACTCAATGAACTTAAAGTTCATCAGAGGAATTGGCATGTTCTACCCAGTGGTTTAAACCAGTTTGAGGTTAGAGGTACATCTGATGCATTTGAGGTTGATTTTGAAAGGAAAACATGTTTTTGCATAAATTGGCAACTTAATGGATATGGGTGTGTCCACTCTGTAGCTTGCATATGTTATCTGAATAGGGATGTGGAAAGTTATAAGGATAAAAGGTTTACAAGCATGACATACATGAAATCATACATGTATAGAATTAAAGGGATGAATGGAAGTAGCATGTGGCTTGAGACAACATATAGACCACCTTTACCACTTGTGGCTAAGAGGATGCCTGGAAGACTAACTACTAAATGTAAGAGAGATGCTACAGAATATCAAAGTGGGAATAGGGTGTCTAAGGTAGGTAAAAAAGTGAAATGCAGTATTTGTAGGGAGGTAGGTCACAACAAATCCACTTGTTCCAAGGGGGGAGGCCAGAAAAACTTAACATCAGAAAAGGTAAGAAACCAAACCATAGTGGACAGGTGGTTGAGAGTGAAAAAGGTAATGTTGGGAATCAACAAGGGCCTGTTGATGTTGAGGTTGGGAATGGAGGAGGTGGTGTTGATGTTGAGGTTGGGATTGAAGAAGGATATGTTAGGTATGAAGTAGGGGATGTTGATGTAAGTGTATGTAACTTAAATTTATTTGTTACTAAAAAATTATAACTAATCTAACTTAGTATAACTTGTAGGTTATAGTGAATGAAGGAGGAACTGTTAATGATCAAGTACAAGTTAGTCAACTTTTTGATGAGATGGACCTAAGTCTTACAATGATGCAGGCAAATGGTGATGAGGAGGACGAAATTGTTGTGCAAAATGCTGAGGAGGTCCTACCATTAACAACTATTAGACAAATGTTGGAGAAGATTAGACGCTGAAATCAGAGTGGATAGTCAATAGGAATTTAAGTAGGGTGGTTGGTGTGCCTAATGATCCTGGAGTATCAATGGAGAAAGCAGTTAACTTAGATTAGGTTTTAATTATCTGAATGTTATTAGACTTTGTTTGCACGTTTGTGGGGTTTGTTTGTTTGACTACTTATGTTATTTGACATTGCTACGTTAAAAACATGGTTTGCATGTACCAAACTTGAAGCCTTTATGGCAACTTTTGGATTGTAATATAAGTTATTCAGGTTTGCATGCATGCAAATGGCTCACATGGTACCTTATGTTAGTTTTTAAATGGTTAAATTGGATTTGCATGTGGACCACAATGTCCTGTAAACGTATAAAGAATGCAAAAAGTTGGTAACATGGGGTCCATTACACACTTAAGTTTAAGAAATTGGTTAACACATTCTTGAAGGAATAAAGCAGCACTTGTATTAAGCTTTACATGCATGTGAATACATTGTTCAAGGCCCATTGTCAATGTGCATGTTCGTGTGCATGGGCATTGTACTTTCATTAAGTCAACTGCATCACAATTGGGGGACAAGGACAACACTTATCCATATCATATTGTGGAATAGATGTGGTCCCTACATATCACATTCTATAAAAATGCACCGATTTGGAAACATGTGAGCCAACAAACACTTAACCATATGACATTGTTTAAAGTGACAACGACTAAAGTAGTAGACATGTTTGTGCTTACCAGACATGGTCTATGGATTCTAGTAATGTACTTTACCATAAAGAAAGACATAAATAGATTCTGAAAACAATGTTCAATTGGTCGACCACATGCCACTTATGTCCACCAATTTACAAATGTGTAATGCTACCAAAGGTCCAATAAGATGCTATAAACATAAATTAACATTGTTAACATTACTTTAAAATATTTAATAAAACATATATAACAACTTGTACAAAATGCCCCTTTTAAAGGAACCAAGCAGATCATATGTTAGGTTAGCATATCCACATTATTAAAGTTTTTCACCAAAAGTCTACCCATCCGGTTGGAATATTAGTTCATCAACCGTAGCCAATTCTCAAAATCTATACACATACCAACCAAACCCATCCCAAAAACCCCTCAACAAGCACCAAAAACACCTGCCCAACCACCATCACTTCCATGTAACACCCCGATTTTTTTCGGAAATTTTTTTTTTATAAAAAACATCATAACGCCAAAAGCGCATAAATTTTAAAACACAGTAGCGCCAAAAGCGCATAAACTTTAAAAGCACAATAGCGCTAAAAGCGCATAACCGTTATTCCATCATGTTTTAAATCATTATGTGACAAAATGTCAACTTTTAAAACTTTTCTCATGACCTCGTGTCATGTCTTAAAAATATGGTCCCACAAAAAAACAATTAAGTTGTACAAATGTTTGAACAGCTACGGGGGTTACAACTGCATATCAAATTAAACCATAGAAAGCAAGTTATGATTACAAACCAGGATATCAGCCAAGGTTAGCTCCATCTAAAATCTCAATCACCTCGGGTCATTTACTTGCTTCTATCTCTTGTGTCTAAAACCTGAGATACATGGCATAAAATAAAATATGTAAGACGAAAACGTCTCGTGAGCTACAGGGGTTTTAGACTCAAAGCATTATTGAAAAGATTTTATAATCAATATCCAATATTAGACAAATTTCTTTTCGAAATGCTTTTCAAAATAAGTCATATAAATGACCTTTATTTTCCAAAAACTTATTTACAATCTAAGTCGTATAGTTGACGGTTACTTCCAAAATCTTTTGCAAAAACAACTCATATAAGCTATTCTTTATTTCCAAAACTTCTTTAAAAGTTGATTCATACAAATACATTATTGAATAGAAATAAATTCTCTCTTTTTCAAGTAAACATAGTTCATGCAAAATGCAAGTATGCAATGCATGATTCTCACACAAATGCAGCTTACGGATTAACCTGCCCGCATCTTAGGTCTAAAAGACCAAGTCACTTTCGTGACAGTAACTTACGATTATATACGCATCTTAAGGTCTATAAAGACCAAGAGCTTACCAAAATAGGAGAACAAATCTTCCTATAATGGCATCTTAGGAGACTTCTACTTCGCGACGGGAGGTACCATCTCAGTAGAGTCTTGGTGTCCCGTTACGGGGACGTGTCCGGACCTTGCTGACTCATGCAATCACACTCTATGCATGAATAAAAACACTCTTCTTTTGTACAAGAAATCACAATGCCATGAGACGCATGTACAATAATATAAAAATTAACAATTTAAATCTTTCATAAATATAGTAGGCTTAAGCCGAAGCGATCTTTCAATAACAGAGTAGGCTTGATGTCAGAACATACTTTTGTAATCATTGTAGGCTTGATGCCCAAAACATTCTTTCAAAATCATCATATAAAACTTTCATAGTCATAAATTACGTAGAACGATTTGCATATCATTCAATATTGAAAAGTCACGTAAAAGCTTTGTCATCAATTTACCATGTACCCCATAGTGGAAAAAAACCACATGTACTCACCTTAGTAGCTAGGTACGTCTAGCTACACTAATCCACCCATCTCTTGTACTAGTCCAGATAATTCTAGTCTTTCGTAATTTCCACACGTCCTTCAATCTCTATTGATTCGATAAGAGATTAGAACTAATTAGACCACTAAACACATAATATGTATATAATCATTCTTGCATATCTTCTAATTATTATCTACTTCCATTCCAATGGCTAAACATGCGTTACAAAATCTTACTACACAATTTTGCCAATTTTTACCATTTTTGTCCCACTTTGGCAACTTCGTCCAAAGTTCATGTAAACTTGCATTTAAATCATTGTTATATAACCCAACAATGTACTAATAGTGTTTAAAACATTGGTAAAGCTTTATAGGACCTTTTAAGCCACTTTTCGTTTCGACACTTTTTGACTGTTTTTTTTCTATTTAGGCATCGTACTTTGCCTAATTGTGTTTTCTTGGGTTTTAGTATGAAATCTTAGTAACTTCCGGTCTTAACATGTTTATAAAACAATATAAATGCCTAGATGTCAAAACATCTTTCGTTTCGCTCTTTTATTCTATTTTTGGCAAATTTGCTGTTAAAATTATAAAAATAAAAATTATTTTTAAACATCACACTTTTTACATAATTTGTTGCCAAAACCACCCAACAATACATAAATGTTGATATAAATTCATTCCATACTCATACGAGCTCGTATTTGCTAAAACGGTAACTTCTTAGTTAAACCGCGGCTATTTTGATCAATTTTTAAACTTAACCAAAACACATTCTTTCTTGACCCCAACTTGGTTATTTCTTTTAATCTAGCATAATTACATGACAAGGAATCATAGTATTCAAGTCTTGTGGTCGATTCTCAAACTTTTGCTTCTTAGGCCTAAAACGGCCATTTTACTATAAATAATCTAATTATAGTCTTTTTATGACTAAATGGTATTTTACATGATATTTAACCAATTGCTTGACTTTCCAATTCAATGTTACCATATTGTGGTGTAAGCATGTTCCATAGGTCATACTTTAACTAGTTTCTTGATCACCAACATCTACACCACTTCTTGTCCCATTTTAGACTTTTATCAAAGTCAAATTTGTCCCTCTTTTTGCCATTGGATTATTATCTAGCAAACTAACTCTATATTGTTGACCCTTTAGGGTTTCTAACTTATTACAAATAGTATTTCAAAGTTCCAAACTCAATTTCCCATATCTCAAGCAAATTCCAAGTAATTTCATCATTTGTCAATTGTTTGACTTTGATAGAAAAAGTCAAAGCTGTTAAATTTCTCAAACACCAATTTACACAATTTTAATCATATCATGATTCTAACTTGATAATGGGATATTAATTGTCTCAAACAACTTTTTAACATGTATTTTCAAGTTCTTAATTTATATAACATACATATATGTACTTGATATTCTTTTGATTTAAGAAATCGTGTTAAGGACTTCAACATCCATTTTTTTTTGTCCCATGATAATTACTTGACAACTAGAAACCCTTGATGTTCCTACATTCGTACAATCTTCAATATGTGCCCAAACTTAAAACAATTTCATCATAGATAATGCAATTTTCCAAAGATTCTTGAGCAATTCTAAACATGCATTCAAGCATGTTCGATTTCAACAGCTAGGGTTAGAAAAATCAGAAATTACCTTTGAAATTTCTGCCCAAAATCAAGAAATTGTAAACATCAAGGCTGAATTAAACTTGGATTCAGACCATCTTGACCATTTCTTCCACCGACGACCACCTAACACGTTGCCAACGGCGCCGGTGACCTAGCTGTCATAGTGAACTCCGACCAGTCGCAAGCTGCTTCCATCCATCGTCTTCGTTGTCTCGATCCGACCCTCTCTCTTGCTGAAGATAAGCAACAAACACGCACACCCACAATCGGGTTTGAAATCCGGTCGACAGCAACACCACCTGCCACCGCTGCTTCTTCTGATTGCTTCCTCCCCCCGCCGGCGTTTTCTTCACGTCACCGGCAACAGCAGCGAGAAACTGCTGTCATCACTTCCTCCCTCAGTCTCGATTTCTATTTGTCTCTCTTTCTCTTTTCGTGATCTAGTAGTCTCTATTCCCTCTGATCTTGATTTGGCGAATCACACAAAAATCGATTTTTGGTTTTGGAACTCGTGTTCGTGAGTTTTGGATTTAGCGAGAGAGGAGAACACGTGATATCTGAAGGGTACGCACACCGTATTCTTCAAAAAAACCGGGTTCTGAATTAGAGTTAGGTCAGATTTGGTAATTTCCTAAAATACCCCTCCTTCAAGCCTTGAGAAAAATTTTCAACTTTTGTTATTACTTTTCCTGATTTTCTCTTAGTCATAACTCCTTCATATGATATCCGAATTTTATAAACTTTATGCCTTTAGAAAGGTGGGAATAATCTTTACAACTTTCTACTACTGACTTAAGTCTGAATCGTAATAGATTTTCCGTTATCAACCCTTGAAAATGGTCATTTGTCCATTTTTGTCACTTTTGGGCAATTTTAATTTCATCATAACTTTTTCGTTACAACTCCAAATGACCCGATTATTTTTCCTATATTTTTGTCATCTCAGGTATTACAAAAGTCATATTGATGACGTTTCCTCAATTCCTTTTAGATTTTGAGATATTAATTTTTAAAGATTATTCAATAAAATTTTCACTCTTGGTCCTTTATTCCCATTTTTGTTCTTGTATCCTTAAAACAAATTTTCAAAATGAAATATCACTTCATATTAACTTAATAAAAGGCCTTCAAATTTATGTTCAAACATTTTCACCTCCTTTGACCTTCTTGCTCTTTCATAAAACGTTTAAACGTCAAATTGTATCTTAAACGCGTAATTAAATTTTTGGTTGTCACATTCCATCCCTTCACGACTACACCCACAACACGACCAATACCACAAGCAAACAAAGGATAATCTTTTTGTACATACGCAGTTGACGGTTCAAGCCACCCACCTCGGTTTCATGGTTGTTGTTTTGCATCTCTAGTCGTTCATTCAGCTTTGCGATGATACCTTCAAGCTCTTGAATTCGTCTACGATACTCCACTAGCTGGGTCCTCAACTCAGCATCATCGAGCTTCTTTTTGGTATCCAATAGAACTTGCTTGTAATAATTTGGGTCCTCTTCATGCGACAAGCCCTTCCGGTCGAAGTAGTCGCAACTTTTCTTCTTAGTCTGCGTAAAACATGACACATTCCAAGGTCAGTTTACGGTTTGCGATTAACAACCCAATCAAATTCGAACCCCACCTGTTTACTATTTAACCTCATTTAGGGTTTGCGATTAACAACCCCTAAATCAGAAAACAAATCCACATTACATTTAACCTCCAGTTTAGGGTTCTCGCTCAACAACAAATCGACTATCTATTTCACAATCGCACAACCAACTCAATAAACAAACCGATCAGACAATGTTAACGTCTTCGATCAGACAAAACTTTTCATTTTTTTAACAAATCTACCTCCAGTTTAGGGTTCTCGCTCATGATTGTTTTTTGTCTAAAGTTTTCATTTTTTTTAACAGATCTACCTCATACCATGGAGTTTACGTAGTTATATAATTTCCAACCAGGGTTTCTCGGGCTCCACGAGGTGCGTTCAACAACCGGAAGCCTTGGGTCGCAATTGCACAGTTGCGGTCCAACTGCTCGATCACCTCCTAGAGCTTGACGACCTCTCTCTAGTGGAACAACAGCATTCGAAAACGACGAAATCACTTTCTACTTTAGAGTTTTCTGTGTTTCAAAAAAGAGAATCACGTTTGATTCTTTTTCCCTTGAAACCCTTTCCTTTTAAAGCGACTCAGACCCGCCCTGGTGACGTGGATTGGCTGTCCACGTGTGTGTCCACCTCATACAGCCACATAAGCCATCAACCAGCTAACCTGGTTAAAACACTCGATTTTCCCTAATTTGACACGTTTTTTTAAAGAATGATGGTCTATTATGCAAAAAAACGTTTAAGGACCAAATCGGGTAAAAATCGAAAGCTTATGGTGCTAGAGTAGCAATAACCCTTGTTTAAATATATGAAACATAGGGATTGTTATTGTTATTCTGCTATTAGGCAGGGACTATATCTATAATTTTGTGAAAAAACAGAGATCATTTTTGGAAATATGCAATTAGACATAGACTATTTTTGCCATTTTCTTAAATGCATGGACAATCTAATAATTTTCAAAATAGAATGACACTTTTTAAATTTTATATTAGAAAAGAATCATTAATGTAACTTTGTGAAACACATGGGTCATAACTATGAAGTAGCTATTAGACACCGACTATTATTGTAGTTTCATGAAATATGGAACTCTGTTGTAATTATTCTATTATCCTGGGCCCATTTATGTAAATTTGGCATATTTTTCAATATATGTCTGATAAAAAGTATTTTTAATATAATTACTCATTGAATTTTGAATTAGGGTAAATTGTAAAACATACACTAAGTTTTCAAAAATTCTAATTCTAACACTATTATTTTTTTCAGTTAAGAAACTAAGTTTTAAATAAAGTTCGATTTTGGCACTATATTTTCAAATTATTTCAATGTTGGCCATTTGGAAGGTCAACCTAGTTACCAGCTGATGTGACACGGTTATGTGTCAATCTTTGATGATGTGGCACTGACATGACATAATGATATGACACTTTTTGGTGACATTGCTTTTTATATGTCAAAATTTTTTAAAAAATAAAATGTATTGACTTAATTGAAAAATAACATAGTGTTAAAATCAAACATTTGTAAAAACTCAGTGTCTTTTGTGCAATTTACTATTATTATAATTTAAAAATCTATTAACGTTTTTACCATATGATTTTATTTCTAGGCAATGCGAGGACATACATCTAGTACAATAATAAAGTAGCCTGATCACTAATCTCAAGGCGTTCAAACAAAAATCAAAACTAAACTGAGATAATTGAATCTAAAATCATGTAGAAAGGACGTCAAAGACTTATTCACGTCGAAGTAAATTTGTTGAATATTGGGAAAAGTATGCATCAACTAACACGAATTGTATGATAAAAGTCATTTAGCCATCTAATTTCACAATAACACGACTTGAACTATGGAAAACAATATGTAAACGTTAATTGGGAGCATATTATTGAAGAATTGAGGTCTATTGGGAATAGTCGTGAGTTTTTTAGAGCATCTAGTTGTTAACTAAACTACTCGGAGTTCAATTAGGCGATAACAACCATTCCATTCTAATATCACCTACGCCGATGATGCTACACAAGTTGATTCATGTTACCATATGGTTTTATTATTGATTACTTTTTCTTCATTTAACTATTTTATGCAATGGTGAGCAAAAATCAAACTGCAACCAAAAGTATCGAAAAAGAAACCAAACTGAACGATTTTTGGTTTTTAAAAGACAGAAGTTTTGGGTTCATTTTGGATTTGTATAAATATGTGTGTGTGTGTGTCTATATATATATATATATATATATATATATATATATATAACCATCTCCTGATGGCCGAGTTGGTAGCTTTCCCACCTTTCCATAGGAGAGGTCAGGGTTCGACTCTCACCGGCTTCAATTAGGGATGGCCACCGGTACACCCAAAGGGTGGGTTGCCTGGCACACGAGTTTACCGGGTGTTCGTGTTACCCCGAGGTTGGGTCAGTCGGGTCGTCCAAAGGACGGGTCGGGTGGCTTCCTCGGTTATCAATATATATATATATATATATATATATATATATATATATATATATATATATATATATATATATATATATATATATATATATATATATATATATATATATATATATATATATATATATATATATATATATATATATATAGGGAAGGGTTCAAATGAGAACCATTAAAAAATTAAGAACCGTGAGAACCAATCTTGGCCCTTGACGCAATTCATCGGAGGATTGTATATATATGGATGTTAACAAGTGTGAACGCGTTGTAGACGATCAAAACCCACAACCATTGGATCAAAATAATGTGTAACTTAGATTAGTTCTTTTAGTTCTCAATCTTTTAATGGTTCTCATTTGAACCTATTCATATATATATATATATATATATATATATATATATATATATATATATATATATATATATATATATGTATGTATGTATGTATGTATGTATGTATGTATGTATGTATGTATGTATGTATGTATGTATGTATGTATGTATGTATGTATCTATACACACACAAAGTTACTAATCCAATGAATTATACGAGTTACCTAATTAAAAAGTAAATTGTAAAAATTACGATATTTGTTGATTTTGTATGAAGAATAGTAATATCCAAAAAGAATTCCTATATACTTAGATGTTACTCTTCATCTAGGAAAGAATTGCTCCAATACATAAAAATGAGTATAGTTGACCAATTATGAACATACAACTAAGAAACATCAATGCAAGTGCGTTGCTAACATGGGTACAAAATTAGAAATGCATTGCTATAACAGAACAACTACAAAATTTATAATAAAACAAATAACCCTCTGTAGAAAAAATTTATTAAAACATATTATTAAAAAATATCAAACATTTATATAATAATGATAAAGGATAACACAAACATTGTAATAAGAAAAAATATTTAATGATTTATGATTATTAAAATGATAACATAAAACATGACAAAAAAACACAACCTCATATTTTATATGAAATGAAATGTAAAGATCATGAACCTCATTATGTTTTTTAACTATTGCAATGACATCATCAATTTTCTCAGTCAACATTCAATTTCTTTTATTTTCATTATTAAGATAAAAGAATGGCTTGTTTCTTATTCACCTCGAGGAACCTCCATAATAGTATCAATATGTGCAACTTTTTCTTCTTTTCGTTCTATTAAATGTCTTTTCAAATTCTAAAAGAAAAATTGTATTGGTTCTTAATTTTTGTTACTAACTTTATTTGTACTCCTATGATAAGTCCACTTGTCATATTCTTCTTATTCCCATCATATTTACATAAGATATCTAAAATACCCTTAATAACTAATTTAAAAATTAAAAACAAAAACAAAAAGAGCTGGAAAAAGGGATCCCACGTGACTTTACCACCATTGAGTTACTTTTTCCTTTTTTTTTCCCCTTTTTTTCTTTGTTTATTTATTTCAATTATTTAAAAAAAAACTTCATATCTTTCTTTTGTTCACTATATCTTATTTTTCTTCTTATTTATTTAGACTTTTTTTTCTTTCATTTAAATCTTTTTGGCTTTTTTATATTTATATTAGAATTCGTTTTTCTAATTTGTAATTTATATTAAGAGAATCCCCCACTTTAGATTACGATTAATTATTTTTACGAATCAAACTTTTTTGTGTTAATCGATTTTTTTGTTGTGGCGATTAAAAGAAAATTTTCAAACACAAAATATATAGTAAAATCAGTACATCATTCAAATACAAAATATGTAGTATAAATCGATACATGTTCAAACCGGTACATTAAGATCAAACTGGAACTTCAGATTATCATTATAGGAAATTTCTCCATGCTCCTCACAACTTGTGGTATTCGTCTTCCATTTTTTTCTTCATAACTTTTTCTACTCTCGATTCCTTTCTCTTCGAAGGTGGCCGACCTTTACTACGTACTTGCAATGGTGTTAACATTTTTGTAGTCGAGTCTGAAACATGAACATCTTCGGTTGTCAAATTTACTTTACTATTACAACCCTAAACTGAACTATCATTCAACTTTTCTTTTGCCATATTCATACAACTTATCAAGTATTCATACTTTTCACGAGTATTAGCAATATGTGCAACCTCGTAAAAGTTGGAACACAATTTGTCAAATAATTTAGTTTTATGATCACTCATCAAATCTAGATAACAATTTATCACTAAATAGTGACCGTGCTTCACATCTTTCCTCCACCAAGTCTGAATAAACCGTGGATGGATTTCTTTAACATCCTTCTCAATTAATATCTTCACCATATGCCTACAAATAATTCCTCGAAACCCAAATAAATGGCAAGAGCATTGCATATCACATGTAATCTCATCATAAATAACACTATAGACAAATCTTTTTTTTGAAATCTCCATGTTTCCCTTCCACAATATCTGTAACATGAAAAACGTATCAGGTATCATCCTGTTTGACCAATGAAGAATTGCAAAATAACATACCTCGCAATTCATCGTGAAACAACTTAAAAGTTGCATTGGTGTACGCCTCGTGAAATTGTTTCTCAAAATAAAACCCAGTTATCAATTTATATGAAGAATATGAGATTCAAAATAAGCCATAGTTTCTTTCTCAATCTTGCTTTTTCAACGCGTTGTCATATTGTTCAACAAATTGTCGTAATGAGGTTTTAGAGTTAACATATGCATGGAAAAAGGAATTCATGCTTTCACTTCTTTGCGTAGTAGACATCCCGGCCCAAAAGTTTACTTTTACATATATCGGCACCCAACGTCGCCGATCGTTAAATAAAGAACACAACCACTCATTTTTTTCAAGCCCATAATTTTCAATCATCTTGCACCACACATCTTCGAACTCTTGAGGATCCATATACTCTTACACAAAGGTTTTTAGAGTCTTCTTTATTACTTTATATTCAGTCAACCCACTTAACTTTCAGGAATTGTTTTCATAATATGCCAAAGACAAAGATGATGATGAGATTCGCGGAATACCTGTACCACAGCTCCTTGTATTGATCGGCATTGATATGTTATTATTGCGTTTGGTGTCTGTCCATTCATGCATTCTAACCACGACTTGAATAACCACACATATGTTTATATATCCTCCTGTGAAAGTAAACTGCATCCAAATAAGATTGATTGCCAAGGGTGATTTACTCCAACAAAGGTGCAAACAACATATTATATTTGTTAGTCAAATATGTACTATCAAATGAAACAACATCTCCGAATGATTCGTAAGCTGTCCTAGACCTTGCATCTGCCCAAAATACATTATGTAAACGTCCTTCATCATCCATGTCAATCACATAGAAAAATATTGAACTCCTCCTTTGCATACGAACAAAATAATTACGAAGTGCCTCGGCATCCCCAAGCCCAAGTATTAATTGTCTTACTTTTTTATGTAATTTCTACAATCTCTGTCTCACCAAATGACAAATTGACATACCCTTTCGCTTCAACGACTAACGGATGGAAACTTTTGTTTAATGGAATTACGGCATAATCATTCAACTCAAGTCTTCTCATAGCATACGAATCCATTTTCTTTTCTGATTGTTGGAATCCTGATTTTTTGGGACTTAATGCATGATTATGTTCAAGAGATAGTGCATCTTCCATCACCAAAAGCAATTACGTAAATTTTTTCTTTACAATTTGTTTTAGTTGACAATTGACATGCTCTATCTTTCTTAGGCACATATACACCTCCTCTCGCACATCCAAGTGAATAGTAAGTGGTAGCACTATTTCCCATTGTTCTTGTACTAAGTTCCCGAAAACCAAATCCACTTTGATAGGCATTTTTTAAAGTAATCATAAAGTTCCTCTTCTGAATCAAACATCATTCCAACTTTAGGAATATTTTGATCATCTTCAATTGTATTTGTAAATTCAGGTTGATTATCTTGAGGATTGAGAATTATATGTGCTTCAAATGTATCTGCCTCCATGATTTAATCAGACTTTCTTAAAATATGGAAGAAAGAATTACATGAGAAACATCCACTATCAAAAAAATCTAATATACGGGAATAAATAGGGTGCTGTACAAATCCAATATCACAAAACCTCATATCAAGAACAATATATTGCATATAAAGAATTTGCTGTACAAAAATCCAATATGAAAAAATCACACAAACAATGGTTGAAATCGCACATACAAAAAATCAGCTGATGAACTAGCAGAAACAAAAAGTCAGTAATTGAAATTGAACGAGGTGCAATTTCTCTAAATCACACATACAAAATATCAGCCAAACAATCAAAAATTGAAATCGCACGTACAAATACGAACAGAAATTGAAATCTCACATGCAAACAGAAATTGAGATCGCATGTACAAATACAAACAGAAATTGAAATCGCATGTACAAACAATTAGAAATTGAAATCGCACATGCAAGAATTTCGGCTGAACCTGGAAATTGATTCACATGCTCTATCCGTCGATGAAGTTGATGATCGACCAGGCGATGAGGGTCGATGAACAAGAATACGAACATACTTTGCGAGGGTGGGAGATTTGTGATGTATGAAACTAATCTTTCTTATTACTTATTTAAAGTGTTTATTGACTTATTATTGTTTAGCATCGGTAATAAGGAGTTTTAAGTGTTTAGATAAGAGAATTTCATCGACATTTCATGACTAAAATAATGAGTTTTTGACGAATTATTTGTACTTACTCATTAATTTATTTTAGGAGTTTTTAATAAGTTATTTCCTAATTAGGGTAAATTGCAAAAAAAAAAAAAGTCACTGAGTTTATAGAAAATCTTTTTTTTTGACACTTGTTTTCTTTTTGCAATTAAGTCGCTAAGTTTTTTCAATTTTTTGCAGTTTTGACCATTTGATCGGTCGGTTGTCAGCTGATGTGACATGACAACCTGTCAGTCTTTAGTGATGTAGCGTTGACCTGACCAAAGTTTCATTGAAAAGTAAGATTTAAAACAACAACTATAAGGGATAGATTATTATTTACTTTTTGAATGATACAAATACAATATTTTGAAGGTAATATGATGTACAGTGATTGTACATACTATATAATGATAATTATCGAAAGAAATTCAAAACATGATTTTAAAATTGATTTGAAAGTAAAACGATATACGGTGATTGTATATAGTATCTACTGATAATTATGTTAAAATTATAAAATATATATTTAGTATAAGTGGTAATTATGGTTTATATATGAGTGAATTTGTTAACTAGGTCATTATTTAACTTAATAGTCAAATACGTAAAAATAAAAGAAGTTTTTAGCTAAAATAGAAAATATCAACATGTAACGTCAGTATCACATCATCAATACCGACACATCATCATACCACGTCAGTTGGCAACGGGGATGATCGGTCAAATGGTCAAAATTGCAACAATATGGAAAACTTAGTGACGTAATTTCAAAAAAAAAAAACAAATACAATGTCAAAATCAAATTTTTATGTAAACATAGAGACTTTTTGCAATTTACCATTGCACATATAAGCACCATTTGTCAAACACTACAAAATAACCTATCAACTACTTACATTTTGCCAATGTGGGATTAGCCCACTTGGTAGAGGCATTGTCCTCTTAGGCAGGAGGTCCAGGGTTCTATCCCTGACACAAACATTACTAACTAGGTGATACTAACTACTAACTAGCCATTTAAAAAAAATTACTTACATTTTGATATCGGATAAACTAAACATTTTTTTAAACTCCGTTTTAAAACCAAATAAGCTAATAAAAACTTTTCATAAGAAAATATAAGTTGTTTTAAATAAGCAATCCCAAACACAATTGTTGAAAATTCTTTTTAAGGTTAAATATTTATTTATACACTATCATTAACTTTGTTTTAAATTTTGTAACAAAATAATTCACTAGAAAGTATGTAGTCATCTTAGAATCAAAATATACAACATTGTAACCAATATAATCAAGAGCATCCACAATATGAGTTTTTTAAAAACTTTTTCAATCAAAAAGCTCTCCTATTTTTAACAAACCACAGTGGAGGCTTTTTAAAAGCAAGATTTTTCAAACAGCTTGTTAATTAGCAAGATCTATGGTTAAAACTTTTTTACAAATAATATAATTCTATTTATATATCTATTCTATTTATATTTTTTTCACATAATAAATAATTATTAAGAGGAGCATTAATTGGGGGACAAAAAAGCTTAAGTGAAAAAGTTCTCTACAATAGGTGAAAAAGTTCTAACGACTTGTCTTGGCACCAAAAAACTTTATAAAAAAGCTTCTCTGTTGTGATTGCTCTAAAATCATAACATGCTATTTATGCGGTTACATTTCATTCCAACTTATGCAACATTATTTTTTATTTTTTTAACCATTTATTCAATAAAGCTTCAAATATTTTTTGCCTATACAACTATCACAAATTATACACTTTAGTTTCCATCCGTTAAACAAGAATGTTGCATATTTAAATATCAGGAAAACAAAACCAATTATAAGTAGGGATGAGCTTTTGACCCGAAGAACCGGACTGGACCGGGAACCGAACCGGAACCGGAACCGAATAGGAACCGGAGCCGTGTATTCGGTTCGGTTCTCGGTTCTCCATTTCCCACAAAATCGGTTATCGGTTCTTCGGTTCTCGGTCCGGTTCGAGCCGGGTCCGGAACCGAACACATTTCTTAATAGCGCACTACTTGTATAACCGAACCGGAACCGAAACCGGACCGGAACCAAACCGGTAGGAACCGGAACCGGGGTATTCGGTCCGGTTCCCGGTTCTTCGTTTCCTATAAAATCGGTTCTCGGTTCTTCGGTTCTCGGTCCGGGTCCAGACCGATTCTCATCCCTAATTATAAGTATGTTCCAAAAAAAAAACTCGTTATATTAATTTTATGCAGAACTCTCCCAAATTTCAACAAATATTCAAAATCAGTATATTGAACAAAAAGAAACCCTATATTGAATTTTGGACTATTCAAAGCTTCCAATTATTTTAATACATGCACAAAAACCCACATACTAAACGCAATTTACCTTATATTAAACACACAAGCTATGCATCTAAATAAAAATAATAATAATAAAACCATTGAAAAACATAACAAACCGTTAAAAACAAAGGGAGATAGGCACAAAAAGTATTTTCGTTAATTGTCATATAATAGGTTGTGTTTTTGACATCATAAACTAGAAAATTACACATAAAAGACCATTGCATTAACAAACATTTAACTATTTTTCTTAATTACCAAATGAAAACAAGACAACCAACAAAAAGAACCAAGTCCTATTCAATCACTTAAAACCTCCAAACAAAAAGAGACATACCCAATAACAATATATAGACATGTCCAAAACACATCACTCCTATTCTACAATTGTCATTGGGCCGAGTGGGCATCATCAAGATCTTGTTCATTCTGTTGAGAACCCGATGAGTCAGACCGCGAATCATCCGCAGTTACAGCACCCGTGTCAATATCTTGGTTGCCAAAAATAGATGCAAACGATAGTGGATTAGACGTAGAGCTTTCTTTTTTTAGACCCTTTATGGTTTTAATCGCATCAATAGTCCGTCTATACACATCTGAAGTTTCTTCCCCAAGTGTTAATGGTGTGGTGGTTGTAGTTTTGCTAGTTGATTCGACTACTTCTGCTTCTAAAGGGAAGAGGAGTTCGAGGTTTTCTTCACATTCGTGAACCAACCGTGTGAGAGGTTCCGTGGTGAAAAAAGGTTGGCGAAGGGCAAGTTGTGTAAATTGTACACGAAGTAGTCCGCCGGTTCTTTTGTCGTACTTTTTTAGTATCTTGATAATGCCTAAAAAGTAAAGAGAAATAGAAAGGTTACCAACATATGCGATGTGAATTGTATAAGATTGATGAGGATGAAAAGGGCATTCACGTCTTTTGCACAGACGAGAGATCGATAGCGAGTCCATGTCCCACCTTTTTGGGTTGGACAAAAAAATGTGTAACTTTTGTCCCATTCACATTAGTCCAAGCCTCGGTCACAATCCAATGTATGTCAAACAGAGAACAAGGCATTATGTTTTGTCCTGCATAACAAACAAACAGGCCCATGGGCCTGCTTGTTTGTTAAGATAGGACAGGACAAAACATGTTGCACTGTATTTGGCTTGCATTGGGAGTCAAACGGAGGCTTGGACTAATGGCAATGTGACAAAAGTTGCAATTTTTTTGTCCAACCCAAAAAGGTTGGACATGAACTCACTATAGATATCTCGTCTGTGCAAATGACGTGAATGCCCTTCTCATCCTCATTATCGAAAATAGCCCTAGAAAACATGTGGAGATAGTAACCAAGTTGTTGTACCTGCAAAGTTTAAGGAGCTGTAGTTTTTTAAAAGCACCATCTCCCCGTGAATCGTGACAAAGTCTTTACGTATTTCCATCATCTCATCGCTGAATTCGGTTTCTGATGTAAACAATCTATCTTTGCAGCTTTTCTCCTTTACTCGCTCGATTCTTTGTTTTAACTCCTGATTGAATCATCAAGTCAAATCAGTATACATTCCATACATATAATCATACAGATTCAAATTACAATGAAGGTGGGACTATTGAAAGAAACAATTCACAAAGCTTTTCAAATTAACCATGGTGAACACTGTTATAATCTCTAATTAATTTTGAAGAACTGAAAGCAAGAAGATAAATTCAACATTCATCCTCCAAACATTAAATCAACTTCTTCGTGCCAATTCTTGGGTCGTAACTGAATCTAAAATCAAAATTAACAAGTTGAAAGTGTACAATGACAATATCCAAATTGAAAAAAAGGTCAGTTGCCACATGTAATCTGAAAGTCAGATAATAGGTCTCGATAAAAACTGAATCTTGGAAGTATCAATTTCTACGTAACCATGAAATTCATATAGAAAAGTCAAAGGCCTAGCAATAACTCGTGAACCCAGATATCGCAATCCACTAAAAGTTACAAAAAGAAAAACCTGAAATCGGATGACGAATTCTTCCTCTTTATCAACATAGAAATCATTGAACTTATCGAGCTCTTCATTGAGAATCCTGACAAACCACTGTTGGATATCGGCTAAGTGAGGCGGCAGAGGTGGAGGATTGCCGTCGGAGTTAACGGCGGTAGGGTTGCGATTGGGTGACTGTTGGGGGTGGACGTCGACATCCTCGACGGTGGGGATAGGAGGAAGGTTTTTGAGAAGCTTTTTAAGGGGTTTGTAACACAAGTACTTGTCCTTCCATTCAGGCAGGGTTTGTTCTAGATGGATTCCGAATTCTTTACCGAATTTCATCACAACATGAAGACGAAGATCGATTGTCTATCTGTGGTTTTGTAGAACAGGATTGAAATGGAGTAGCGACGAGAATATTGAATATTCTATTGTTCTTGATTTGGAAGATAAGAAGTGCATATGATATTTTAGAGAATATTGATTATTGAACACACTTTTGCTTTTTATTCTATCTTGTATCTTTATGATTATTTATACCTCTCTTGTTTTGTTTTTATTAATTGGGTAAATTGCATAAAAGTCACTAACTTTTCCAATTTTCTCGATTTTGATACTGTATTTTTAGTTTTTGCAATTAAGTCATTATGTTTTCAGAAAATTGCAATTAAGTCATTATGTTTTCCAAAAAGTTGCGAAAATGACCATATGACAGGATGGCAACAGGTTACCAGGTCATATGGTCAAATTTGCAATTTTTCAGAAAACATAATGACTTAATAGCAAAAATAAAACATAGTGTCAAAACCGAAAAATTTGAAAAAGTAAACGAATTTTATGCAATTTACCATATGCAATTTATATAACTTAATCACTTTACATGCCTCATACGTGTCCAAAAAAATAAATTTGTTGTTACCTTTTTTCCATTTAAAGTAATCAAATTTATTGTCCTAAAAGTCCTTTTTTCCATTTAAAATAAAGATTTAGGACTTTTATGACAATAAATTTACCCTTTTTTTCCATTATGTTTTCCAAAATCTTTTTGAAATTCCATTTTAGGACAATAAATTTGATTACTTTAAATGAAAAAAAAGGTAACAACAAATTTATTTTTTTGGACACGTATGGGGCATGTAAAGTGATTAAGTTGTATAAATTACATAGGGTAAATTGCATAAAATTCGCTAACTTTTTCAAATTTTTCGATTTTGACACTATGTTTTATTTTTGCTATTAAGTCATTATGTTTTCTGAAAAATTGCAAATTTGACCATATGACCTGGTAACCTGTTGCCATCCTGTCATATGGTCATTTTCGCAACTTTTTGGAAAACATAATGACTTAATTGCAATTTTCTGAAAACATAATGACTTAATTGCAAAAACTAAAAATACAGTGTCAAAATCGAGAAAATTGGAAAAGTTAGTGACTTTTATGCAATTTACCCTTATTAATTCGTGTATCATATACAAATTTAGATGATATGAATTATAAAACATATCTAGATATAAAATAAAAGCACGATATGCATATAGCTTGTATAAGTATAACCGACAAGACACGAATACGACTTGTGTTTAATTGTGTTATACGAAAATCCGAATTTACACGAACGAACATGAAATTATGTGTGTGCGTGTGAGCACGCTCGCGTCATGAGTGTCACACGAAAATTATTTGTTTCTTATACGTGTTTAAACGAGTATATTTGTGTGTAACCATATAAGACACGAAACAAGATTTTTAAACCCGTGTCGTGACAAATAAGCACAAAACATGAATTTACAAAACTCATACACGAAAGACGCAGGTCGTGTTCGTATAGTGTACCAAATTGTCGAGTCTACTTTTTATTTATAAGTCACAAATAGGTTCTTATTTCTAGGGAGTTACAATAGTAGGATAAATACTCGAATGTTATTATTTGATTCACATATTTGGGTTTATGTGTTATTCATAATGCTGAGTTATTGTAGTTGGCAAAAAAATACCACGAATAATCTTATGGAACTTTTGTTATAATTATTCTTTTTAACTAACATCGCTAAAAAGTAAATGTTAAATACTTGTGATATGATTAAACCATCCTTCTTTTTTTTCTGTTACCATTTTTTCCTTTTTTAGGGTAAATTGCAAACAAGTCACTAAGTTTACACAGAATCTTGATTTTAACACTGTATTTATTTCTTTGGCAATTAAGTCATTAAGTTTTTCAATTTGTTGTAATTTTGACCATGACCGGCCAAACCGGCTGTTAGCTGATGTGATATGACGGCGTGAGAGTTTTTAGTGATGTGGCACTGACTTGACGCTGACATAATCATATTTTCTTGAAAAGTAATATTTAAAACAACAATTATAAGGGATAACGTATTTTATTTAGTTTTTTAATGATACAAATATAATATTATGAAAGTAAGTTGATATACGGTGATTGTATATACTATATATGGATAATTATATAAAGAAATTAAAAACATGCTTTAAAATTTGATTTGAAAGTAAGATAATATACGGTGATTGTATATACTATCTACTAATAATTATGTTAATAGTGTAAAACATAATTTAGCAGAAGTGGTAATTATGGTTTATATATGTGTGGATTTGTTAATTAGGTCATTATTTATCTTAATAGTCTATACGTAAAAATTAAAGAAATTTTTAGCTAAAATAGAAAATATCATCATGCAACGTTAGTATCACGTCATCAAATACTGACACATCACCATACAACATCAGTTGGTAACGAGGATGGTCGGTCAAATGGTCAAAATTGTAACAATTTGAAAAACTTAATGACTTAATTGCAATATATATATATATATATATATATATATATATATATATATATATATATATATATATATATATATATATATATATATATATATATATATATATATATATATATATATATATATATAGTATCAAAATCAAATTTTTATGTAAACATAGTGACTTTTTTCAATTTGCCCTTTTTTATTATAGGCTTTGCATCCAATCACATCACCGGTAAAGACCAAGGTCAACATAGTCAAGAAACCGAAGGGGAGGGTGAAAAATAAGCTATGGACTCTTGAGGAAGAGGCGGAGTTGGCACAGTCATGGCTCGACATATCCGAGGACGCCACTACCGGTAAAGACCAAGGTCGAGACAAGTTTTGGTTGCGCGTTACCAACCGGTTTCGACTTGGAATGCAAAAAGGAGATGACTACCGGGGTCACGACCAATTCACCACCAAATGGTCGAATATGAACAAGGAAGTGATGTACTTCATCACGCTCGTAAAAAACTTGACGAACCAATGGGCTAGCGAGGTGACGATTTTGGAACGTGCTAGCTACATGTTCCAAAATGGTTGGGCGAAACCGTTTAAATGTTTGCACGTTTGGAATATCCTAAAGGATAAACAAAAATGGGAGGGTGGTAAAAAAAATCCAGCAAACGAAGCAAAATGGGTGATTCCGGGTCGTATCATGATACATCAGACGCACATGTTGGAGTGGATCTCAACGACGACAACGACATAGTTGAGGTCGAACGACCAAGTAGTTCGATGGGCCAAGATCAAGCAAAGAGGAAAGGAAAAGCAAAAGCTACGTCCTCACATTCGTCGGTTACCTGTCGCTCCGACGAGATTCAACAAATTAGGACTGAGTCCTCGGGTTTGCGTACTACTTTGGAAGAACATATGCAATACTCAACGGTACGGGATCGTGAATCCGACCGACTCGCGGAAATGCAATTGCTTTTCGCCGACGTTAGTCATTTGTCGGGCGACATGTACGACGCGGCCATGGAAGCCAAACGCAAGATTTAATGAAAAATATAATTTGTAGGTTTTATATTTTCTAATTTTCTAGGTTATTTCCTTTTAATGTAATGTTTTTTTTTTTTTGTTTAATTTCATGTAATGTTTTTTTTTTAATTTTAATGTAATGATTTTGTTTTTATTTTTATTTTATCTATTTTTAATTTAAATGTCACAATTTAATAAAATTATAAAAAAAACTCAAAAAACAAATAGTATAGAATGGCATCCGGTCCCCATTGTAGGCATCCAAATGCATTTTCGTAGGCATCAAAGGTGGCGTCTACGTGACAGCCGAATGTAGTTTTTTCATCTGTATCGGTATCGCTTAGCCTAATAGATTAGGACGTGTTAGCCATCATGTTCTTTCTCTTTTAAATAAACAGTAACATGTGTCGGTTACCTTTGTTGTATCGTATCCTATTTTGTGTTACCCATAACTCATAAAATGTCCTTTGAGTTGAATTTTAAACGAACTACTCAACCCTTAGAACTTATTCATCGTGATAATTGGGACCCTACTCATGCTCCCTCTATGTATGATTATCACTATTATGCTATATCCAATGAAGTTAAAATATGATTTTTATGACATATTTCTTTGCTTCTACTTATTTGTTGAAAAGCACCTCTCACATAAAATCAAGATTTTTCATAGAGATAGTGGAGCTGAATTTATGAGTCGCCGGCTTCAATACATCTTGTTTCTCATGGTATCCATCATTAATTTTCATGTCCATATACTCTAGCACAAAATGGTAGGGCCGAAAGAAAGCACTATCATATAACGGAAAACGGTTTAACTATGCTCTCTCATTCTCATTTACCTATGACATACTCGTTTGATGCTTTTTCTATTGTCGGTTTTATGATAAATCGCTTACCCACAACATTTCTTGGGAACTTTTCACCATATAAAATTTTATTTGGTATTGTTTCTAATTATGATAACTTCCATCCCTTTGGATGTCGTGTCTATCATTGTCTAAGGGATTATGCTGAAAATAAATTACACCACATAACAAGGTGTTAGTGTATCTCACATTGGTGTGACACGGTCTTATAAGTGAGAATATATGTTGGAGTCTCCCCTCTCCATAACGGCTCTTTTGAAGAGACAATATTGAACTCCACATATATCTTACATGGTATCAGAGCCGGCGTCTCGTACCCCTATAACCTCATCGAGCCTACATCTCTTTTGGTTGAAGAACAGCGGTTGCTCACTCAACGGGTTCCCATCCCAACTCACGAATCCCACTCATCCTCACCCCAACTTCTTCACATTGCCAATTCTGCATCTTATCAGAGTCAGTGTCCCGCACCCCTGTGGCCTAACATATCCGTGTCTATTCTCATCGAGCCTCCGTCTTTGAGGGGGGTGTTAGTATATTCCACATTGGTGCAATACGATCTTATAAGTGTCAATATATGTTGGAGTATCCCTTCTCTCCACAAGGGCTCTTTTGGAGAGACAATATATCTTACACAAGGCATGTATTTTTGTTGGCTATAACTCATATTATAAAGGCTTTCAATGTTTTGATAATTCCACTTCCAGATTTTGTATCACTCTCCATATAAGATTTGACGAGACCCATTTCCATTATGTTAATATCTCTTCTGGGCAACTGTTTCCACTCTTGACTATAGTTTCTTTTTTGAACATACTGCTTCACACTCCATCTATCCTCCTGTGGAATCTCGGACACAATCATTAGACACGGCAAAAGAATTGTGTCTTGCTTAATAATATTGGTTATCTACTATCTAGTCCAATTCAACATCGTGAAAATGAACATGAGTTGTATGTATCTTTAAATGATGATCGTCATGTTCAAGAAGAGGTACAAATTCTCCATTTCCAACTTCCTCCTTACATGACCTTTCTTCAAATGATGTTCAATCCAAACATCCCATGGTAACAAGAAGCGGAGCTTCCATCTTTAAACCAAAACACTCATGAATTATTGTTAGTTATTGTCCAACCTTATTGGCAAGCTCTTTTTTTAAAAGAACCTCGTGATTTTAAATTCGCTACAAAAGATCATCATGAACGGGTTCAAACCGATGGATGAAGATATACTCGCACTAAAGACAAACAAAACTTGCGAGTTCGTTCCTAGACCAACTAAAGTAAATATTGTTGGAGCAAAATGGTTCTACAGTGTAACACCCGTTGTATGGATCAAAATAAAGAAGTAGTCTCTTTTCATACACTCATCCAATAGAACTTTTTACTAAATATAGGTCCCAAAAGTTAATTATCATAATCTAATTTTGAAAAAATTAGTATACGAGGGTTGGGAAGCCTAGTATGTAATGTCTTTATCTGGGAGTACATGTCTTTATTTGCGAGTACGTGTCAAAATAGTAACGTCGGACAAGGGAAGCCTACTGAGTAAACCTAGAGTTAGAATTTTGAATTGGGATTGGAAAATGAGATTAATGAAATCCCAAAGTTAACTCCAAAAATAATTTAGACCATTTTATGTAAACAATGTAAATAGGGATAAGAAGCGTTAGAAATAACCATTTTAAAACCAAACCAAAAGTATGGAATGTTGGGATAAGAAAAATAACAATTTCAAAACCAAACTAAAAGTATGGAATATGATGTGTATGCTTTTATATATCCCAACCCAAGTTCTCTACTCTCAAAATAGTCTCATTCATTCATTCTAGGGTCCTGATGGTCCATGTCATAATCGAGTAGTAACATTACACCCAATACCTGATAGAAGCCAACCCGGCCATGAAGGTCAACATGTAGTAACATTACATCCACATAATTCCATACAATGGTTCATCAAAATCCATACATAAGCATTTGTGCTTAAACGACCACGAATGTTAACAAACGACCACAAAGGTTAGAAATTGTCATGGTGGTCGACAAATAGAGATTTTCCTATAAAGTGCTCGGGAACACTCAAGTCAACTCATCCGAAGTGATATGTACATATATGATGCTTAAACAAGTACAAGATCGATTATGTATTTTCCCATTGAAAAAACACTTTCTAAAATAGGTTTCATGAATGCAACAAGTGCATATAATATAGCTACATGGCAAACAAGAATACTAAAGTAGTTTTCAAAGCCATGTTTTTAACAAAATACAGTAGTAGGGATATATACTTTTGGGATTTACTCACCTTCGTCTTTCTAGCTTCTTCTAAGAACTTTACTTCCTTCCTAGTGTTGTGAGAACACATTCTAAGCACATATGGCCAATGATTAAACCATAAATCAATGGAAAATTTTATAAATTAGCTCCTAAACCCCACTTCTAGTCTAAATTATCTTTTCCCAATCATAGACTAGTGTATAAGAAGTAGTAAGGAAGCTATGGTAGTAAGTTGACCATATTTGGACAAATTAATATTTTGAAGTGCAAACAACGCCTAAGCCCGTCCGAGCTTAATTTGTTTTAGACAAACCTGGTTGGGTTTAGCAAAGTGCAAAACCTAGTGCACGAAGTTTGATCACAATGTTGTCTAAACTCATTAACCTTGCTTCCATATATATCCAAACCACAACCAAAGGTCTTAAAGTTATTCTAAAATCAAAGTACATTCTAATATGTTAGCAATATAATTTGTAAACATAAACACATAAGGATATAGATTACGATGATGATGATTATCTCGAGGTTTTGAAATCACAATAACTTGATTTAGCTCAATAAGCCTCAAATGATCTCCAAACTACGTCAAAATTTTAGAAACTGTAAAGCATCATCGAGTGTATTCCAAGTTGACTAAATGAATTAAACTCATGAGCTTACAAAGAGTATTAATAGAGAAAATCATTTCATGTCAAAGTTAAGAGTTTCAAAACTCCATTAACGCATTAGATCAATTTGAAACCACCAATTAGATCAACAAGTCCTTTATTAATTCAATAAGCCGGAGGATTCGTAACTTAAATCAGCTTGATTTTACTCTACATTTTGGTTTTTGGTTTGATTTATGTTTTTCTGCTTCATGTACGATGCTAAAATACCAAAACAAGTAAGGAATCTAGCTAATTGGTAAATAAATTGGAGCACTCGAGAGCGTTCAACTACAACAAACAAGCGTGTCATCAAGATTTCAAGAAACAACATTTTTAAAAACAACAAAGACTCGTAAAAAACAAACAATAACGCAAGTGAAACACGCCTATATGGCCTCCAATGCTTGCAGGACATCCGCCTTCAAATCCTCGAAATCTTCAACTCCAAAACTGAAGCGAACCAAGTTGTCCAATATCCCGTATTTTGCCCTCTCCGCTTGACTAAGATCCCTATTTTTACAAATATATCAGAACAAGTTATACTGTGTTTGACATGTACTGAACTCACTGACTGATGTCAATAAAACAAATAATTCAACTTTTGAAACACCAAAAAAGTGGGGCCCTTCGCTTGAGATTTTTCATATGTGAAAAATACATAATTGTCCTCTAATCATATACCAATTAAATATGGCCTACCACGAAAAATAATTCTCTTTTTTTTTGTGTCAGCCTTGTTTATTCCACGTGTAAAAGACATAAATGCCCTCCTCATTTTCTATTATCTAAATTAGCCCCAAAATGCTTGTCTATTCCCCATAACAAATATGACCTAATAGGGATTTTTTTTTTTTAAGTTTGAGTCAAGGACTCGCTCACTCTAGATCTTTCGTCTGTACAAAAGACGTAAATGCCCTCATCCTCTATCTTTTAAAACAGCCAAAGAAAGCTTGTCTGTTCCCGTGTAACAAACATGACCTAATAAGAACCACACAAAAATCACTCTTGATCTTTCATCAATCTTGGGAAAAAAAGACATAAATGCCCTCCTCATCCTCTATCATCTAAAAATACCTCCACAAAGCTTATCTAGTCCCCCGACACAAACATGCCTAATACAACAGAAATAATTCATTTGGTCACCCAAAATAGTGTCTTAGGGACTTTGTCTGAATCTTTCATATGTGCAAAAGACGAAAATGCCCTCCCCATCCATTGTGTAAAAAATGAAGTTGAATATGGGATGTGGAAAGTTACCAGTAAGACATAATGGCAGGCTGATCCACAATGCTTTCACAGCCACCAAAAGAAGGTGCAATATATGGAATCTTTAGAGAATCAACAAACTTAATGGTGGTTGTTATATCTCCATCCACCTCAAAACTAACCACACCACCAAATCCAATCATCTGTTTTTTCGCGGTATCATGTTCCGGATGACTTTTCAAGCCTGGATAATACACATGTTTCACCTGTAATTTCACATGCAACTTTTCTCAGCATCTTTCATACAAAACAACAATTTATCTTGAGAGAATAAAATAAAAAATAAAAAAGCTAATTAAGTACCTTAGGATGTGCCTCTAAAATTTCGGCCATCCTTTGCGCAGTGGAATTCTGCTGCTGTACACGTAGATGCAGTGTTTTCATGCCTCTAATGATTAGATACGCAGCATTCTGACATCAATTTAATAAATAAAAAATAAATAAAACTTCAAAGATACTAATTTAGAACACGATTACAAATATACTTACAGGATTCAAGGCACCACCTAAAACATGATGCAAGTTACGAACTTGAGAAATTATTTCAGTAGAACCACTAATGCAACCAGCAAGAACCTGTAAAAGAAAGTCAAAATCGGTCAATTTTAGTAAAAAAGTAGATTGAAGAAAATCAGAAATAGATGATTGTTTACATCATTGTGACCACCAATGTATTTAGTTGCAGAGTGTAGAACAATGTCTGCACCAAGAGCAAGTGCCTTTTGATTTAAAGGTGTAGCAAAAGTTCCATCAATGCAAACAATGGTTCCTTTTGCATGACATAGCTTTGAAACTAACGCAATGTCAACACATCTTAGAAACGGGTTGGTTGGTGACTCTGTGAAGTAAAGACTAACCTGTGAAATAAATCAATTTATATATTATTTCAATTTCAAGAAAGAAAAACCAAGAAAATGCAATAAAACTAGATTTTTGTTTGTGTCATGTGTACTACTCACTTTGTGGTTGTCTAATGCTGCTTCAAGGCCTGCATAATCTGCAGGGTCAAGAACTGTTGCCTGTATATTAAGATAACAAGAACATTCATAAGATGAAAAAGATTTAAAACAACAAAAGAAAACACATAAGGGTGAGAAAAAAGATGCAAACTTTGTCCTATTGATGAATGTATTACAATGAAAAACATGGGTTATGAATTGTACCGTGATCCCCATCTTGGGAAGAAATGTCTCAATGAAAATCCTGGTTTTTCTGTAGCAATCAGTGGTGGTGATTATGTGGCCGCCAGCTGGAACTAGGGCTAGCATCATGACAGTGCTAGCACACATCCCAGATGCAAGTATCAGGGTTGATTCAGCCCCTTCAAGAGCACTGTTACATAAATCATGTACATTGATTGAGTTATACTTTCTCCCAAATCCATATAGCATGTAGTTTTATCATAGAAGAGGCAAATGGAAAACAAAGTTGAAAAAAGTAAACAGACAGCCTTACCTAATCTTTTCCTCTACAACCACAGTAGTAGGATTTCCATAACGACCATACTCAAAGCTAACATGCCTTTTTTCCTGTTTTGAGTAGGAAGAATGAAAGGGGTTGAAGTTACTGAAATGATCTCAGAGAGCAAGGTAGTAATCGAGATGGAGGATTGAAAGATTGAGCAAAAAAACTCTCTTGAAAGGTGCATTCATTTGAAGAACAGCCGATGAAAAGAAAAGAATGATTGATACCTTGAAATCAATGAGTTCAGCGGTTTTCTTAAAGAAGTAGGCGGATGTATTGACGACAGGTGTAGTAATTGCATCAGTAACTATGCCACGACCCAATCTTTCACCTAGCAAAAGCATTAGCATATTTCCGTAAGTAATAATCATTTTCATAAGAGATCAAATCGGTGAAACTGATAGTGTGAAAGCAGGTTGCAATTGAATTAGAAAGAAAATGTTGCAACGAGAAGCACATTCTCCCAACGTTTAGACGAATGGATATATGGAAAACAAGATCCAATCATTCATGATCACGATCCAGGAAAACATGCACTCGTATCCAATACATATTAAAACAGATCTATGTATTACCATTCCAAAAATATTTGAGTGTGTGGGGGGAGAGAGGGAAGGAGAGCGAGAGAGATGCGAGAGCATACCAGCATGAATTGCAACGCTGCCATCGGCGTTCAAAAATGAAGGCTTGTGAACGTTTTCCAAAGCCTCAAACTGTACAAGAGGGCTACCATTACTAGATCCTAATTCCTTATTATTATTATCAACAACGACGTCTTCACCCACAGCGATTGGGGCGGAGACGGCGGAGGAGGCGGCGGCGTCGACGGCCTTAGCCCCCGCCGCCGAAGACGGAGGCTGGTTGTTAGACCATGAAGCGGCAACAATCTGAGCAACGCCGATGTTGCTGCAGTTCCTCCGAGCCTTATTGCTAAGCTGCCTAACAAAGTTCGGCGGGAACCTCAGAATCAAAGATGACATACCATACGCCCCTTTACCGGACGTCGCACCTAGCTTGCATGAGAACCGTGCGCCGTCGGTGCTAGGGATTCCACGGGAGAAATCGGAATCTCTACGGCATTCAAAAGAAAGGGAAACCCTAGAAGCAGAGGCCGACATAGCCATTTTGGAGCAAATCGTAAGGTCAAAATGGTATCAGCCGTCTTGTTTGAACACAGAGAGAGAGAGAGAGAGAGAGAGAGAGAGAGAGAGAGAGAGAGAGAGAGAGAGAGAGAGAGAGATTTGAAATCAAATCTCAGGCGACGATCTGAAAATTTGGGGTGGCTTTGGAGGTTGTTGCTTTATTATAGGCCAACAAGGACAGATTCGGTGGATCGACAACGAAAGGGGGTTTTTCTCGGTCACAGGGCTGTGAGGCGTATTTTCGTCTTTTTCATTTCAAAATAGTTGCATTGTAAATCATCAAAAGACAAAATTATATAAATAGTTTATGTGGTTTGTTGGATGGGTTATTGTCGTAATAATGCAACGAAGTTTCATGAAAAATTTTTAAAAGTCCCTCAACTAAATTTTATTTATTTTGGATCCTTAAACTCACTAAAAACGTGTCATTTGAACCCTTTTTGGCAACGTGACCGGTTGAGACGGTTTCTTATGCTGATGTGAATTAAAAGTAATATAAAATTTTATATATTGAATTTTAAAATTATATTAAAAGTATAAAATCTATAAAATCATATGATTAATATTAACATCATTTGGAACGAAGAACATGATAATTGATTGTCGGCCGGAACAAAGAGCATCATATTTAACAAGAACTAGATCCAGTTTAACACAAAAACCAAAAAATCAAACAAAAAAAATACTGAAAAAAGAATAAGATCAAATTTTAGAAAAAATAATTAGACCAAAAAAATGTATACAGAGATTAAGAAAGCTTCAAAACACCAAAACCATGAAGAACAATAAATCTCTTTCGTTGTCATCCTCCGCTGGAAATGAGGAATTTAGTTAAAATTTCGGTGTTGCTCTCATCCTCTTGGTTTTCACTGCATCGCCCACTGTAGAGATTAAATATGTGAAGATCCGGTCGTCTTGGCCAAGTTCGAATTCGCAATTACTGGTCACGTCTTCGTTGCTATCTCATATGTGTCAGTCACCTCTATGTTGAATCCAAGTGTTTTATTCTTCAAGTGATCCTTCGATTAGCCTCTCTCTATGTCCTTTTTCCTTTTTTAGGATTGAATCGAACACATAGAAACAGAAAGAGACAACGAAGCCTCTTGAAGAACTTAGACCTGCTTTCCAAAATTGAAGATAATCATTATCTTCGAACATCACCACCGATCCTTGATTAGCCTTTCTCGATATCATTTTTCCTTTGTTTTTGGATTGAATTGAACACATAAAAACACAAAGAGACAACGAAGCCTCTTGAAGAACTGAGATCTGCTTTCCAAAATTGAAGATAATCATCATCTTCGAACACCACCACCATTGCACAAGAACCCACCACTGTACAAGAATCCAGAAAAATGAAGATGATCATCTTCGAACACCACCGGCACCCAATCTGTCTTTTTTTGTGAACCTAGAAATCAAGAACCCTAAAATCAAGTTTACGAAGCCAAAAATCAAGAAACCGGAGCGAGAGAGGGTATAATAAGCACGAAACCAGACGAAAAATTGATGATAGCATGGATGAAGACTGATAAACTGGGGATTTGAGATGCATTTGGAGATCTAGCTATTTTCAAAAAATTGTTTTTAAAATCCGGCGTTTAAAAGATCTCATGGTGATTTTATTGTTCTTGATTTTGACGAAAAATAATAGGGTATAGTAAGAAAGAACCCACTTCTCAACCATGAATTATTTATTATTTAATATTTTTATCTTAATAAAAACAATACTAATAAATCAAAATTTTTAATTTAAAAACAAAAAGAAGCATGTTGAAGATGAAGTGGTGCTCTTTTGTGCCACATGTATCCATGTTATTTAATTTTACCGGTAAAACCGAAAAACGGAGTGTCGTTCTTCTTTTTAAAAGGTAAACTCATAGTTTAAGGATCTAAAAGACCTAAAAATATGTTGAGGGATCTTTTAAAATTTTTCATGAAACTTCATTGGATCATTATGACGATAACCCTTGTTGGATTTTGTTGAGTCGGTTTTTTTTATTGCATATTGAATTTAGATCTAAATTTAACCCAATCGAACACCATTAACGTCCACCTCAACTTGACCTCCGACTTTGAAAACCCATCGGAAAGACTAACTAGCTATATATCTTACACCTCATTCGGAATCGAAGTAACGAAGCCCGACCAATTAGCCAAACCACCTTCAAATCTCCTTTGCAAAACCACAACTAAAGACCAAGTGACCACTCACCTCCTCAACCCCACGTAACGGGCAAAGAATCGAACTCGGATTCACACCACTTAATGAGATTAACCGTCACCGGAATTTGTTTTTCATCAACCTCCAAACGAAACAATTAACTTTCAGCGGGACCCTGTTTACCCAAACAAACCTGAGATTCCTCTCAATATCGCCATTCGCCAACATCTATCAAAATCTTTCTCAGCGAACTAACTGAGAACTCGTCGGAGGAGCTACCTTTCCAAAACCACAAATCAGATACATGACTTAACTTAACGTCGTCTATATCCCTACACAGATTCACTAACAAATATGACTTCCTCCCTTTTCTCAGATGCCGCCTCCAGCACCCTTGAAAATTTTCCACACTCTTGAAGCCAACCCTATCTTTAATCAAACAGTCCTTAGTAGTCTTCATGTGGTATAACTTTGGGAACCTATCTTTAAGTGCAATGTCTCCCCACCATCTATCATTCCAAAAGTGTGTATGGTCTCTCACCCCCAAACGTCTAGCCATTAAGTCATCAATATCAACTCCTCATTCATCAAAATCCCCATTGATCTTAGTTATATAGTACCAAACACCAGGAATGGTAGCCTTAGCTAGAGGCTTTCCATCAAAACCATAAATTTTATGACATGCATTAATACGTTTAGCCCAAAGACTCTTATATCTTAAGCCTACATCTCCATTTCGCCAAAAGAGCCACATTTGAAGACCAGAGACAACTGATACCCATACCTCCAAGATCTTTTGGTTTCAACCAAAACCTTCCACGCAAACCAATTAATTTTCTTAGGATCAACTCCATCACTCAAAAGAAACATCCTTCTAATACCTTCTAGGGCAGCAACAATCTTCTTCGGAGCCTTAAAAGTGAGAAGTAGTAAAGAGGAATACTACTAAGAATGGATCTCACAAGAGTAAGACGACTTCCAAACGAGAGGTTTTTGGCTTTCCATCTGGATAGTTTGGAGCTAAACTTATCGATGATAGGCTTCCAATATTTTGAAAGACTCATGTTTGTTACCAATCGGGAGCCCTAGATATACGAAAAGGAAAGAAGCGGGCTCACAACAAAGAGTACTAGGCATACAAATAACATCACATTCATCCACTCCCACACCCAAAACATGCCTTTTTTTAAGATTCGCTTTTAGCCCAGAAGAAATAAAAAATATCCTAAAATTCTATTAAGATTCACAAAATTCACCTCAAACCACTATCCCATAGAAATTACGCCATCTGCGTACATAAGGTGTGAAAGAATTGGCCCCCCATTGGGAAGAGAGATTCCTTGGAAGAAATGTTGATTACGCACCTCATGCATCACGATATTAAGACCCTCAATTGCAAGAATAAAAAGAAAATAAGACAGGGTCCCCTTGTCTAACCCCTTCTTGATGTCATACTCTCTCGAGGCTGATCCATTTACTAAAATTAAAGCTCTCTCGGAAAAGGGACAACCTCTAATCCACATCCTACACTTTGAACAAAATTTCATTTGCTCCATAACCGAGTCCATCGATCCCCAATTAAGCGTGTCAAATGCTTTGTCAAAATCTCCTTTAAAAATCAATGCTTTTCTTTTAGACTTTTTGGTACACATATAAAGCTCATTGATCACCAAATAATCATCAAGTATACTTTTACCCTCAATGTAGGTCGATTGCCCCGGCCCATAACTTTACCAATAACTTCATGAGCCATAACCCAAAGCTTTTGACAAAATTTTATAGACACATCCAATTATATTCACCGACTGATACTCTATTAAAAATCAAGGATCTTTTGTTTTAGGAATGAGGTAAATGAATGAGGACGCATTGCAACCTCTATTAATTTTGTCACTCCTTCCAAATTCAAAAATAAACTTGCAAAAGTCCTCCTTTAAAATGTCTCAAAATCCTTAATAAACTTAAAAGTAAAGTCGTCACGCCCTAGCGCTTTTTCATTGTTGCAACTCCAAACTGCGTCTTTGATTTCCGAAAGCGAAAAGGGTCCAACAAGAAACTCATTTTCCCTTGTAGAAAGCTTTCTAAAATTCCATTTACGAATCTCGGCCTATTAGGAATTTCCTCATCAAACTTCCTAGAAAAGAAATCCCAGATCCTCTATTTTTTCTGTTCTGAGTCTGTGACCCAATTCCCATTGATTGTCATCCCATTCAGTATGTTTTTAATTTTTTCCTGTTGATAAATGTAATGCCATTTTTGTTTAGTAAGTGCTTAATTTTAATATTTGATTGGTTGGAAATTATTAATGTGACTAAATGACCTTAAGGGGCATTTTGGTCATTAGTGAAAAAGTCTAAGTTATGTAAGAATAGTGGCAATTAGTATGGAGTTGAGAAGCTAAGCTAAAATGTGATTGAAATTTGCAATACTTCATATGAATTATGTTTTAGGAAATGCTTAATAGGAAAATTGGACAGGAGGTATGTTCTAGTGCACTTAGCAACGTTATGAAGCTCAAATAGCAGCGCTAAATGTAAGTGTGCTACTATAATTGGAAAATCTCAAAAATTCCAATACAACGCTAGTGATGCTATCTAGGAGAAGGTGGCGACGATATATACTTAGTGGCGCTATTATAGCAAGATAGCGGCGCTAAGTGTAAATCAGCCTAAAAATATATACTCGTATTAGGGGTCATTCTTTTAGGGATTAAGGGATAAAATTAGTTTGGAATAGAGGAATACCACTGAGGCTCTTGGAGATTCAAGGGGGAAGCTACAATCAAGTATTTTGAATAAAATATCACTTATATAAATTGGAATGTAATATTCCAAACCCTTTGTTATGTTCATGAGGTAATTCCAGCTGAATCGTGGATAGATTAGAGAAAAGTGTTGGATTAGGTGTCTAAGCAATGACTTATAATTTGTATTTATCTTATTAATTGAAGCAAAGTCCATTTGGGTTGCCCTCATAGCTGGAGGTTTGGCAGAAATTCAGTAGAGAGAAATATTGATTTATTAAATGTTTAATAAATCAATAGAAATAAAATAAATAGTTTATTAATATATTAAAGTGATAATATATTAATTAGAAACTATATTAATTAATTAGAAATTAATCTAGAATTAATTGGATTAATTTTGTGATTAATTTAATTAATTAAATGTGCAGGGGCTGGTTTTGTAATTATTCAATAGTTGAATAAATGGCTGGCCAGTAGGAGACTTAAAGGTGGCGAGATTATGGAGGGAGCCTCCATAATTTCGAAACCCTAATTAGGGTTTAGAGGCTTGGTCCAAATGGGTAACAGGCTTGTCCATTAGAGGACTCCTCTAGGGTTTTGACTGTACCACCTGGAGGCTATAAATAAGGGAACCCTGGGGGAACCCTAATCTGCGCCAACTTCGCTCTACCTCTCTGGAATTTCGTTCTCCCCCTCTTGCTCTTGGATGCGATCTCATTTGAGGCAGGACACTTGTGCTGCTGGCTTCAATATTAAAATCAAAGGTTGGTTTTTCTTATTTATTTCTTTAGAAATTTATTATTGGCCTTTAGGTTTTTGTTACATGTTCAATGATAGAAAACATAGATCCTTTTATAGGTTGCATGTGAACTTAGGATTATTAGTTCATAGATTGCAGAAAACCTTTCAGTCGTATCAGAGCTTTTGGCTGTTTTTCTGATTGAATTGCTGTAACTGCTTTTTGATCATGGGTTTTTCGAAAATTAAACCCTTGGGGAGGCCAAAATCGTTTTTGGTGGCTAGGGTTTTGAAAACACTAGCCTCCACCCCTTATCTGCAAAATTTGGTAGCTAGGGTTTTACAGGTTTCTTATTTTTGGTAATTTTGATTAATTAATAAATGGAAACCTTAAACCCACTTGCTTGCCTTTTTCGAAATTAAGGGTTTAAGATAGGATTAAATTAATTTTATTAATTTGTGATTCCTATCTAGATTTAATTAATTTAATTAATTGTTTAATTAAAAGATAAATTAAATCACTTAAAGGTTTAAATTTAATTTTAAATTAAAGAGTTAATTTTAGAAAATTAAAAGATTAAATCTAAAATATTTTAAAAGGATTAGAAGGAGAATTCTTGAAATTAGTCCCGAGAGGGTTCAAATCCAAACCCTAATGTATATATATGTTGTTACTGTAAGTTCTTTGGGTATGATGCTTGCCAAATTACTGGTTGAGGACCTTAGAATAAGGCCTGAAAGTGATTAAGTCGTGAAAGGATGAAGAAGGGAAAAATAGTCAAGATAATGATGCTAAACTATTTAGATAGCGACACAAACGTCACGAGGCCTGGAAAGGATCGCGAGGCTTTCAAGGATAGTGACTCTATTTAGAGTGGTTTGGCGGTGCTAACTTGGAACAGGATATTTATCTTTTAATTTCAAGCTGATTTCTAGTGAATTAAATTTCTTTATATCTAGGGGATATAATTGAGTAAATGGACAATATTGAGGCAGTTTCAATGTGTGTCGGATAATGTAGGTTCTTGGGAAATAAAGAGGGGAAGGCACTCCCCTATAGATTTATATCATCTAGAGCAGTGATCGAGTATTCGTGACAGGTGAGTAATTAATGGTTTACCCTACCGTGATATGTGATTATTTAGCCTTCGTAGCTTGGAGTTTCATGTTAGACTTATTGGCTGGGTTTCAGACCTTATGCTTCATAATGTTGTGATGTCCTTCATGGCTGGCAGTTCTCACAGACAAAAAGGGGGGTGACAGTGAGCTTTTGTGGCTCGAGACCATGGGGGTTGAGGAAGGGATGTATTGGTTTCGGATGGTCGTGAAAGAGGACGAGGTTGTGATGTTCGTGTGGTGACCATGTGATTCGTGATTATTATGACTTTTTATGATTATATGCCTTGTGATATACATTGATTATTCATTGAGCTTTCGTAGCTCATTATTGTGTGCATTAACCTTGCAGGTTCTACTGACCCCTCAAAGGGGAAAGATATTGCATCAAGATAGGATGGACTAGCTGGTGTTGTTGATGATGGTAGTAGCTCGGCTCTGGGAAAATTTTGTGATACTTTTGTACTCCGGTTTGATATCACTTGTGTACCTTTAGTATAACCTTTACACTTGTACTATATTTTGATATGACAAATTATGTTTTGAAAAATGAAAATTTTGGGTGTATCTGGTTATGTAAATTGGGTGTTACAAGTTGGTATCAAAGCCGTGGTTTAAGTAAACTAGGTATTTGTATGGTAGATTCCTAGACATGAACCATAGGAGATAGTAGACATATGATTAAGATAAGTATGTGTATGTTTGTGTGTGTGTATATATATGTGTCTGTACATATATAACTTAATTATGTGATTAACCATCTTGTTGGGTTTTGAATATGGTAAATACTCGGAGTAATCCGAGTCGGGGAGGCATAGGATGGGGAGCCCTGCGAGGAGGTCGGGGTCGTTCTCAAAGTTCGGTACATTGAGAGACTACATGATATATGGGCAACGATTGTTGATGTTGTCTGTGAGTTGAATCCTGCTATGATAGGTGCTTAGAGGGAGCATGCTTCAAAAGAGATACATGATAGACCACTTGGGGGCGAGGGTCAAGGTGAGAGTGGAACCATTGCAGCTGATAAAGGGACCCTAACTGAGGGAACTTCTGAAAAGAAAATTGAGTGCTCATATAAAACATTTCTTAACTGCAAGCCTACGGAGTTTTCCAGGGCAAACAATCCAGTGCAGGCGATGGAATGGTTTATGCATACATAAAAAGTATACAAGATTAGTAAATGTGCGAAAGGGGATAAAGTGGAATTTGCTACAATTTTGACATGAAATGCACAATACTGGTGGCAAGTGTTAAGTAGGTCATTGGGAGTTGATCTAACGCAGATGTTAACATGGAGCATAAGTGAAGTTTAATGAAGAATACTATTCCGAGGAGGCTGTAAAGAAGTTAGAAGACGAGTTCATGCATATGGAGCAGTGGTCCTAGTCTATACATGAGTATACTTCAACATTCCTAGAGAAAGCGAGATTCGCTGAGCACCAGATTGATACGGATAAGTGGAAGGTAGAGCGATACGTGTGGGGTCTAAAGACCCCAATTTGATATATTGTTCAACCACTTAAGCTAACCACATTCTGTCAAGTGGTAGATCGAGCTACAAAGCGGGAGGCAGAATTACAGCACCAAGAAAGTGAAAGAAAAGGCGAAGACGAAAAGAAAGGCAGAAGATCTCCTTAGACGTCCCAAAAGAAATCTCAGCAGTTTAGCTTCATCCCTCGAGGCCAGACCCGTAGGGAGGAAGGGAAATGGTGTGAGAGATGAATGAGGAAACATACAAGAAGCTAAACCCAACAAGTACACCACCAGTGACTTGCTTCAAATGTGGGAAGTCGGGACATTATGCTCGAGATTGTTTATAAGTGGAGCGTGCTTGTTTCTAATGTGGAGCCAAAGATAGTATTCGTGCAGATTGCCCTAAACTAAATACTGGAGCATCCAGAGATAGACTACGGGAGGACCGCGGAGGCATAAAGGAGGAAGTAAGAGGGGGTGATGGACATGTGACTGTAGAGGAGGCTCGTGAGAAGACTGTTGTAGTTTCAAGTACTTTCTCTTGAATTCGATTCCAGCACATGTACTATTTGATCCCAAGGCTACACATTCCTTCGTATCCACTTTGTTTATGCTCCGAATCACCATCCCCTAACCCTTTTGAATAAGAGTTTGGAGGTGGGAGTAGCAGATGGAAGATATGTCTTAGTTTCTGAATAGGTTCAATGGTGTGAGCCTACGATCAACGAAACCATTTTCGCTATTGATTTGAAGCAAATCACCATAAGGGATTTTGAAGTTATTGTGGGAATAGATTGGTTAGCAACTAATCATGCTCAAGTTGACTATGAAAGGAAGAGTATTTTAGATAAAGCACCTAATAGGTCACGAGTATTGATACAGGGTGAATGAAGATATGCTGGAGTCCCTGTGATTTCCTTTGTCAAAGCTCGAAGCAGTATTAACAAAGGAGGAGTACTTTTATATGGTATATGTGGCCTACACTAAATCCAATAAATCAGCAGTTCAGGATGTAGCAGTGATGAAAGAGTTTCCTGATGTCTTTCCAGATGAACTTCGTAGACTACCACCGGACCGATAGTTTGAGTTTGTCATAGACTTTGATCCCAACGATAGCTCCTATTGTCAGTTCTCCCTATCGTTTAACACCCTTGAATATGGAAGAATTAAGAAATTAGTTTACAGGAGTTGCTTGATCGAGGATTTATTTGACCTAGCTCGTCGCCTTGGATAGTAGCAAAGCTATTTGAGGTCCATGTTTTGTGCTTTAGCCTTTTGCTTTCTTTTAGTCTCTGCATATTGAATAAATGTTAAAGTGTATCCTATGTCGATTACAAATGCATTAAAAGCAAACTATTATGGAGTTATAAATATACTAACACCACAATACTCTTTGGTTTGCAACTTATTCAGCTTAATCGGATATCTTGGGCATCTATGTCTTCCATGTCTCATTTCCTTGTAGTGGAAACAATATAGTACCTTAGGATTTTTTAGATTGGGTTATCTTAAAGAAAGTCATTCCCATGGTTTATTGTTCTCCAAAACTATTATGGAGTTATAAATATACTAGCACCAAAACCATAAGTAAGAGGCCATGGTTTATTGTTCTCCAACCAAGCTCCAAGAGTGTCCAACGAAGACTTGGTATTCGCAATCGAATATGAGATGAATAAGCACCAAGTAATGAAGGAATGAAGCCAATAGAATAAAACAGATGGACGGGGGAGGTGGCAGCTAGGGTTTCGAGAATCCTTGGGCTTGATGTTGCCCAAAACAGTGGGCAAGGGGAGAGAGGGGAGGTAGGAGGTGGACGACGCAAAGGGAAGCTTTTAGGGTTTCAAACTTGTGTTGCAAGTCGCCTCTATTGTGCCTCCTTATATAGATCAGGCATCCATAGGGTTTCTTCAAGCCCATTCTATATGGGATTCCATATCCACTTATCAAACCCATAAATAATAACCCTTATCTCTTATCATTCGTGGCTTAATTCATTATTTCCCCTTCCATAGTTTCTAGTTAACTATGAGAATGACCAATAACAAACTAACCCCTTTAAATCTACCTTTAAGTTATTTTGTCATTTTAATCATGCCTTGTGTGTAACCTATAATGACCATTCTATTTATAAAAATGTCTCATACTTGTTGAGGCATTGGGCACTTTTCCAACATTTGTATGGTAGAAATGGGTGTCTAGAATATTCATTGTCAATCAGAACCTAACATTAGTAACTGACTCGTCAACCAGTTGGCAGCCGTCTATTGATTGGAGTCCGACCAGCATCCTCATTGCTAATGTCTCCCACACCTGAAAAAAATAGTGGGCTCCAAGTGTCACCATTTTTACCGACTTTTCAAGCTCAAAAGGAAGGCTTACACCTTTCTTATATGTATGTATGTATGTATGTATGTATGTGTGTGTGTGTATATATATATATATATATATATATATATATATATATATATATATATACTAGTTGTAAGACCCATGTATTACACGGGATGATACAAAAAATTGTTAAATAAGAAGATCTAAACATTAATAATTTTACATAAGAAATTTTGACAATCTATGACGAAATTGTTGGATGTATACATCGTTAAATCAAACACTACAACATAATCTAATGACAACACGGGTCGACAACTTAAAATCTTTTGATTTTTCAGCTTAAAACATGTGTTGTTACATGTATTTGCTCATTTTCGACCTTCTGATTTTCGACCTTTCTATCCAACTATTTCAGTTTTGACAAAATATCCACACACTAAAGACTAACCCTCCCAATACTCTGTATATTGTCATCTAGACTTGTAAAACAACATATAATGAACAAACATATTTATTTTATACCAAATATTAATAGCATTTGCTAATATTTTGGTCAAATACATTCTAGTTATTATAAAAAAGACATCAAATTAAATTTTTTTTTGAGATTCGCCCAAGCTATTGTCCCAAAACATGTATAAAAGTAAAATATAAACAAAATATACATCAACTTAAGATTTAGAAAAACATGCAAAACCTACATTAATTTAAGGTTTAGACAAAACCTCACGTTACTTTATATTAACCCAAGCCACTGTCCCAAAACTTTTAGATTATATTCACCTCTATCAATATCTTTTTTTCTATGGTTCATCATTCATGCCCTAGTTTTTGTTTGGATTGTGTAAATAATTGTTTTAAATTTGAATTTAAATTAAGCCAAAAAGCAAGTATTATGTAATACTTGATTCGAGCCTTGTGCAAGTCGGTAACCTGAACACGATACACCTCCGATACACCTCAATTTGGTCTTATGCATCGGATGGCCATATTCAATTGAAAACACAAAGCTAATTTGGTTTGAAATAATTTAAACAAAACTAAAAAACTGAAAAAGGAAATCAACAAATTTGATGAAAGAAATTTCTAAGTATAAATCAATAGATACTTAAGGATAATATCAATAGATACTTAATAATTTTTATAAAGTACCTCACCGGCAAGCTTGGAATAGCACCTGTGTATCAAGATATTATCCTATCGTGCATCTAGAAACACTTTTTTCGTCCCAATTTGCAAACATGGTTAAAATGACCATTAAAATTATCTGTGTGTCAAAGAGAGAAGTGCGCTAGATCTCCACTTATGTATGAAAGAGAAAGTGGGACGAGTAGTAGTTACGGGAGCTTACTTTTGTGATTCAATGATAGGCAAACATGTTACAATAACTTCACAATATATCTCGATTAAATCATATGCTACAATCATCTTCTCTTCCCTAATTACATGTTCCACGTGATACGATTCCTAACCGTTAGTATTTATTCCGAAATCTATTTTTGGATATGAACCAAAACTGTGTTTGCAAGGTTCAATATTGTGGTTAGAATTCTAAGTGGCTCATGTTGACATTTCATCAAACGGTTTACCTATGTTTTTATAAACCAGTTTTGATGTCATGTTGACATTTCATTAAACAGTTTACCTACGTTGTTTACAAGAATGCCGGCCAATGATAATTACTAAATAATAAGTAATAGATCAACCTTGATATAACAGTACGTTGAATGAGATATAGCAACTTAGGTCTTAGTATTGATCTAATTTATAAACACAAACTCAATTTTCATGTCAGAGTACGAATATACTTCAAATATTATCCAATTATGAGTCGGTAGTTAGCGGAATAGGTGAAAATCAAAGAAATTAACCCATCAATACCATAAATCTGCCGAAATATTTCAGGTTTAATCAAACAGAGAAGGAAATACGATACAGAGAATGCGTATCCTTCAACTATAGTACAATTATTAATCAATTGGTTGACGAAACGGGCTATAGTTGAAATTAACACATCAATCTCCTCAAACATACCGAATATAAAGAGCGGATGTGGTGGATGAATTCATGTTTTTAGAGAGGCAGAAAGATGGTGAAAGGCAGTGATAACCCATACGAATCTTCTAAAAACAATTTAGTCAGAATCATAAACATTCACAGCCTTTCATTACCCTTCTTGGCCTCTACCAATTCCATTCCGATTGCGTGCTTGAGTAGCACGGTCAACAAACTGCTTGCTTTTTTCCTGTAAATTCAATGTATAAAAACTGATATGGACTAAAAGTAAAGACGTGAAAGTACAAGAGGCGAAACTGCTAACTTGCAAATATCAATAGAAATTGCAAGAATATGGGTTTAGTGGAACCCTAATTGCAGATACGAAGTGTATACGGTGAAGATCTCAAAAGAAGAACCGTCAAATCCAGTTCATGGCAGTTTCGGTCAAGCGTGCAATCAATTTAGAGAATGGTGGGTTGGTCCCTTGCAATTGGCTGTAGATGGTACAAACCTGGTTCGAAGAGGCGGTGGTGGTGACTCTTTCGATCTCCATCTCATATTCCAACTTGAATCAACCGTTTTTGTTTTTGGTGGTTCGATGACAGTTGATCGGATGGGTGATGTTGGTGAGGGTGAAGACGGTGAAATTAATGGCGGTACGTTTTGGGAAACACAAGCTAACCACTAATCCTAAATTTAGCAAACCAAATCGATTTGAGGCTAAAACAAATCGATTGTGCAAGGGAGCGTATTTGGGGCATGAGATTGATGCCGGTGAGGGTGCAGTGAGGGAGCGTATTTGTGCAGGGGAAGGGAGGCTGCTTGGAGGAGAGGTTGCCATGAGAATGTTAGGGTTAGGGTTAGGGTTAGGGTTGGGTTGCTATACACTATGAGAATGGCGTAATTGAGAGATGTAACCGAAATCACCCATAAATGACGATATAAACTGATGTTTATGAGATTAAATGATGAAACGGTTTCAGGTTTCCGAAAATGAAGTGAGAGATAATTTTTTTTATAATTTCAAAATTCTATAAAAATGACATGTGGACAAGAGGGTTAAAATGTTGACATGTGGCACTTTGAGTTACTTATTTATTAGGATATATATATATATATATATATATATATATATATATATATATATATATATATATATATATATATATATATACTAGGTTACAAACCCGTGTGTTACATGGTTAACAATTAAAAAAAACTTATATAATAAGAAAAATATTTTATATGATTATACAATTGGGTCGAACTTCTTGAATATAGATTGATCTTGAGAAAACACCAACAAAACCTACAAGAAATCCTTACAAGAGGAAAATAATGGCTTAGCCAATAATAACAATTAGTACACATAGATATATAGAATAAACAGAGGTATACTGGGATCAACTTTCTAAATAACAAACACCAAATAAAAGAATGTCAATTTGTCAGTGGAAGAGGTAAACCAAACTTTCTACATATGATGATTTCATTAATCAATAGAAGAAAATCCACCTTAAATAACAAATAACATGTGTTGGCTGAACCACTAGATATACATCAAAAGGGTTAAAAGCAAGAAATAGCAATAAACTTTCCTTAATTTGATTACTATAACACCATACTTTTGTGTTTGAAAAGGTGACATACTTTAAATTTGTTTTTCTTTTTGTCAACTCATAGCATGAAAAGGAAACATGCTTTCCAATTTTTCGTTTCTGGCATGTTTCTGTGCATGAAAAGGCAAGATACTTCTCACATAGTTATTTTTTGATGGCGAGAATTTCATCTGCAACTACAAAGCTTCCCACAACATCTAACAGTTACGTACCGTACAAAAATATAACCAAAAGACAGGCGATTATGTAGCACAGAAAAATATAAGAATATAAGATGTCGTCTTTTCATATTTATTACCTTAAATTCCACAAGCCAAACCTTTTACGTCTATTACAACTCACCACCATTCGTTTTTCAAAGTCCTTTCCTATACTCTACAAATTTCCGGGCAATTACAAAATGTTAGAAATTAATATAAGAGCTACACAGGGAAAAAGAAAAATAAAGAAATGAAATTATGAAACCTGACAATAATGATCAGATATAGGTCAGTATCCTTTAGAGAGATTCAAAATTATATTGGTGACATAGTTTACCAGGTTAATATAACAAAAAGGAAAGTACATTGTTTTTGTAAAATATTATGTGAATCTGCCAAAAATTGGATTAATTACAATTAATCAATTTTAAAATATGATGTAAACTTCAATATTTATAAGCCACGTCAAATGAACCACTCATGAGAAAGAAAATACATTGCTATTTCGTTCTTCAAACATAAAGCAAATTGATATTACTTTCTTAGAGAAGAAAGTACATTGTTATTTCTTATAAAAAACCTAACATTACTGGGACCTAAAAGTTATAAATTTGTTTTGAAAAGTTGAGAAAAGTCACTACAACACCCAATTCAATCGATAAGACAAAAGGTCAAAAAAATGTAGTATTGGGGGGGGGGGGGTACGTATTTCAATTGACAATCAGAAAAATTTCAGAAGAAATGCTCTAGGAAGTATGTACTTTTGGCGTTTTGGGATACCACACCTAAAAGTGATTCTAGCTAAAATAAATGAACCCGAGTTTGTCGTCTTTTGTGCACCAAACATCTCATTCCATTACTGACCTATTTCACAAATCTTGAAAGTTGAAATGAAGACCTGTAGTAATACTAATTTCAAGATTTATAAATTCAGTAAATGTTCTATATACTCTAGTTTAATTTACCTTCCAAAGATATTCCATTGTAATGATAATTCTTTCAAGTTATAGTAATATCCATTGGCGACGCACACCTGTAAGCTATAATATGTCCCACTAATATACCTCACATAGACGCTTAGAAGCAATAATGCTATGAGTTTTATAGAGGACCATTCTCTCCGTAGACACCCACTTTTTGTATTTTATTCATTAATTTTTTTAAATAGAAATGAATTAATCTAATCTGCATGTAAAAGTGTGGAAAAATCATTTTCCAACAAATATTTTTTACTTCGTCTTTCTAATATATGAGAACAAATGAGTTCACCTGCCTTCATCTTCAGCTCATAATCGTCCTTGAGTCTCTTTGGTTCAGATTTAGTTGTATTTGCATAGAATCGAATAAGAGAAAGGCAATAAATATGTAAAAAAAACTTAGGATGGTAACATGCATGGTTTTTATCTTCGTTACAATAAAACATATCATAATACAACTGGTCTCCAAGAATAGATCCCACTTCCCATGATCATGTATCACATAAATTATATAATAGTTTTACACTAAAAATGACAATTTTTGTTAAGCATTCTTTCTTATTATAAGCAAACTTTATAGGAAAAGGGGAATTATGGAGCCTAAAACTGGATACGGAGAGGCAGTCAAACTTTGATGTTGAATCAAAATTCAATTCCTTTATGTATTATGAAAAAAGATTATGTTATACTTTCCAAGAGCCTACAATTTTTTGTAGCAAACATAACCCTATGAATACAAATAAATGCTAGCCAAATATAAGATGTCTTCTTGAGAAATATTATCATTAAATTACCAAAACTCGCATACGTAAACCTTATTAGCTGGCAACATTAACAACATTAACTTTATTATTATACTCATGAGATGAAGTTATATTTCCATAACTAAATCTATATATTTGTATACCTATGTTAAGAAATATAAAAGGTCTGTAGATTTTCTATAACAAAATAATATTTATTATCCTGAAGGAATATATTATTGGACAAATGTTTGAGTTGAAACTTCAAACTCATCGTATTGCAACACAAAAAATCATCATGGATTCCTCATTAACTTCATTGAACTTACTAATTTGGATATGAAATAGATAGATATTGATCACCAAGTTTGGTCAAGCTCTGAAAAGTCAGAGAGTTTATAATGATTGATTAAAATTTTGTAAATCATCTAATCATTTTACCTGCAATAGAACATAACGTTTCTTTCAATTCAATCATCAACATACCAATTTCCTACAAATTAGTTTTGAAACAGCGAAAAGATTTGGAACATGAAGTGCAGATTAAGCAAGAGTTTTGTGATACATATCCAAAAATTATAATTGACTGAAATGCCCTTTTGTTTGAACATTGCATTACTTGGACATGTATCTCCACTTCGCCTAGAACACCCAAAAAGGAAATAGACAGAAAAGAATTTAATTAAATCAACCAATTAAGTAAACGAAAATTCTATTTTCACAACAACACACATGAGACACGATTATGTCATCAATCAAAACGAAGAAAATATAAAAATTAGAAACGTACCTTTTCCTCTCTTTCTTTCTCTCTAAACATCTATATACTCAGCTGCAGCAAGGTATTATGTGTTTTTATCTCTCGTAAGCCTATTTATCTTCAAAGCACAAATCATGAAACCATAAAATAAGAGATGGTGAAGCAGATCTAATGACTCATAAAATTGGAATGCCCTGAATTAGTAAATAACACAAACAATCGCATAATCAGTTTGAAGATGCTTACAAAAGATGCAATTTAAGTGATATGACATTAGATCGATGTTTGTTAAGAGTTTAAGGAGGTCTATAAAGTCGGAGGTACAATTGTTCATATGTGTATGACGGGTATCAGGGCCGGTTTAGAGGGTGTGCAAAATGGGCTATTGCACATGGCCCAAATTTTGTAGGGGCCCAAAAAAAATTTGTAATACAGTTAACACTTCAGCCCAAATTGGAAAAGAAAATACAAACTCGCGTGCACGCAAAGGCGCAATTGGCAAACGAGCGGGAATTCGGGAGACGGGAATCAGGATCAGTCCATCGCAATTCGCCAAACGATCGTCATGTTTTCATAATTTCAAGGAGGGTTGAACAGAGAAGTGGCGAATAAGAAGATACTGAACACTAGGTTTGCATCTGCTATAAATTTGATTTCTAGCCATAATGCACATTACAATTTATCTCTCCCAAAAAAGACTTCGAGATCTGTTAGCATTGTTATGGTTTTGTATGTTTCTACACTTGTTAATCTTAAACATATGATAATGACATCTTATTCACATATAAAGATCATCGACAATGTCAGTGACCAAGAAAATAACCCTTCCCAATTACAACCCTAAATCAACATACATCTATTTCAACACATACACCTAGGATTTCAACACCATCAGAAGTATTATTATCGAGTTAATTAATAGAAGTATGTCAGAAAGTTTTAATGAATATCGTGCTTTGGGCAGAGGGCTAACTAAAATATTTTCACTTTGTTGTTCATCTACATACTACATAAATGAAAGCCTATGAACAGTAAGAACACAAGAGCGCCTTTTTTTTCCGGCTCGTCCCGGGCATCCGAATCCTCGGCACCGGCCCTGACGGGTATGGTAGTGTGGCTCTGGTGCATTTGAACAGGAACATTCATATACCATTTATTACTAAAACCGGAAGGAAAAGAAATAGAGAAGGTCGAAGACGATAGGTGACATAGATAAAGAAGCAGGGTAGTGGGTTCGAGAACTATAATAAAACCCTTATAATAAGCAAGATGCAAAGGAAGGTACATGTGAATAAACCCACAAGAGGGAGCAGGGGAGGGGTGTAGCAGAGGCGGTGATTTGAAGAGTCAATTTATAGGATTGAAATCGGATTTCGAAAGAATATGATTAAAGTGTCAGATTAGTAGGATAGAATGAGAAACGTTTTCAGTTTGATTGTATGGAGAATGCGTAAAATATGGCCAGAAGTTTTGGAAGGGTTTGAAATTTCAATTTGTTTACAATTAGCTTGCTAATTTATCGGGTGTTAAATGGAAATCATATCATTCCTGATTGTATGCAATCATGGGATGATGGCAGTTAAAAGAAAATAGATGATGTGATTCTAGACGGGAAGAATTCTAAGAATGTATAACAAAGTGACATGTGGCATCAATGGCATCTAAGAAATGGACATGTGGCATGTTTATGATTGCTTTATTAGTATATATATATATATATATATATATATATATATATATATATATATATATATATATATATATATATATATATATATATATATATATATATATATATATATATATATATATATATATATATATATATATATATATATATATAAAGAGAGAGAGAGAGAGAGAGAGAGAGAGATATTTTATTTCCCAATATTCTTTACTAATGGTATTTGTTTTAACACTTGTGTAGGTACGAGCAGTAGAACTAGAAACAAAACTTGAAGAGAAGAGGATGCAGCAAGAGGAGATGGAAGCTCATCTTCAACGACAAATGTGACAATAACATAAAGAATCCGAATCCTATCTTCCAATGCAAATGAATGGACTTTTGCAGAAATCATGCAAGGCCACACAAGACACAACCCACCTAACTCGTCCTAGTAGTTATATATTTCTAGAACTTTATATTTGAGACTTCCTAAATTTATGTTTATTTCTTTTGTTGATACAAAAATATGGGTTTGCTTTATATGCTATACTTAGATTTTTCCGAACTATAGAAAAATCTAGTTTTTTGTAATTAAAAAAATATTGTTATCCTAGTAACGATAGTGGCACCTTTCCGTCAAATATACTTTGCTAATATGTCACAAAATCTCTTAACTAGGCATTCGTTATAATCCATAACTAATGTTACTGTCACCAAAGCGTTTTGTTGCAAACAACAATATGTCAATATTCCGCATGAATCCGTGACAAATGTGTGACTATTTGATTGGGTTTTGAATTTGGTGGTAAACAAAAATGCATTCGATAGCGACAATCTTTTTGTTGTCGAAGTTGAAAAATCCATCGTGTATCTGTAGGAAGTTTTCCCATGTTGTTTATGTGAAAACTTCATGCCCATCGTTAATCCGTTGATAAACATCATCACACACTGATTAGAGACAAATAAGTCCATGTGTAATACCCTGTTTTGTTTGAGTATCTTTGAAATATATTCTTCTAAAAATGTGTGATAAGTTATTCAAGAAATCCGAAAAAAATGAATTAGCTGCAAACTCCTCAAATATTGGCAATATGATTATCATGGTGAAGATAATGATTACTATTGTTCGAATCACAATACATTGTTATTTAGTTATTTAGCCCTATATGTTTTATTTTATTTTATTGGCAAAATGTTATGGTTGAGTTACGTGATTGTAAACAAGTTATTGCATAGAATCTAAAATATATGTTTTTGCTGAGTATTGCATTTTCAAATGAACATTGAACTTTCGATACATTGATGACTTAAGTAATAATTGCTCGTCTTTTTCACTACAATGTTAAAAAAGTTATTGTTTATAACTTAATTTAAAGTAATATGTTACTAACAATAAGATGGAAATTTGAAAATGAAAATGTATTATCATATTTACCATGTATTTGATCAATTTAGACATCTAACCACAACGATAGGTACCTTTATCTACCCAAAAAATCAATGAAAAACGCAAGCGACATGATTTAACTAATGAAATTGTTAAACTTTAAGAGTCGGCATGGTTATGGTGGGGTAGGTGATGAGTGAGTGTGTCCAACATAACATTTGTAATGTTTAGTATTATTGTGGGGCCCGTTACCACTTTGCTATACCCTAAGGCCACATATAGAAGTGGCTAACGGCCAAGGGTTTATTTGTATGCATTGAAACTCTACTTTGAATAAAAGGTAAATTTTATTATTTGTTAAATATATTAAACAAAACTTTCTTAAAGGTATCATATAACACGAGGTGAAGAAGTGATATTATAAGATTTGTTATAGTCATTATATATATTATGAGGAGATGTCATGACTCATGCCGTTCAAAGTTCAAACCCTCTTGGCCTCTTCGACCCCATAACATGATAGTTTAACAGGAAGAATACAAAAGTGACAATGCACGGATAAACTTGTACGATTTATATAAGTCCAAGATATACAATAAATATATGTCTGCCCAAAATAAACCCTTAATTCATTAAACTAAGTAAGGTGTGACCACATATTACGTTGATGATAAAATGTATACCTGAAAATTTACGTGTCGAATATTAAACTTAAGCATTTGTGCACGCAGTACGCCTTCGAACTTAGAATAATGTTTGTAGTCGATTTGAATTTATTAATAAATTAATTTAGTTTTCTTTGTTTATCGAATTGGTAAACAACCGTTTATTAACATTGATTTAAATTAATAGTATGTTTTATTTTTTTCGTTTTTATGTGATATTCTAAATGCAATAAAGTGAAATACACATAAAATAAGTGTATATCTAAACAATTTTGTTTCAAGAAAAACATTTTGAAAATTATAAGTGTAAGCTACATGTTACATATTTTCACTTATTGTAATTTATTTTCTATTACCATTTCTTTATTTAATTATAAACTCATATAATACTTTTTTCTGTTTAAACATCCATCTTTAACAAACATTTTTAAAATCATTAATTAATTGAATATATGTTATGTATAAGGCTGATGGGAGTACCCATCACTTTGCCCAAAAGTGATGGGCGCCACGTCATCGCCACATAGGATTTTATCCCATCACACTCTATCACATTACCCCCTTTATACTCATCACATTTTTCATCACACCACATCATCTTTTTAATTAAAAAAAATTCAAAAATAAATTAGAACATAATTTTTAAATTAAAAACCATTTCATTAAAAATAAAAATTACAAAAAAAAACAAACTTAGAAAATAAAAATTACACTAAAAATAAAAATAAACGTAAACTAGTTGTCGTCATCGGTGTCGGTGTCGTTGTCGTTGTTGTTCCCGGGGCGATATTTAGCGCGTACACTTTCCCGCATCGCCAAGAAAATTTCCAAATCCTCGCCCTCGAAGTCGGATGGTTTTTTTGTCAAGAAGTCGATATCGGCGTTTCGTTGTAACTCCCGTTGCGTTTGGACAATTTGCCGTTGCGTTTTGACAATTTCTTTTTCCACCCGACCCATAATCCCGACCTTTTCGCTTTGTAATTGGACGTATCGGTCGAATTTGTCGCCAAACAATTGCATAACGCTCGACTCGGAACCGGAACCCGAAGCCGCTTTCTTGCCGGCTTTTTTTTCCCGGTCTCGCCCAATCGGTCGACGGATCGGTTGGGGTTCGTCTTCATCGAGATCGACGGGCTCGTCGTTCACGTCAATATAAGTTCGTCTGTCCGATTGTTGTGACGTCCCTTGGTGGACCGACCTCAATCGTTTAGTTCCCGAAGATTGCGAATCTTCGACAAGAAGCCATTTCGGTTGTTTTTTCAACTCGTTCCAAGCTTGTATATACGGGAACGCTTTCCGAGTGGGCGTTGTTGTTTCGTATTGTTTTAACGCCGCGTTGAAAACATCGAAGTCGTTGGACCCGCTTTTTCGCATATTCGAGAGATTGTTGAAGATGCCGTTAAAAGCGTTGAGCTTTAGTCGCATCTCTCGAAATTTCCCCGAAATTTTATCCATGTTCCGTTTTTTTTCACCCATAAGCTCGTAAAAAGTCGCTTGAACTTTGTTCCAAAAAGTATCAAGCGTTTGCGAGTCCCCGACGATCGGGTCAACGGAAGCGGAAATGTACGCCTTCACCAAGTTTAACTCCTCCTCTTTCGTCCAATTCGTTCTTTTTTCGCCCCCGTTTGTTTTGCCTTCTTCCTTGCGGCTCGGCGGGTTTGGTTGTCCCCTTCCTCTTGTGTCTCTTGAACCATATCGGGAGACACCGGTTGCGGTTGCGGTGGTGGTTGTGACATCGGTGGTTGCAACGACTGGGCTTGGAATCCTTGCGGTTGAAACGGAAACGGGGGTTGAAATTGTTGATATGGATTGAATGGGGGATATGGTTGTTGAAAAAGTGGTGGTTGTGCGATCGGAGACCCGCCTTGAAGTAAATTCATGAAACCACCGCGGGGCGATTCAAGATTCGGGTATTGACGCGGGGTCGAGTTTAATCCAAACGGATCATACTCGCGGTTTTGGTTTGAAGGTGGGGTGTTTGGGTTTTGTTCCATTGCAAATGAATTTTGAAATTTTTATGTTTGAGAGGTTAAAAAGATGAAGAATGTGTGTGTAAATGTTAAAAAGATGTGTATATATATATATATGTGTATATGGGTAATTTTTAAAAAAATTATTTTTTTTAAGCTTCTAGCCGTTGTCAACGGCTACTTTCCCCTGATTGGATGTGATAGAGCGTGAAAGGGAGCACGATGGAACACGGTCACGCCCCATCACGGTAGCACGGGGCGGTGTGCACGCCGTGATGGGTGCCACCGTGTCCATCACGGCCTCTCTTCACGGTGTATTCCCAATGGTCTAATTTGCCTTTTTATGTGGAGACATCTCTATCAAATATTTAAGATCATGTATTTTTTTAAATCAATATGAATAGATTTTTGTCATGAATGACTTCGGAATTAGAATCCAAAGAGAATGTACCAATAATTTGCCACTACAAGTTGCTTCTGTGGACCCACCAAAGTTGGATCCCCGTCACAAACCCAAATCAAATATTGTCCAATCAGTTTGCGCCCCACTTTTAACCTTAAATGTTCGAGACTTTGATTTAAAGGCGTCGAACTACTTAACATAAGGTTGAAAAAGAAAACGAAAAAAGAAACATGAAACCGAAAGTGAATCATTTCGAAAGGTTGATGTATTAGTTTTTGTTTCTTAGGCTCCGTTTGATATTTTTGTACGTTTTTTTTGAACGGCCGAGATATATAAAAAGCAAACTAGCAAGATGTTAGAGACATTACAAAAAACAAGACGAAAAAATAATAATAATAATTAGAACGATCTATCCAATTACACGAAATACAATTTGATCTATGTTTTAACCATTTAAACGAAATAAGTTGTAAAACAGCAGCTGTTTTCACAAGCAAGTTTATGAACAAAAAGTAAATGAATTTTAAACTCTCAAACAAATAATACATCTTTTAAAACAAGTGTCGGTATTATTTTCAAATCTCTAATTTTAGAAATCTTAGCCTTTCTACCCTCATTTTTAAATATGAATAATCAAGATATTTTTCAAAATTTTTAAAACTTCCAGTCATATGCTGGGTTGCTCTAGAATCTACAACTCACTCAAGTTGTCCAAAAACAGGCTCGACAGAACAAAAATCACAAGCCATATTACATATAACAGATATACCTGCCATATTGGCAGATACATCTTCAAGGGAAGACTTCTCATTGATCTATCCTAATATTTTAGACACTTGTTCATTGGTAAATTGCATTGTTAGCTTATTATCATTTAGAGAGGAGACAAATGGATTTGAAGCAACGATATTAACACTTGACTTATTTTGAGTAGTATTTTCATTTCTTGGTTTAAAATCTTTAAGAAATCCAATAATTTTGCAGCATCTTTCAATATTATGGCCTTTAATATTACAATGTTTACAAACAATGTTTAAATTCTTTCCATTTTCCTTTTAAAATCAGGTCATCTAGCAACAAAAACGTAACTTTGACTTTCGTTAGAATTTCCAGTAGAAAAACTATTTTTGAGAGAATCTTCCATGGAAATAGTAGCAAATGTGGATTACACGCTAGAAAAATGTTCTTGCATTAATATATTACTCTTAATTATGCTATAATTGTCATTTAACCCCATCAAAAATTGAAACAACTTAAGTTGATTAGAAAATGATTGTCTATCCTTAGAAGCTTGTAACGTCCCAACTCTGGTACGTTTATTATTTCGTAAATCCATTTCTTATAATAATAAAAGCAATAATAATAATGACGACAACAACAACAACAACAATAATAATAATAATAACCATAATAAACTAAAATTTATATGATGCGGGTTATGTGTCAAATTGTAAAACTTAAATGGTGAAGAAAAATGTTTTAAGGACCAACAAAATTAAGAGCAAATGTTGAGGGGCTCGTTGTGCGAATTCTTGAAATTTGCATGAAGATTTATTTCCTTCTCCCGACTCATGCGACATGTTTAGGGCTGGACCTTACAAGCTTGGTTGTGTCTTGGGCTTGAGGAGGAATATCTTCATATAGTTGAGCGTGGTCCTCGGACCGACCCGACGAGGACCGAACCTGAGTCGGACCAAGACCGAGGGAAGACATTCAATGGAACCGAGGACCGACCAAACTATGGGACTTGGTCTTGGGTTCGGGTACGGTTTTGCTTGCGGTTGGTCAGGTGTGACAACCTAAATTTTAATATATGAAATAAGAATTTTAAGCTAAGTATTTTAATGCTAAGAGGTTTGATGTCCAAACGAGTTTAAAGGTATACAGAATGTCAAAGTCGTCAAAGAATGTGGAAATATGGAAATTTGGGTTTTAATACATTTTATTAAGTCATAATGAAGTGTTACTTCATTTGGAAACATGTATTGAAAGACCGAGGGCAAAATGGGAAACTTGGAGACAAAAGTGAAAAGAATAATTGTAAATATTCATAAATTAATATTTAAATATCTATAAGGAATTGAGAAAAATTTATCAAGCAGACTTTTGTAGATTTTAATGTAATAAGAATATAGGAAAAAGATTCGAGTCGTTTGGAGTTATAACAAAGAAGTTATAAAGGTGTAAAAATGGCCAAAAAGTGACAAAATTGGCCAAAGAGCCATGTTTAAGGGCCCATAACGAGAAATCGGTTTAGATTCAGATTTAATTCAGTAAGGAATAAATGTTAGGCTCATTCTCACCTTTTTAAAAATATAAAGTTTGTAAAATTCTGATATGTTATGTGAGAGTTATGATGCCGTAAAGTTCGGGGATAAATCAAGAAAAATGTTAAAAAATTTCTAGGCATTTTAGGTCAGGGGTATTTTGGGTATTCTTCATTTATTGATTAAATGAAAATCAGATTTTATGTCTTTCCCATTTTCTTGACCTGGTACGCTTCTAGAAATCGAAAGAAAGGGAAATTGGGGAAAAAGCTTGGGAACAAGATGAACCACACATCTAATCGATGTGTGTGTGTGTTCGGTATATTCAGCGAGAAAGAGAGATATAGCAGCGAGAGTGAGAGAAAGATCGAGCTGGGGAAACAGAAGGATCGAGGGCAGCAACTCCTCTCGCTGCTGTCGGACTTCTTCGTCGCTAAAACCACCGCTGACGGCGGTGGTGGTCTCCGATGGTGCTAGCAGACGCGGTGTCGGGCCGGTGGTGTGTGGTGGTTCGAATTTTTGTGTGTGAAACAACCTTTCTTGCATAAAATGTTCCTGATTTTGTATTGAGAGGTTGATGGACATTTGGAGGCAAGTAGAGTCAAGAGCTAGTGGATCATTGTAGCTAGACATACCTAGCTACTGAGGTGAGTACATGAGGACTTTTCTGGGTACATAGCAACAAGTTTTGTTTTTATGTTAAATGTTTTATGATTAATAGCTTGACAAATGATTTTCAAAAGTTATGATAAATGTTTCATGAGTAATGGTTTTCAAAGTGGTTTTTCAAAGATTGAATTAGAAGTATGGTTTACAAATGATTTTTCAAAGATTGAATTAGAAGTATGGTTTTATGTTGAGAATTGAAAATGACTTTGCATGTTTTTAATGATGTTTATCCAGAGACCAACTTGTGATAAAATGATAATGGTAAAAATTGAAATATGAACTAAATGAAAGAAATGAGAAAGACGCCCGGACAAGGATCTCACCCTAGTGAGGGGAGGTCAAAAGACACTAATGGGATGGTACCTCCCGTCGCGAAGTAGTTGTCTCAGCATGCCCTTATGGATAGATTTGTTCTATCCATGAAGGGAAAGGGAACTAGCACGCCCTCACGGATAGATTGGTTCTATTCCGGGGAGGGAAAGGGATACGGGGACACCCGTATAAAGCCAAATGATAATAAATTAATCATGAATTACAGTTGGTCTATGCTTGTTAAGAAAGTACCTGAAATATGTTTGCTTATGATGAATTGCTTACTTGATAATTTAAGCTAAAGTATTTGAAGTTTTAACAATGAGCTTTTGTTTGGATAATAAGTAATGATTCCTGTTTTAATGATTATAGCAATGAACTTTTGTTTTATTGTTTTGACATAACAGTGGAGTTTTGCAGGTTTTGGAAAAAAGGAAAAGGTTTTCTTTATTTGATAATAGCTAATGATATTCAATTTGATTAAACTCATTGAGTCTAAAACCCATGTATCTCACGAGGCATTTATGTCTTACGTATTTTTGTTTTAAAATGCTATGTACTCAGGAACAGGATGCTGGTTAGCAGATGATAGAAGGAAAGGACTTAGAAGTTGATATGAGGAATGTAGATAGAAGAGATGTTCAGAAGATAGAGTATCTGAATTGCGGTATAGTATGTCATGAAATTGAGAGATGTATGATTATGGTTTAGAATTCCCTTGTAGTTGTACAGTAAAGTCGTGTTATGTCCCGTATTGTTTTTGGGTTGTTTTATTGAGTCAGTCAGTATGGATTTGTCCATATTGCCCAAAGGTCATGCCGAATTTTCGGTAGAAATGTAGTTTAATACGGGACATAGCTTTGAGTTGTTTAAAATCTTTACTATGGTTGGTTTGATATGAGTTTGTAACCCCCAAAGTTGTTTAATTACTTTTAGACCTATTGTTTTATTGGGACCAAATGTTTCAAATGCTGATTTTAAAAACTAAAAGAAAAGTTTTTGTAAGAACGAAATTTTTATTCACAGTGTTTTATAATTATTACACCAAATTAAGGTGTATGAAAGATGGGGTGTTACATCAGGTTTAACCCGAGTAGGACCAAACGTAAAATTTTCAAAGGCCTACATTATAATCTTAATGTCTTTTAAATTTTCGGTCGGTTCCGTACTCGAGAACCTGACAATACCGAACGACCAAGACCAAGAAGGACCAAGACCGAATTAAGCCACATATACGGACCGAGTACCGACCAAGTAACATGGTCGGTTCCTTATCGTCGGGTCCGGTTCCTCGGTTCTTGGGCTTTGGCTCGGTTCCGAGGACCATTTGTACATCCCTATCTCCATATAAGTCTACGTCTAAATCTATGCATCACTTACGAACCCGAGTAGCCATATCCTCCATTCTCGCTTCTTGCACCCTACTCGTTATCCCTTTGGAGCTGCTGCTACCGCCGAGAATTAGAAGAGAGGAAGAAGGTGTCTGTGTGTCTATAAACTAGTGCTGATTAAGTGCTTGGAGGATCTGGGTCTCATTCTTGGTGGTAAGCTTCGGCTCTCCTTTTCTTTTTCTAGTCTAGCCGTGGCCATCACCATCACACAACCCCCACCGTCCCCACCGTAGGCTAGTGTGTGCATGTAAGTATGTGTTGTGTGTGCTTATTTTTGCTTTTAAGCTTCCACTTGATTTTCATGTACTTATTTCTTTTAAGACTACCTCATACCTTTAAGGGTCTTAATCTTGGTCTTAATGGGTTTAGAGTTGAAAACCCTAAACCCTAGTATCATTTTATGTGACATGTGAAATCCCACTGTTTGTTGCATCACCTTTGGAAATTCATATAAAATCATAGGGATCTTCGTTTGGGATGGATTTTATGTCCCTTGAATGGCCTTTATGTTTATTTTCTACATACAGAAGGCCTTGTCCTAATTCAATCTCTAAGTTATGTGACTATTGCAATCTTCACTGATTGGTCCTGGACTGTGACGAATTGTGAAATCTGTCTTGCAAAATTCATGGTAAAATGTACAAAATTGTTTTGTGGGCAAGACTAGTGCCCAAAGTTCAATTTTGGAGTGTAGTTTGTTTACACAAAAAATCAGACCCAACTTTTAACCATTTTGAACTTGAGTTGTATCTTTGAGGTGTGGTCCAGTGTGTTGATTGATCAAATTAGCCAGCTTTGTAAATTCACCATTTGTTCTTGGAAAATACAAATGACCTTACGTCAGGCCCTATGGTATTTTTGGGTCTACTTTATGGAAGATTTTTTTTAGAATTTAATTTGGACCCATCCTTGGTTGAAAGTTGCAAACTTTGCAACCGAGTCAAAATTCAGCATTGCTGCCAAATCCCTTTTTATGGTTGTTTGTTTTGGTTTTAGGTTATAAGTATAATAAGTGAGTCCTTAGATTTACCTAAACCAAACTAAAGTACCTAATAACTTTATTGATTGAGTGAAATAAAAAAGGGGGGGTTCAGGGTTGAGACGCGGTGTGTGTTAGAAGTTGGAAATATTCAAACTATAAGTAACTACTTTATAAAACACAAACAACGTTCTAAGTAGTGGTATATGGAGTGTAGGTCAGTTGAAGAAAGGAGGGTCCTTGATTTCTACCTTGCTTGTGTGACATTCTACTGCTACCTATCAGGTGAGTTTCTCACTGCATTGTACTAATATTGCACATGGTTTGCAGTAGATTGTGTTTGTAATGGAATGTTTGTGATTGTACTAGACTATGTTGGAATGTTTGGTATGTGTGAATATGTGTATATGTAGGATTACGCTAATGTGTTGCCTAGAGTATGTGGAAGCGATTGTGTACAGAGCAAGACTTCTCGACAAGATGCACAGAGCAAGATTGTATGCACAGTTGAGAATGCTGAGCAGTTATCAATATGCACTAGCAAGATTGCATGCACGACTCGAGGTGCTGAACAAGATGGCACGACTCATCATATAGTTGGAGTAGATAAATGTTACTGTGTTTGTGTTGTTGTGTTCTCTCCTTTAGGGTGACACATGTGGGATTGATGTACTTTGTATGTGTTGAAAGTCACTAACTTGTGTGCTTAACCTTTCCCTATAAAAACCATTGTTTCAAGTACTTCAGGTACGAAGGATGGCAAGGCGTGACGAGTATACATTGTGTTGCTTCTTTGGAGTTTTATGTTGGATTGTTTAACTTCTGCTAATGTTTTACTTATGATGTTATTCGGTTGTTTTGGATTTTTGGACTTGCCTTAAGTTAATGCAAACTTAATTAACATGATTTTTCAAATGAAATGCTACTTAAGTTTTTTTTCAAATTCACCTTAAAACTGGGATGTTACAAAGTTGCACATGTACACTCACTTATCCTAGATAATGAATCAAACTCCTTCCACAACCCGTTAAGGCTATTGAAGTAGCTTGAAACACTATCACAACCCCGAGTATGCATGTTTATCTTCTGATAAGTGTTAAAAACAACATATATATTTATCTTTTCATAATTTTGTTTTAGTTCAAGCCATAACTCACAGGCATTTTCAGACAATACATATACAAAAGATATACTTTCAATTATAGATGCCAACAGCCAAGAAACAACAACAACATTTGCTCAATCCCATTTAACAGCTTCTTCTACGGTCCAAGATAAAGGAGTCACGATACCGGTTTTCTTCCCCGATTTTTTAGAACTTTTATGTTGGAGCGAGGCATCATCGGAATCAGATTCAACTTGTGTCCCGGGCACGGCATTTACACTTGAACCGAAATCGGATTCGTCGACAAGCTCGAGTTGTGGTTAGCCAGTTAGGTGAAAGTTGTGCTAGGTGTACCAAAAACAGGTTAAAGGGGGATTGAGGGTAAAACGTAGATGACATCGTCGGATAATGGAATTGTGGTGGTGAGAAAATAAGACGCTCCATTTGCGGGATATAGGGTTGCAGCAATGATTCAGTGCCCGAGAATATTTTTTTCGTGGCCTTCGATTTTTTTTGAGAATATTTGTTGGATGAAGACATTTTGACAATTTTTGTAGGGTAAAATTTGAGAGTGTTTGTGTTGTGGTGTAATGTATATATTTATAGTTAAAATAATTTAGTAATTTTATTTTTTTAAAAACCCAACAGCTATATAGCCGTTTGTCAACGTTCCTCGCACGTTGAAAACACCCCATGCAAGTTCACCACAAGGGGGTGGGGGTGGTGGTGTTCCCTGCAAAGGAGAGGCCTCACCACATATGGTTAACATTTTTGCTCATTTGCTCAGACGAGTGTTTCTCAATCGAATTCCTACCAAAGCCGACTTAGAGACTAGAAGCATTGATTGGGATTCGATTTTGTGTCTATGTTATCATCTCCATATTGAAGAGGCAAGGCACCTTTTGATAGGCTATTGAGTATTCGCCAAGTCCGGGCAAGGAGTTCTTGCTAGGTGGATATTATTTTTTCGGACTTTGACTCGGTTGAGAACATTCTGTTGTGGGTATATTCATATACAATCTTGTAGGAGAAAAAAGGTGGTTATGGATGCAGTTTGTGTGGAAATTATTTGGTTTTTTGGAACTTCAGACTTACTTTAGTGTTTGGCACTAAAAAAATATTGTAGGGATTAGAGAGTATTTTTAAGAACATTGTTGCTTTATCATGCAATTGGTTTAGTCATAGTCTCATAGACACCAATATTAAAGTCAATTCAATCTCGTTGCTACATAACCCTCATTTTGGTTATAAATTTGCAATCGTTTTGTTGGTTTGCTAGCTTTTGCTGCTAGTTTGGTTACATATAAATTTCAACCTTTAAAAAGACGTTCGTTTCGAGATCCAGATAAAAAAATAGAATATCATGTATGTGATGATCTTTTAAGAAAATCAAAATTAGGATATTTAAAGCGTTAGTTTACATCTGTTAATTCGATCAAAATTAATCAATCTTCCTTGTAACACCCTATTTTCACACAATTTTTTTTCCACTAAGACTTTATAATACAAAACATTTAGTTATACATATGGGGTATTACTATTCTGCATCATTACCACAATTTAAATATTTTGTTACATGCTTGACACAACGAAACTACTGTTCCACGCTCGACTCTTCTAAGTCCTTTCCTGATCACCTGAGTACATAGCATTAAAAAAAATATACGTAAGGCATAAAGCCTCGTGAGTAATATGGGTTTAGACCCAAAATAATTTCTCATATTTCAACCATTCCAAATTTGCTTATTATTTAATTTCCTATGAGCGCACCCATAGTTATTTCTTTTCATTTGAGAGCACATTCCTACGAGCGCACCCGTAGGTTTTATACGAGACGCACCCGTATAACTCCTCCCTCGACAGCATGAAACGAATTCATCCATCAAGGTACCAATTAGACAACTACTTTGCGTCGGGAGGTACCATCCCAGTAGTGTCTTTTGACCACCCCTACCGCAGCAGGCCGTGATCTTTATCCGGATACTTCTAAACTCATCAACATGGCTCAATCACCTTATTAATTCCTTGTATTTCTCATTTATCTTTTGTATACATTATACTTACTATTTCATAGTATCATTTCCAATTTCACAAAACCATTTCCAATTCCATAAAGCCATTTCCATTTCCATTAAACCATTTCAAATTCCATAAAACCAATTTGACTCCCAAAACATTTTGTATAAAACTTGTTTTGCTATGTACTCAAAAAATCCACTTATCACTCACCTTGGCTAGTTAGAGAAGTCTAACTAGGATCACTTCTTCCCGTTGTGTTTTCCTTTCCTTCAACTTTACTCCTTAATACCCAAGGAGTTCATTTAACATTCTAGTTAATACAAGCTAGGCCTTAGTAACACTTAAAGACCTCTTAATCTACATCTTAATAGATTAATATCACATTATCAACTCATTTTTATATTTTGACATCTAAGACGCATGGTCAAAGAGTTGACCATAACTCTCAACTCAGAAACCCGAATGACACAAACTTAGACATTCTGAAAAATAGACACAATACATGACAGGTCTCGAGAAGATACCGAGACTTGAATCACACTCTAAGACCTTAGAAAATAAGTGACAAGATTGACAGTGCAATCTGTCACAAATCTGGATTAACGGAGGAATCACCAATTCCATCCCACTTGGGAATGGAATCAAGGAAACCCCTCTTACATAGGCATACTAGATATAACCAAGAGACTATCCTCTGAAATTCAGACCCAAAAGACAAACCAATTAAGAATTAAAAATCACACAATATGAAGGAAATGAGAAGCAACATTTCTGTCACAACTCAGCATAGCTTGACAAGATTGGTCCAACAAATTTTCAGACCTAAACTATGAACCAGTAGACATGAGGACGACCTTCCCATCAAATTTTCAGACCTAAACTATGAACCATTTGGGAATTAAAAATCCCACAAGTTGACCTAGGTGTGCAGCAACCAATCTGTGGAGGTCAGATTGCACACACCAACGTCCAAACCAAAACAATGAACTGAGTCAACCCCTTTTGGTCGAGTATGGCTCATGACAAGGTTCTTCTCCACACAAAATTTCAGAACAATCCAGTGAACACACGATTTTACAAGAATTTCACAACACAACTGGATACAGAAATCATACTCATGGAAATCGGGTTCAAAATCCTAGAAAACGACCGAATGAGGTCTGGACCCCAACTGATGAACTGAAAAAGACATCCAGACGAAACCATGGGCACTAGAATCGCCTGATTTGGACATCGTATGATTTTTCTACGAATTATACAACATAGGACAGATTCCTGTCGAAAATCAAACATTGAAACCCAAGCTTAGATCTTCCAACTTCCACTTCTACTTCTTGTATTCTTCAAAGATCGATCACCCTTCTCCAAGGCTCTAGAATCTGCTCCAAGTCTCCAGCAAATGAGAAATATGACATTTTCTCATATTTTATATTTCTCAAATTTACACATTGGTCCATTGATTTTCAACTTTTGTTGAAAAATGGTACTAAGGCTAATATTTTTACAATCTAGATTTCATTTGTTACCAACTTAACCCCACATTACATTTTCTTAACATAATGGTCATTTTCATGTCAAATGACCATTTTGCCCTTTTTTGGCTAAATTTCACTATTCACACGTTACAAACCCGAACTTCACATAAACTAATATTATAACTTTTTATTATTATTTTACGGGTTCTTACAGTCACCCCTCCTTAAGCGGATTCCGTCCTTGGAATCTTTTCATAGTTTACATGGTATGAATATATTTTCTTTACTTATACTTTTTATGTTTGAGGAAATGACCTTTTATTCCCTCAACTTTTAATCTCTTATTTAATACTCGAGACTTTCTAGATAATTTTCAGGACTTTGTGGTTTTAGAAATTATCAAGGTTGTAGAAGTCGCTAGTCGGTCGATGGGCGGTCGACTGGGGCCTAGGACTAGTCGGTCTAGGCGAGGACTAGTCGGCGACTAGGCGGGGAGTATTAATTGTAATAAAATTAATATATATATATATATATATATATATATATATATATATATATATATATATATATATATATATATATATATATATATATATATATATATATATATATATATATATATATATATATATATATATATATATATATATATATATACTTCGTGAACAATAGGCTTCAAAGTTTAGTGGAAGCCATAAAATCATTCCTAATATTCTAGTGTCATTATATTGGTATTATAAAAAGCTTAAAAAGCATGGTCATTCAAGAACGAAAAAATGAGTGGGAGACAAAAGAATATTTGGAGTGGGAATTTTGGTCGATTAGGTGAAAAGGGTGAGGGTAATCTAAAAAATTTGAGGGGCAAATTTAAAACTTTTCAAAAATATTGTTGGGCAAATTTGAAACTTTTCAAAGACGGCTTTGACCGCCTAGCCCGTTTTTGACCGATGTTGACCACGTCCGACTAATTAAGCCGCATAACACTAAACGTGTGCAGTATTGGTCCGCCTAGCGCCTAGGCGCCGCCTAGGCGGCCGCCTAGGCCGACTTTTACAACACTGGAAATTATACATCTTTTAAGCTTTCTTCTTATAATAGATATAATGTCGCATACGAATATCTCTTTAAAACTTTACATCTATCCAAATAACTGAAATATCGTTTTGGTCATTTTTTCTTTTTTTATAATATTCAAAATACTTATAATAATATATATATTACTTTTATTAAGTGACCAAAATACCCTTTCAGTCATTTTACCCATTTCCTCAACTTTTATCGTCCGCTTACACATACTTCATACCTTTGTTTAAATTACATTCCTTTTTACTTCATTTCATTCATGTACAAATCTCTTCTTTCAACTTAATAAAACTTATTTTCTTTGAATTCCATCATTCAAATTCTTATTTTACAAAATAGTTTCATACTTCCATGTATTTATCACAAATAGCAATATACTTTGCAATTCTTCTTATATCTTTATTAAAACCCATTAGATTATACTCATCATATTCTTTAGTTGTAAAACTTTTCCAAATACAATCAAACATAATTTGTATTTAAACAAAATTCATAAAATACACCAGATCCTCCTTTGCAAAATTTTGTCCCCTAACAGACATTTTACTTGAGCAAATATTATTATTAGTTTTTTTATTCTACTCTTAATCCTTACTTATACCTAACTTATGAAAGGAAATAAGTCAAGCCTTTTGGACGAGTTAGACTAGACATGAAGATAAAGCTCTCATCCAAAAATCAAACTAAAAACATAAGTCAATTGATAATTAAAAATCGTGTAACAAGGACAATGTGCACAGCTACAATTCCGGTTCAATCAAAGAGAAGGCGTTGGAACCCTAGTTCCTAATGGAATTGGATCAAGCCCTCTGGATGGAACGCATTAGACATGAGGATGACCTTCCCATCAAATTTTCAGACCTAAACTATGAACTATTTGGGAACTAAAAATCCCACAAGTTGACCTAGGTGTGCAGCAACCAATCTGTGGAGGTCAGATTGCACACACCAACGTCCAAACCAAAACAATGAACTGAGTCAACCCCTTTTGGTCGAGTATGGCTCATGACAAGGTTCTTCTCCACACAAAATTTCAGAACAATCCAGTGAACACACGATTTTACAAGAATTTCACAACACAACTGGATACAGAAATCATACTCATGGAAATCGGGTTCAAAATCCTAGAAAACGACCGAATGAGGTCTGGACCCCAACTGATGAACTGAAAAAGACATCCAGACGAAACCATGGGCACTAGAATCGCCTGATTTGGACATCGTATGATTTTTCTACGAATTATACAACATAGGACAGATTCCTGTCGAAAATCAAACATTGAAACCCAAGCTTAGATCTTCCAACTTCCACTTCTACTTCTTGTATTCTTCAAAGATCGATCACCCTTCTCCAAGGCTCTAGAATCTGCTCCAAGTCTCCAGCAAATGAGAAATATGACATTTTCTCATATTTTATATTTCTCAAATTTACACATTGGTCCATTGATTTTCAACTTTTGTTGAAAAATGGTACTAAGGCTAATATTTTTACAATCTAGATTTCATTTGTTACCAACTTAACCCCACATTACATTTTCTTAACATAATGGTCATTTTCATGTCAAATGACCATTTTGCCCCTTTTTGGCTAAATTTCACTATTCACACGTTACAAACCCGAACTTCACATAAACTAATATTATAACTTTTTATTATTATTTTACGGGTTCTTACATTCCTATTCTAATAAAACAAAGCTAAGATGTCACATGACATTTTTTTAAAGCTTTATTTTGACATGTGTCATGCTATAAGAAACCAGCAATTCAATTTCCCGCCTAAAATCACTATCCCGTATAATCTCCAAAACTGTTTCCTAAAATTACTCCTAAAATTGTGTTATCTCCTAATTTTGCCCGATTCCCTAAATCTCGGCTCAATTTTACCCATTCGTTTTGAAGCCACAATCCGTTCATATATACCTATCATGCGAACCTGGATGGCGAACCTGCAACATCCTCCCTTCCTCTTCTTCGATCTCCGCCTGCTGCAACCAACCGTTAACTCCATCCGCACCTCCGACCATCACCGTGCCTCACCGCCACTGCTACGTCGTCGCACTCATCGCCGCTGCTTCTTCCCCTGTCTCTCCTCGCGATCTCTCACTCGCCCTCCCTCCCTCACTCACGAACCTGTATCCGACACCACCGCACCACGCCACCCTCCGCTGTCTGTCACCACCACCCGCTGCACCATCTCCGGTCACCGCAACCCTCACCTACCCCTGCTACGTCCTAAACCCACCGAAACCCTAGCCCACCCGATGGATTGACTTTCTTAAACCTAATTGTCATCCAAATTTAGGTACTCTACTCTTATGAAAAATTATTCTATGCTTTTGATCTTTACTGGAAACCATCTAATTTCCATGTAGTCAATCAAAATGAAAAATTATTAAATGGTAAGCAGATTTACCAAAATTTTAATGGAAAATTAGTTCCTTCACAATCCTGTATTTCACCATTCTAAAGTTGGACCATTGTCCCCAATGAAGAAGTTGTCCCTGTTGTTTTCAGATGTTTGTTCTCAATGGGTTCAAAGTTTTATCAAATATAGTAAATGGCTTGAGAACCCTTCTAATGTCAAAGCTACAAGATTCCTTTCTAGAGAGAACCCATCCAATCAGATACTAATAATGGCTTGAGAACCCTTCTAATCAGAACTTAAAACCCTTCAAAGTTCCTTCCCTTCAAATGCATCATATAATAATCAAATTATTAAATGGTAAGCAGATTTACCAAAATTTTAATGTCTGTCTGGATTAAGTGCTCTTTACGTATGTATAAATTGCAGGGTTAGGAGAAATGATGCCCTTACAGTTATGGGAAACTACAATGGATCCCAAGACAAGGTTATTGAAGAAAATGTTGGTTGAGGATTACTTGGGGTCGAGGAATTTTAAGTCGCATTTTGTCATGCAGTTAGAATTAGATTCCATTGTATTCTTTACTTCCCTCAAATCCTGAATATCGATGTAAATTAATATATTAATTTGTTCCGATAAAAAAGTAATAGTTAATACTTAATAAGAACATCAAATTAATAGAGAAATGAATATTTATTATAAAATTCCATTATTATTTTTGTAAAACATAAGTTCCATAGGTTTTAATTCCTTAGGGACGTGACGTATGGTTAGTTTGCGAAGTGGAATGAATAGCAAAATCCGAATAATTTTATAGCTTTCGCTTCTATATATTCACTTCAATATATATGGAATGAATACAATTTTATGAATACAATTTTATAGGCTCGTGTCTTTGTCAAATAGTTAGGTTTCTAAAAGATGTTAGTTTTCATTTCATATTAAAGTTATCGTATTATGTCAAGTTGTGAAGTGTAGCATTTAGCCCATTTTACTCCAATATATAGAAGTACGTGGTTATTTACTGCATTTAGCACCTTTAAGGTTAAATGCAAAAAATAGCAGTTTGCTTCTATTTTTTTGTGTTCTAAAGCATCACAATTTAAAAAAAAATTCTTGAAAATTAGACATTTTTTGGAATAAAAAAATATATTTAAAAAAAGTTTATTATTACTTTTAAGAAACACAGGAAGAGTCGGTGTTGAAAGGGTTGAAAATCATGAAGTATATCTTTCGTTTATGTATTCACTACTAATATCTTGATTCTTATGCAGCAACATCTCGGCAAGAAAATAAAAAGAAAATGAAAGTCTAAATGATGATTTCTTATTAAGTGTTGTCAAGGAGAAGTTGTCGTCAAGTAGTTTTTGTGTAATAAACATGTATATTAATATAGTCAAGTAGTTTTTTGCCACATGTTTAACGGTAAATGACATTTGTTGGCATGTTCTTTTTAATACACATGTTTTAAAATGAACTATTCGTCAAAAAAGAACTATTTTCATTCCGCCGCATCTTTCCATATTTTTAGAAATTGTTTGACTATATAACAATATGGAAAGATTTGCTATCAAAACTTATGTTAGAGAGTATAGTTTGTTTACTTATTATATGATTATCTATTAAGTGGAATAGAAAAGTATTTTAGATTTTTTGAGTTTGATTTAGGGGGTGTTTGGGATTGCTTATTTAAAACAACTTATGCTTATTATTAAAAGTGCTTATTAACTTATGCGGTGTGAAAACGGAGTTTTAAAAAAAGTGTTTGTTTTAGCTTATCCGGTACCAAAACATAATAAGTCAATAAGTTGTTTTTTAGTGTTTGGCAAACGTTGTTTATGTGTGTAATACGGAAATGACTTATCAAAAACTGCTTAAATAAGTCAATAAGTAAGGACGCAGTAACTTATCAGAAACTGCTTATTTAAGCAAAATAAGTGCTTATAAAATATGTTCATCCAAACACTTAAAACTGCTTATTACCGGTGTCAAACCGCAATAAGTCAATAAGCATCTCAAATAAGCAATCCCAAACACCCCCTTAGTTTTTTGTTTACTTATAAGTTTGGTTCCTAACTTTTTATCATATTCAATATATGTGGAATTGTATCCTTATATAAGATGTTTTTATTACTATATAATTTTTTAATTACCAACCGTGTAACGCACGGGTTTATAAACTAGTTAAATATAAAAGAACTTTAAAACTATTTCCATTTCAGTAAAGGTAAGTTTTAATCTACTTGGAACCGAAGCAAATACACCAAACATAATAAGCTCTAATTTAGTGTTGTCTACTTCGGATTTCAATAGCCTGAGCCTTTTTTTACATATCCTATACAAAAGTTGTTCGTAATGTATTTATCATACGTTTCGTAGAAGGAAATTTCATATCAGACTATGTTTGTCAATAACCGATTATAATTTAATTTTTTTAATAAAATATTATATTTTCACTTTTTTCCGTGAACAACTGATACTACCAATCTTAATTAATAAATATATTTTATTTGATAATCTTAGATATACATATAGAATATTTCAATACTATACTCGATTTGTAAGATATTACAAATTATAACTTTTCGTATGTTTTTATAATTTTATATCTATATATAATGTTAAGTATTAAAGCATGAAAATAAATAAATAAATTAACAAGCCAATAATACAATGAGAAGTGTATAGCTTCAGATTGTTAAAGGGTTGCCATGTGATTCTATTGACAATCAGTTGCCTAATTTTTGTTATTTTTTATTAACTTTTTAATTCATGTCTTCCAACCTATTGGCAATCAAGCACCAACAAACATGGTCTCACATATATTACGTTGAACACTTTATTTTGATATGAGTTCTTTTATTTTATATAATATTTAATTTGTCACACCAGTAATAGTTAATAACGTAGATACAATAAGATTTTATTTGGCTGGTTTGTATATTTTACCACTCTCAGTATATATTTCAAAATTCCGAAGTTGAATTTTTAACAAAATATTAAAAGTTAAGCCCATTGTCAGATATAGCCCTTTCAAATTGGGCTTTTATAGAAAGCAGATTAGTTTGTTGTTGGTCTACTATACAAATGGACCTATTTTAAGTATACACGAGTCTCTTTTATTTTAACAATTAAACCTTATCAACAAATCGACATCCTTTGAGCATGTGGTGTGTGAAGTTAAAGTTCTCAAAATTAATTGTTACATATGGAATATATCAATACTAGATGGATACAATTAGGATCAAGTTTAAACCAAATTGGTACATGTTGTATTTGATTTAAATACCTCTTCTAAATTTATTTAAAATTTGTTTTCTGTTTAAAACAAATAGACCATACATTTTACTTTTTATATGTAAATTGTAAACGACATATGGTTGCACATTTATATATTTGGAACTAAATAAAATCTGGTATTTTTTCGGTTCACGATCTAGTCCAAGACTAAAGCGATTACAGTTAAGTTTGATTCCATTATTTTCATGTCTGATTCCATACCGATGCAAACTCACAGCCGAATATTTATAAAATGTATTCTAATATTCATAAAAATACCGGTTTGGAATCATGAATTACACTTTTGTGTATATTTTTAATTCATAAATTTAATCAAGGGCGTTTAAATCCATCAAAATTTTGTTTATTGCTATTTAGCCACTTCTATTTATTTAATCAAAAGTTACAACGGTGTAATGTTTGTTGTTTCGTTCTTTTTATTATAGGTGTATGTGGTCAAGACAAATTTTGTATAAAAATATCTTAGAAAACTACGCTATACGAGGAAAAGAGGGAGAAAAAAAAAAACTAAAAAAGCAAATTTATGAAAAATTAGAACTCAATAGGAAATGTCTCATTTTATTTGTTTTCTTTCTCAAAGTCATTTTTTCTGCAGTAAATAAAAAGCAATCACTTTTTAGAGTTTACCTAATTAAGTCATCTCCATATTATGTCGGTTTAGATATAAAGATGCAACACCAAAGACAAGTCAATACATTTGATATCGATTGCATCAAGCTGTCACAAAGCTGTCACAAAGCTACCATATATGTTTATTTCTTCTAGTCTACTTTTATACTATATAAACATCTATGTCCACCCTTCCTAAACAATCGTGAATAGTTGGAATTTAGACTTTTTTTTTTTTTTTTTACAATGATAGGGACATGAGAAAACTTTCTAACTAAATGATTGGATTTTAAGTGGGAACATATAATATTTAGTCGTCAAATTAATACTCCTAAAACGTCATATATGTATCTAGAAGACATGTCATCAAAACAAGTGGTATTTAAATGTTGGTTTTCAGGAGAAACTTGTTTAAGAATACTTATAGATGGTAGGGGTCTAGATTTAATCGACTAATCAAGTGCGTTTTCTTCCTTTGTAGGCAATCAATTGGAAAGTTAGGTCTGCAGGAGCAATTAATTGGCTTAATCGAAGGGGCTTAGACTATACGGAATGGTCCTTGTGATGCCGCCGGCATTCGAGCTGGACATGCATGCCGCCGGCATGCATCATACCTTCATAGCGGCATCCCAGCGGCAAAGGTTTCAGCGGCAGAAGGATGCAGGCCAATTTTCGCCGGTATAGAAGGTTTAACTCAATGTTTCAATAGGTTTTTAAAAAAAAAAATTATTTTCAATACATTCCATCTCATAGGCATCACCCCACAATAGAGGCATACAAATTGAATTTCGTAGGCATCCTACGTGGATCTTACGTGGCAACCGATGGCGACCATTTTGTAGGCAACCACTCTGCTTAGCCTTATTCAAATGAACTGACGTGGTTTATTTTGATTCAAGTACGTACAACTATATAGAGAAGTTTTATATCCTTTTAATATATATTCCTACTAATTTTTCTACTTATTAGATTAAGACAATTGTCAAAATCAAGAGAAAAGATTGAGAAAGATAATTAGTGGATTTCATATGTCATTGTTTAGAGGAAGATTTAGTAGAAAAAATATAAATTTCCAAATTTATAACCTATGCCATCATGCTTGATGTTATCCATTAATTGAACATATATATATATATATATATATATATATATATATATATATATATATATATATATATATATATATATATATATATATATATATATATATATATATATATATATATATATATATATATATATATATATATACTACTTTAAAAAGGAAAAATGGTTTCTAAAAATGGAAACTCTTAAAATTAAGAGGTCCCATTGATTATGCACAATGTACAAGTAGTAAAACCATATATAACTGATTTCTAATTCCAGTCAAAACTTATTAAATCTAATCTCCTAATTTCTGCTTAAATCTGTCATGATCCCCTAATCTCTTTAAATTTTGAGCGTGATTTGAGGATACCAAAATTGAAATTTGAAATAAAAAGTTTCTCCGCCCACTACATCCGTAATCCCTTTCTTACTCTTAATCCAACTCTTGAATATAAACGACGCCCTTCGCTTCACTGCTCTTCCTCTACGGAACCATCACCGCTGCCGCTGCTAAGCTCACCATAAATCTTCATATTCAACTTGTTTTATTTGATTTTGGCTAGGTTTTTTTTTTCACAATTTCCATCTTAATCTGTTCTCATCTCCAAACCCAAACACTTGTTTCCAAACCCTAAAACTCGCCTAAAACCACCATGGCATCATAGTCGAGTTGTTTACAGGTGATTGAAATATGTTGGTTTGAGGAAAGCGTTGTTGTGCTGGATCACATATACTTGACATGTATCCTAGGTTCTATATATTTGCTGGAAAAAGCAATTTTTTGTTTGGTTGGTTGCAGGTTACTCATAAAGTGATATTTACAGCAAATCTAACATCTGAACATTGAGTAATTCTAACCTTTGTTGGGGTTTTTTACGCAAATTAGCATTTAGAAACGATTACTAATTCTCATTAAGTGATATTTACACTAGATCTAACATATAATGAGGTATCTTATCTATGTGGTCTATTCATTTGCTTCTCTTGGATTATAAATTTGAGGTAATAGATTAATATTTTCGTTTGTTCATTCTTTAGACAAAATCACATCTATTATCTATCTCTTTGTTTATTTGAGGTTTTGAAGCCCTTTATTTCTTCATCCTCATTTTTTGGTATTGGTCAATGGTTTATTTTTACATTTTTATTAGAAAAAGAAATTTGTTATCCAATTTATTCATTGTTTTCGTTTTTAGGTGCAAGTTTCTTCCGGGACTTGGAAATTCTATGATTACCGGATCAAGTAAACGATGAAAAAAGTACCGATTCAATTCTTATTATCAATTCATAAAGTTTAGCCACCAGTTCCCAAATAGGTATCTATCAAAATGATACATTGACTATCTGATGATCTGACCTGGACATGCTCTGTTTTTCATTAATTTTATTATGTTTTTGAGCTTTTGGAAAATCTGTTATATGTTGGAACCAGAAAATGAAAATATCAAGTTACTATTCTCAATTAAATACAAGAAAAAGCAGCTAACTTTCATTTATTTGTTATTAATCCTATATTTCGTTATTATTTTTTGTTTTAAAGTACATGCAGATAGATGCCCACCAATTGTGTTCTATAAAAGCAATGAGTGATAAATCTTCTGAATCAGGTATGTAAAAAAGTATTGTATGTGACTTTGTGTATATATTTGTGACTTTATATGACTGTATGCATATGGAAGGGACTTTATATACATGTATATTACTGTGTATGTGACTTAATATATGCATTTTTTACTATATGTGATATCCAGTATAGTGACTTCATCTTATAAGGTACTCTTTCTGTTTTGTATCACATTGGTGGTTGTAGAAACGCATTGCAACAGGCGGATAAATTGATGCAAACCGAAGTAGACGAGATGCTGGTCCAATATTCTGATTTGCCAATCTCAACTAATGAAAGGTACTATTAGAAGTAGGACAAAAAACTTCAAATAATCCATCCAATAATAGCATCTTAATTTAAGTTCTCAGGTTTTTAGAATTGGGACAAAAAACTAGCATTTTTGTTCCAAGAATGTTATATCAAAGTAAATTACAAAATTTTTGAAATGACCATTTTCCGTTAGACTAAACCCAAAAAAATAGTACGCCACAGGGACCAAATTTGTCATTTTTTGACAATTATATCATCCTACCTTGGTTCACATCATTTGGATAAAAAGAAATATAGATGTTGTGAGCTTTAATTACTTATGGTTTTGTATGTATATGGTTGCATGTACATGTGAGTGATGCTTTAAAAAATCCACCTAATAGTAGCATCATAGTTTCAATTCTTTTCTTAGTAGCATATTATACGTTATGGATACTTCATCATTGTTTCTTCATTTTGATAACAAACTTTCTCTTACATCAGTTGGATAAGTGGTTATGTTGAACTTATTTTTACCTCTGTACATATAGAACTGAAGGCTTAGATAAATAAATAATTATTTTGCTAAATATGAAGGATATTTGGGTTTAAGTTTTGGTAACCTTTTTTGAGAAAACAGATCCAGATCAATGATTTGACATGTTAACTTGCAGTAAGTAACCATTTTGAGGAGAAATTTTCTTGAAGACAACTAACCATTGATATTGAATCTACTAGCATGAGCATGTATCAAGCTTTCTTTGGACCTTTAGATACCCCATGTAGTTTCATCAAAATTTGGATCCTATAATAAAGAATCACATACACTATGTTGTTATTTCTTGAATTTTATCTTAAAAATAACTTTTGAGTTTCATAAAGAAAAATACGTTACAGTTTCTTGCATTTCATACCCATTAAAGAGAACGTCTTTGAAATCTCATGACTATGTAAACCCTTTTTCATAATGGATTTGCCGTTCTCTATTTTTCCTTTTCTAACAGTCATAACCTGAAATTATGAAGTCTCGGATTATAAAATAATAGTTACAATTTTTTTTATAACCGAGGACCCCACCCGACCCATCCTTTGGATGACCCTGATGAAGCAACCTCGCGGCCCATGCACACCTGGCAGCAGGGTGGTCCGGGTCAATCACCTACGAGGGTAGAGAGGTGGCCAGATCTCCTGATTGAAACCTAACACTCCCTATGGGGAAAGGGAGGGAGTGGGATTAGAACTTGGAACCTCCTTATGGGGGAAGAGAAGGAGTCCTAAGCCTTATCCACTAGGCCATTAGGGTGATGGTTAAAAATAATAGTTACAATTTCGATCCCTAATTGGTGAAATGCAGATGCAGTCTTTGTTTTTCAGATCTGAGATATTAACTTTGTAAGTTACTTTGCTATTAATTTCTTATGGTTATTAAGTAAATCATTACTGATTTGATGTCAACTTGTAATTGTTTATTTGTTTAATCACTTAAATGGTGTTTTGTTCAATTGATTCTAATTCCATCTAAACTTAACATCTTTCTTGTCTGCAAGATATGACTTGTCATTCATTTGACCGATTTGTCCCTTTCTACTTCTCCAGGATTGTAGTTCTTCTTTGAGGCCCTTGGAGTTGAAGTTTATAGAGTTAATTCCCATGTGCCAAAATTGCTACCACTTACGTAAGTCTATAGTTCTTATTTAAGTCTTTCATTTGTCTTGAGTAAACTAATCACGTGTAATTAACCTTCTTATATCGAAAAATGCTTAAAACGTTTAGGTGTTCTGAGTTTAATTATCAAACATTAAACCGATATAAAACATCAAAATATGGTGATTGAGGGTCCAACTTTTTAGGATAAGAGCTAACATGTACATCTACGCTTTATTTTTTATTTTTATTGATTTTTTCATGTGTTGTGGGCAAAAGGATGTTAGGTGCTATTTCTTGCATAAGAAATGTAATTTGCTTCTTCCAATGTGATATTTTTTATGAAATTTTCTTCAAAATATGCATCAGGGAGGCTTTTGTACCGTAAATAGCGACTGCACCTGATGGAGCTACTAAATCAGCCCTTGTACCTCATGGCGGATAATTAGAATAGTTGGCATCACAAGGTTACAAGTGAAACTTGAACTTGGTTAAAAATACCCTTTTTTGCATACTGTCAAGATGTGGATGTATGAATACTTCAATTTAAGTCGGTTAATATAATTGACTTTTAATGTGTCATTTTTGTATTTTTCGTAGGGATGGGCTTTTCTTTGTATGTAATATTTTGAAAATGATGATTTGGTGACTAATTGGTATGTACTTAGTATTTTGGAAATGAATTGTAAGGAAACCAATAAATGATATCTCAAAATATTTAACCAATATTGTCACGTTAGTTCAGACCGTTATGATATTAATAACTAGGTACCATCTTAATAAGTATCAAGTGCACAAGTCAATGTTTTAGATGAATTAACCTTCCATCCCTAAATTTGTGTCCCGCTGCATTGCGCAGGTACACAACTAGTATATATATATATATATATATATATATATATATATATATATATATATATATATATATATATATATATATATATATATATATATATATATATATATATATATATTTGATATCATTGTTAATTTGATCGATTTTGTTGTGGTATGATTTGTATCATTGCACAAATGATTCTTAGTATAAAAACTTAAGGGGGGGTATCAACTCTTATATGAAACACCAAATTATTTTTAATTATAATTTAGAATAAAGTGCAACGTTGGTCCATGTGTTGCACTTTTTAAATTCAATATAGACTAAAAACTACTTTTTATGTTTTTTCCATCTATTTTGTTTGAATTTGTATATCTTGTTCTATTTTTGGTCTAACTATTGACACTATTAATATTTGTTAATAAACCCATAAAGAATAAGTTTCTTTTACTTTTATATTATTTTATGGGAGTTGATCATTACACAATAATCACAACAATTTTTTATCATACACAACAATAACACGATATTTATGCATATATACAACTCATCTAAAACATAAATTATTATATATAAAAAAAACTGTTGTGTATGAATCATCTCCTTTTTTATTAGTTTTCATTGCCATATAATTATAATATGGACCTACCCTGATTTGACCATTCTCCCTTATCATAAATACCTTCCCCTATAATGGCACGCTCATTTTGTCAACTACTCTCCAACCATCAACTAGTTTTCGCGTTTGATTTTAGGTTGTTTAACAAGTTGTTATTGAGTTGGAAAAAGAACTGTTGAAAAATACGATAACTGATCTCCACGAACAAGGTTTTTAAGCCTATTACCGTGTGACAGATATGTATTATATCAATATTATGCGGAATAAATAAGAGTTGCGGAATAAAATAAAGCGGTAAATCTAAACTATACAGTATTTAAATAGACAGAAAGCGGTAAATAAAGTAAAAGTTAGAAGTTAAAGGTTAAATGTAATAAACGCCATTATCAACGATAACGTGTTTTTTACAATAAGTAAAAAGGTTAAAAGTTAGAAGTTAGAAGTTAGAAATTAGATGTTAGATGTAATAAACGCCATTATCAACGATAACGTGTTTTTACAATAAGTAAAAAGGTTAGAAGTTAGAAGTTAGATGTCTCGGTTAAATACAGTCCACATATGTTTTCGTTGTCACGGTTCAATTCGGGTGTATTGGAAGTTTGGTACAGTTGATTTATTACAGTTTAAATAAATCAATAACGACACATATAATTTTAAAAGAACTTATCGATAGTTGCGGAAGATAGCGTTTTTCTTGATATGTCGATTTCTTGTTCTTCACGGTGAGATGAGGTTTTGGTGATTTTTGGTGTCGGGTAAGGGTTGTTTAGAGGTTTGGAGTTTGGTGTCGGGTAAGGGTTGTTTAGAGGTTTGAGGTTTGGTGTCGGGTGGAGGTTTTGTTTCTTGCGGTTTTTCGGTTTGATCCTCGTTGCCAAATGCAGAGATTATAGAATTTTGAGTCTTCTGGTCGTGAGTATGCTTGAGGATAGTAAGAGTATGTTGTATATGTTGTGTAGAAATCAGCAAGATGAAGCATCTATTTATAGTCTGTTCCAGCGGAGATCGGGTCGCGATCGTTATGGGATCGGGTCGCGATATCGAGTGGTTCCTGCTTTTGTGCTGGCCATTACCCGTCTCGGTGGAGCTGGTCGCTGGGATCGGGTCGCTATGTATAGATGATCGGGTCGCGATCCTGGTCGGATCGCGATGGGTGGAAGATCGGGTCGTGATCTCAAGTTGTTCCCTGCTTTTGTGCTGGCCACTACCCGACTCGGTGGAGTTGGTCGCTGAGATCGGGTCGCGATGGGATAAAGATCGGGTCGCGATCTAGGTCGGGTCGCGATCTCGTCGGGTTGCCATAGGCTCGCGATCCTTGGTCAGCAAAGCGTCACGTGTTTGTCACTTAGATCGGGTCGCGATCTGGGTTGGATCGGGTCGCGATCTGCACTGTTCCAGCCTTTTTCTTCTTTTGTTTTGATTTTCTTCATTTCGCGACACATGAGCTGTTGGGTCGCGATTTCTGTCGCTGGGTGACATTTTTGCTCTTTGGTACATAGCGTCATTTTCTCCGGTTTGGTTGAACTCGAATTTACGCAACCTGAAATAAACTGTTAATAAAATCATTTCGACTTATTTCAGTGATGGTCACATAAAAACATAAAAAACATTATTCAACAATTTCCCCCTATGTGATCATTAATGAAATGAGGAGTAAAATGTTTGATTGAAATTTTTGAAATTTGGATAAGACATTTATAAAACCATATCACTTGTTTTGAAAGAGTGTGACTAGATTTTACTTGTGTTTTGAAAAATGTTTGTCAAGAATATTTGTTTCTGAATCAAAGTCTCGAGTTCGATTATCAAAAGGTTTTTCGTATATGTATTTTCATAATATTCCTTAAGATTTTATAGCATTTATAAAGACGACAAGTGATCTTAATAGGTCGATTCAGATGAACGCTCATAGGTATAGCTCACACTTGACTGAGGTGTTTGTTTGTTCTGGGTGCAGAACGGGTGTATAATCACTAAAGATGAGTGATATCTCTCAGTTTGAAGGTGTTGACTTATGCTTAATGTGGATTTATACCTATATACTTTAGTCACTTGGTCTTCATATTAGATAATCAATCACATAAGACTGGTTTCGGCATTACTCAGAGGGTTTCTTCATTCATGCCATTGATGTTCACTCTCTCTCCGTCGGGAAATACATGTAGAGGGGTTTAGAAATTTCCATAGTGCAGTTTGCAACTAAGAATATTCAATTATGAAGGCTACAGTATCCCGGTAAATCTTCGGTTTTGATCAGCTATATTTGATAAAGCATTTTGAGAATTTGTTGTTTTGAGAGGTGTCTGTCTTGATGGTTTGTTGTTGTAAATCTTCTTTTTCTTTGGTGAGGTGTTCACCTTTGTCTTTATCTTTTCTTGATTTTGTGCGAATATACCTTGTGTAAAAGATATCTGATGTGATTACCAATTGTGATTTGTTGACAGCATTTGTTGGATATGACTTTGTCGTTTCTTCATTTGTCAGATTCGTTATGCCAGATGATGAAGCTTTTCTTTTGAAGTGGTTTGATTGAGGATAGGGATAGGTGATATACTAGACAGTTTGTCTAATATATAAGAAAATGAAAGTATCGTCCCTGGTCATTTTGATATCTAAGCAAAAATGAGACTAGCATCACGGTATAAGAGTATAAATCCTATAAGTCATAATGAAAACACCTTTGCTCACAGAAATGAATTCCACTTAGCATTTAAAGACGAGGCACAATTTCTCACATGGGTTTGGTTTTCATCTGAATCTCCTGATCTTATGTCCCTTAATAGATAAAATCGTTATAATTGAAATAAATTCAAAGGGAATAGGAGAATATACACAACAAAAATGTTTGAAATTTGAACCTTTTCTTTAATTTAGAATCAATATAACTGAGAACATTCATCGAGCATAAGTATCTGAAAATTTAGTCACGAAGATGTTAATCACATGGTTTTATAAAGACTTTAAAAGGATAAAAATTTATTCTAATTTTTTTTTTTGAAAAATTTGGTTATTTGAATGTTTTTGGATTTTCTTTTTGAAAGAAAGTAAGCACTCTTATGTACAAACAAAAAGTAAGAGATTAGGGATTGATGTTATCTGGATTCAACATTCCTAGACGGCCTAGGAAGTATTGAAACTTGGTTTCGTCTAGAGCCTTAGTAAAGACATCGGCAATTTGCTCTTCGGTGTTGATGAAGTGCAATTCGATATGACCTTTTTGAATATTATCTTTGAGGAAATGATATCGAATATCGATGTGCTTTGTCATGGAATGGTGCACTGGATTGTGAGAAATGGCGATTGCGCTGGTTGAGTCACAAAATATGGGAATTTGTGATACTTTGTAGCCATAGTCACGTAATTGAGTTTGCATCCACATGACTTGTGAACAACAGCTTGCGGCAGCTACATATTCAGCTTCTGCGGTTGAAGTGGACACGCATGATTGTTTCTTTGAGGTCCAACTTACCAGTCTGCCTCCTAGAAATTGACAAGAACCAGATGTGCTTTTTCTGTCTAGTCTGCATCCTCCATAGTCGGAGTCGGTGAAGGCATTAAGCTGAAAATCAGAGTTAGCTGGATACCAAAGGCCAAGAGATGGAGTTCCTTTAAGATATTTGAAAATTCTTTTCACAGCTATGGCATGAGATTCCATAGGATTGGCTTGGTATCTGGCACAGACACATGTAGAAAACATGATGTCGGGTCTGCTGGCTGTGAGGTATAGGAGTGATCCTATCATTCCTCGATATTTCTTTTGATCAACAGGCTTGCCATTTAAGTCTGCATCTAATTTGTAACCAAGGGCCATTGGGGTTTTTGCTGTATTTGATTTGTCAAGAGAAAAACGAGTTAGAAGATTTTTGACATAATTTTCTTGATTGATGAAAATTCCATCTGATGATTGTTTGACTTGTAGTCCAAGAAAAGTAGTCATTTCTCCTATCATGCTCATCTCAAATTTGCTCTTCATCAAATCTGCAAACTTGATACTCAAGGATTCATCAGTAGAACCGAAAATAATGTCATCGACATATATTTGAACGATTAACAGATGTTTATTAAAAATTTTACGAAAGAGAGTTTGATCAATTGAACCTCTTTTGAATCCTGATTCTTCTAGAAATGTTGACAATGTTGAATACCAGGCTCGAGGTGCTTGTTTTAAGCCGTAAACTGCTTTTTGTAACTTAAAACTGTGATTTGGGAACTGTGGATCTTCAAAACCTGGAGGTTGTTGAATATACACATCACGATCAATCTCTCCATGTAAAAAAGCACATTTTACATCCATTTGGTAAACTTTGAAGTTCTTGTGTGCTGCATATGCTAGAAAGATACGAATTGCTTCGAGTCTTGCAACTGGAGCATAAGTTTCATCGTAATCGATTCCTTCTTGTTGAGAATAGCCCTTGACGACAAGTCTTGCTTTGTTTCGACAAACTATGCCTTGATCATCGGTTTTGTTTCTGAAAACCCATCTTGAACCTACTACAGTAACATCGGGAGGAGTAGGAACAAGATCCCATACTTGGTTTCTTTCGAATTCAGCTAGTTCTTCTTGCATGGCTTTGACCCAGTCTGGATCTTTAAGAGCTGAATGGATGGTTTTTGGTTCGGTCATAGATAGGAATGCTCCGTATAAACATTCGTTTGAGGAAGCGGCTCTTGTTTGAATACCAGAATTGGGATCTCCTATGATTTGTTCTATAGGATGATTCTTGGTCCATTTGTTTAGGCGAGTTTTTTCAGATATTTCGATTGGTGTTTCTATGTCCCATTGTTCTTCTTGGTCAGGTGATTCTGTTGGGAATAGATTTTGGTTGTTGTCAGATATGTCTTTTTGGATTATAGGGTGAGAATGAGGTAAAGAAGGTTCCCCCATAGATGATGCACTGGGATCATTTTGGACAGGTGGATTGGGAGTGTTCAAAGAGGAATTCAGTGTTGGTAATTCCCCCTCGACTTGACCTGCATTTTCTTGGTTTGATTGTGAAGTTTCTGCATCGGAGGTTCCTGTAGGAATTGTAGAAGATGTTAGAAATTCAGAACTATAAGCGGTTTTGGGTTGTTCAAAAAGTAAATCAAGATCAATTTCTATGTTCATGTCAGGAGATGGTGTTTGTGGAATTGGATTTTGAAAAATAGTATCTATCATTTGTGAACCAAAATGTTCACGATCTAATTTTCTGACATAAAATTCATCGAAGTGGACATCGGTAATTTCTTCAATTACTCTTGTACGTTTGTTCAGTACTCGATAAGCAGCTGAGGTAAAAGAGTAACCAAGGAAAATTCCTTCGTCTGATCTTGATTCAAATTTTGAAAGGTGATCTTTGTTATTCTTTATGAAGCATCGACAACCAAAAATATGAAAGAATTTGATGTTTGGTTTTCGATTATTAATGACTTCATATGGTGTTTTATGAAGTTGTTTGTGGATTAAAGAACGATTTTGAGTATAGCAAGCTGTGGCTATTGCTTCTGCCCAGAAGTATTGTGGCAGATCAGCAAAGATGAGCATTGATCTTGCAGCTTCGCACAGAGTTCGATTCTTTCTTTCAACAACGCCGTTTTGTTGAGGAGTGTAAGGGGCTGAGAAGTTGTGTTCGATGCCTTTGTTTTTGAGAAATGAGTCTAGAGTTATGTTTTTGAACTCTAAACCATTGTCACTTCGGATTCTTCGAACTGGTCGTTTGAGCTTTAATTCAATCTGTTTGATGAAGTTGATTATTTCTTCAGGTGCTTCTGACTTTAGCCTTAAAAAGAAAACCCAAGTAAAGCGTGAGTAATCATCAATAATAACAAGGATGTATTTCTTCCCTTTTATGCTTTGGGTTTTTGCAGGGCCGCAAAGATCAATGTGCAGTAATTCTAGTGGTTCGGATACACTAGATTCAGGAATGCTTTTATGAGAGGATTTGGACAGTTTTCCTCCTTCACAAGCTGCACAAAGAGTTTCATTGTCAAGTTTCAGAAGTGGCAGTCCGCGAACAAGATCATTTGCAATCAACTTGTTGATGTAGCCGAAATTGAGATGGGAAAGACGACGATGCCACAACCAACTAATATCAGCAGAAGCTTTGGACAAGAGACAGATGTCTGGTTTTCCATAGATAAGGTCCATATCTAGTGGATACATGTTGCCTAGACGATCAGAATTGACTAGAATGGCTTTGGTCTTGGCATCTGTGATTATGCTTCGTTGTTTGGTGAAAAGAACTTCATGATTGTTGTCACAAAGTTGTGATACGCTGATTAGGTTGTGTTTCAGTCCGTCAACGTAGGCTACTTTCTTGATGGTGAAGTGACCATTTGTTATGTTTCCGTAACCTTTGATTCTTGCAGTCATGTTATTTCCAAAAGTCACATCTTGTTTGGATTCTGTGGGTTTGAAGTCTCGTAGAAAGCTTTGGTTTCCTGTCATATGCTTGGAGCAACCACTGTCGATATACCATGTGCCATCCTTGGGCTCTCCAGCACAAAATGCCTGCAATTAGACAGAAATTTTAGGTACCCAAACCATGGTGGGTCCTGATTTGTTAATGGTTTTTGATAACTCGGAATTATTGTAATATTTGTTGATTGGACGGAACTGTTGAGGTTTAAGTTGATTTATTAGGTTTTCCCAAAGTGAGATTTGTTTTTGAAAACCTGTCATTTGAAATGGTCTTTGATTTTGTGAAAGGTATCCTATATGTGAAGATCTGTTTGATAACCTTTCTTTGTATCTTTGATCTGAATGGTTTTGGAAAACACTTTGATGATGGAATGGAATTTGGTGAAATGATGGTTTCTGAAAGTTTCCTGAGAGATTGAAATTTATCTTCTGAAAGTGACTTTGAGTCGGTTTTTGAAAATGTTTTTGTTTTGGATTAAAGGTTTGGTTTTGTGGCACAGCGCTTGGTTTCAAAGGTTTTTCTTTGAAAACAATGGGCCTGCTTTGTTCTTTTGGTTTACAGACAGCTTGAATGGTTTGTTTATTTGTCTGTTGTTTCTTTGAATACTTTTGTCCCAGATTGTTCTTTCCAATAAAGGTTGAGTTTAAAGAGGGAAAGACAGTTGGAGCAGAAGTACTGCCATTTTGATGATCAGAATTTTCTCCATTTAAGAAATTTTCAAGTTTGATTGTGCCATCATTCATTGTTAGTTTAGTAGATCTCAATTGATGAGTTACTGAACTAGCAGAGTCTGATTCGGATTTTAAAACTCTTTTGAAAGACTTTTTGGAAACAGTGAAAGCAGTATCATCTGGGCTACAGTTGATAACTGTTTCATCATCTGAATCGTCCTCATTAGTAGATGAGAAAAAATCTGGTTGAGAGTTTTCACAAATTTTCCCATTTTTCTTTTCAGTCTCTTCATTTTCAAAAGATTCTCTTCCAATTCCCGGTTTATAATTCGTATCAATTTTGCCAGTTCCTAAGTTATTTGCTTTAGTGAAAACATCATCACTCAATTTTCTGGCAATATTGATAGAATCCAGTTTTCCTTGAAATCTTTGATTTTCGGATTCAAGAAATTTGATTTGCTTTGAAGAATCCTCTAGTTTTAGAATTAAACTAGTGTTGTTGTCAGTTAAATCTTGAACCTTTTGTTTTAACTGAAGGACTTCCTTTTCTAAGGTATCTTTTATTTCAGATGAAATAACAGATTGATTTTTTATTTCTAAGTCCTTTTTTTGTTTTAGAGCTTCATTTAATTGTTCTAGGATGTGATTATTTTCTTCAGATTTTCGTTCAATGTCTCTTTCAAGTTTGTCTCTAGTCCTTGTGGATTCTCCAAATCTGAGTTGCAAGGTTTGTAATTCAGATTTGTAGATATCAGATTTGACTATAGTGTCATGATACAGTCTGAGATCAGCTTTTAGACTGTTCTCAATCTTAGTCATGTGGGACTCAAATGGTGTTCTTGAAAGACCGAGATCTGAGATCATAGACCATACCTGATCGATGACATATGGAGCTCTTGTGGTTGGTTCATTGTCAGCCATGAAGCAGAAGTTTGATTGAGCGGGTTCAGTGTCGGTTTCATCATCAGAAGTTGGCCAGTATTCCACGCTAGGTTCGTGGAATGCCATCAAAGCTTTTTGCTTTGCTTTCTGTTCTTGTTTCTTCAGCTCTTCGGCTTTTTGTGCATAGTAGGCTGAGTCTTTGACTTTGATTTTGGCTCGACAATCTCGGGCATAATGATTTAGTCCTTTGCATTTGTGACAAATGATTACTTCATCATCATCATCGTTATTGTCAGCCTTTTGGCTCTTAACGGGTGGTCTTTCGGATGTTTGAGTTTGTTTCTGTTGAGATGGTTTTGAATGATTTTGCTGAAATCCAGAACTTTGGTTATTATAAGAGTTGTGATTATTTTGAAAACCGCGATTCTGAAAGTTTTGTCCAAAAGTGGATCTTTGTTGAAAATTTGGTCTGAAGTTTAATTGATTATGATGTGGCAAAAATCTTTCGAGATTAGTGTTTGCTACCAAAGCGCACAATTGTTGGTAATCAGCTTCATTATTTGGATCAGACAAGTCACAGGAATTACTTGAAAAAGCTTGGTTTTGATTTAAATCAATTTGACTTTGATCATGAAAATGTGTTTGGTTTTGAGAGGAGGTTGACAACAAAGCAAGTGGTCCTCCAAAAGAAGTAGACGTTGGTGGGTCAATCGATGATTCATACGATTGTAATTCTCCGTACAGATTGTACAAAGATTCAGTATGAATTGCCGGATTTCCCTGAATGATTAGTTTGACCATTTTCCAGCTTTCATAAAGGTTGTTTAAAAATTTGAGGTTTATCTCATGCTGTGACTTTTTAATGCCCAAATTATTCATTTTGATGGTAATGAGATTGAACCTGTCATGAGCATCATGGATGGTCTCATGTGAAAACATTTTGAAGTTGTCAAATTCGTTTAAAACAGATGTTTTCTTGTTTCCAATGATTCTCTCATTTCCTTCAAAACGATTTTTCAAAGTTTGCCAAATTTGGTTTGCAGTTAAAAGGATTATATCATTCATCTGGCTTAGAATACTGTGGGGTATTCCAGACACAAGCTCTTTTTTGGCTTGAAGTTCAAGTTTCTTCCTTTCATTTAGTATATCCAAGTTACTCGTAAGAGAGGTCATGTTATCTGGTAGAGATCCGTCTACACATTTCCACACGTCTTCACTTATAGAGTTGAGATGAAGATTCATACGACCTACCCATGATTTATATTCTTCGGGAATAAGAATGGGTGCTCGAGTACCTGAACCTATACTGTTAGCAATAGATACAGAATTTATGTTTGAGTAGTTTGCGGAAGACATTTTTTTTTGTTAACGAAAATGTGATGTTAAAATGAATTTTTTAAAGAAAACTAATTGGTGGTTTATAAAAACGCTACACAAAAGTTTTCGACAAAAATTTTCAAAATAAATCACACAAGTAATTTTTAAATGTTTTTTTTTTTAATATATTTTTTTTTTGTTGAACAAGTGATATTAAGATGAAATTTTTAAAGGAAACTTATTGGTGGTTTATAAAAACGCTACACAACAGTTCACGACAAAAATTTCAGATTAAATCACACGAGCTCTGATACCAATTGTTGAAAAATACGATAACTGATCTCCACGAACAAGGTTTTTAAGCCTATTACCGTGTGACAGATATGTATTATATCTATATTATGCGGAATAAATAAGAGTTGCGGAATAAAATAAAGCGGTAAATCTAAACTATACAGTATTTAAATAGACAGAAAGCGGTAAATAAAGTAAAAGTTAGAAGTTAAAGGTTAAATGTAATAAACGTCATTATCAACGATAACGTGTTTTTTACAATAAGTAAAAAGGTTAAAAGTTAGAAGTTAGAAGTTAGAAATTAGATGTTAGATGTAATAAACGCCATTATCAACGATAACGTGTTTTTACAATAAGTAAAAAGGTTAGAAGTTAGAAGTTAGATGTCTCGGTTAAATACAGTCCACATATGTTTTCGTTGTCACGGTTCAATTCGGGTGTATTGGAAGTTTGGTACAGTTGATTTATTACAGTTTAAATAAATCAATAACGACACATATAATTTTAAAAGAACTTATCGATAGTTGCGGAAGATAGCGTTTTTCTTGATATGTCGATTTCTTGTTCTTCACGGTGAGATGAGGTTTTGGTGATTTTTGGTGTCGGGTAAGGGTTGTTTAGAGGTTTGGAGTTTGGTGTCGGGTAAGGGTTGTTTAGAGGTTTGAGGTTTGGTGTCGGGTGGAGGTTTTGTTTCTTGCGGTTTTTCGGTTTGATCCTCGTTGCCAAATGCAGAGATTATAGAATTTTGAGTCTTCTGGTCGTGAGTATGCTTGAGGATAGTAAGAGTATGTTGTATATGTTGTGTAGAAATCAGCAAGATGAAGCATCTATTTATAGTCTGTTCCAGCGGAGATCGGGTCGCGATCGTTATGGGATCGGGTCGCGATCTCGAGTGGTTCCTGCTTTTGTGCTGGCCACTACCCGTCTCGGTGGAGCTGGTCGCTGGGATCGGGTCGCTATGTATAGATGATCGGGTCGCGATCCTGGTCGGATCGCGATGGGTGGAAGATCGGGTCGTGATCTCAAGTTGTTCCCTGCTTTTGTGCTGGCCACTACCCGACTCGGTGGAGTTGGTCGCTGAGATCGGGTCGCGATGGGATAAAGATCGGGTCGCGATCTAGGTCGGGTCGCGATCGATGGAAGATCGGGTCGCGATCTCGTCGGGTTGCCATAGGCTCGCGATCCTTGGTCAGCAAAGCGTCACGTGTTTGTCACTTAGATCGGGTCGCGATCTGGGTTGGATCGGGTCGCGATCTGCACTGTTCCAGCCTTTTTATTCTTTTGTTTTGATTTTCTTCATTTCGCGACACATGAGCTGTTGGGTCGCGATTTCTGTCGCTGGGTGACATTTTTGCTCTTTGGTACATAGCGTCATTTTCTCCGGTTTGGTTGAACTCGAATTTACGCAACCTGAAATAAACTGTTAATAAAATCATTTCGACTTATTTCAGTGATGGTCACATAAAAACATAAAAAACATTATTCAACAAGAACTTAGCTGTAGGTTTTATATGAATCAAGGAAGGGGACCCATGCACCAACATTTGCTTTGATCAAACCAAAAACATGCCTAAATATTGTTTTTATCAAGCTTAAGAGAATCTCACATCCTCCCCAAGGGGAGGGCCGACCATGAATCCATGATCATGTGTGTGTATGTGTGTGTGTGTGTGTGTGTGTGTGTATATATATATATATATATATATATATATATATATATATATATATATATATATATATATATATATATATATATATATTGTTGGATTTGGTGTCTAAGGCATGACTTATAATTGTATTTATCTTGTTAATTGAAGCAAAGTCCATTTGGGTTGCCCTCATAGCTAGAGGATTAGTGTAGAGTTCAGTAGAGAGAAAGGTTGATTTATTAATTGTTTAATAAATCAATAGAAATAAATAAATAGTTTATTAATATATTTAAGTGTTAATATATTAATTAGAAACTATAATAATTAATTAGAAATTAATCTAGAATTAATTGGATTTAATTTGGAGATTAAATTAATTAATTATAAGTGCAGGGACTGGTTTGTATTTATTCAATAGTTGAATAACTGGCAAGCCAGTTGCCAGGGGCCATCTACACTCATGTGCGTGAGGTTGTAAAAGCTTTCACTAACGGCAAGCCTAAAGATGGAGAGTCCATCTGCACTCATGTGTAAAGGATGCATGGTTACATGGAGAGGCTTAGGAAGCTGGAAATGCCTGTTCATGAGGATTTAGCTATTGACATAGTGCTAAACTCCTTGCCCAGTTCTTATGACCAGATCACACTGGCGTATCATTTGAATAACAATCAGGAAACTCTAGCTGAATTACACCGCATGCTTCGTACTGCTGAAGACGGGATGAAGGGAAAAGGTCTGCTCCATATCAACCTGCCTGTCCTGGCTATTGGCTCTGGCAAGGGAAAGAAACGGAAGGGCCCTCCGAAGCAAAACTGGAGGGAAAAGGTTCATGTCGGGTCATCTAGCAGTGCCCCGAGAGCCAAGTCTTCCAACATTCCGCACGTCATGAATCCCAAGGAAGCCGATTGCTTTTACTACAAAGAAAAGGGTCACTGGAAGAGAAGCTGCCCCAGGTACTTGCAAGATATCAAAGATGGCAAAGTGAAGCCATCACAAGCAGGTACTTACTCTATATCTAATAACTCATATTCTTCCTGTTCTTGGGTCCTTGATACAGGATGTGGTTTTCATATATGTTCTGATTTGCAGGGCCTAAAGGAAAGTAGGGAGCTGGAGCACGGTAGATTGAACCTGGTCATAGACAATAGGCGAACGTCACCTGTTACCAAGATCGGTGTCTATAGACTAGTGCTTAGTAGTGGAGTTAGCTTAGATTTACATAATTGTTGCTATTCTCCTGATATGGCAAAGAACATAATTTCCTTTCATGCATTGTTCAAACAAGGCTTTTACTATGAGTTTAACAAATTGAATGGTTCAATTTCAGTTTTCAAAAATGATGTTTTTATATTTAATGCTTTGCCTTGTGATGGAGTGTATGAATCTATTGTGTGTGTTGACAATTGTGGTAAAGATGTTTTAACTATTGATTCTTCAAGTGGTGTAGAAAAGGCATGTTTGTGGCACTGTCGCCTTGGCCATATTAATAAGAAACGAATCGCCCAACTCCAAAAGGATGGAGTGTTGGAATTGTTCGACCTCAAATCGGACGATGTATGCGAATCTTGTTTATTTGGCAAGATGACAAAATCACCATTCATAGGTTCCTTTGAAAGAGGTGAAGGTCTGTTGGATATCATACACACTGATGTGTGTGGTCCCTTCAAAACAACCACAAAAGATGGCACGCGGTTCTATGTGACCTTTACTGATGATTTTAGTAGATATGGGCATATCTACTTAATCAAGTACAAATCAGATACCTTTGAAATGTTCAAAGAGTTTAAAAATGAAGTAGAAAATCAACTGGGCAGAAAGCTAAAGATGCTTAGATCCGACAGAGGCGGTGAGTATCTTAGTATCGAGTTTCTCGATTATCTTAAGGAATGTGGAATTGTTTCACAGTTGTCACCTCCAAGAACACCACAGTTGAACGGTGTTGCTGAAAGGCGAAACCGAACCTTGTTGGACATGGTTCGTTCCATGATGAATCGAGCTTCGCTTCCAATTCATTTCTGGGGGTATGCCTTAGAGACTGCCGCCCATATCCTTAACCTTGTCCCAACCAAGAAGGTTGCAAAAACACCGCACGAGATGTGGACGAGGAAAGTTCCCTTGTTGGCACACATCAAAGTCTGGGGTTGTGAGGCTTTCGTAAGACGAGATATTCAAGACAAACTCGCAGAAAGAAGTGAAAGGTGTTTCCAAAGAGGACAGTGGGAGTACAATCGACCTCGAAGAAATTCGAGAGACGCCCGATGAAAAAAACCTTAGGAGAACCTAGCCACCAAGATGAGGAAGAGGTTCCTGTTGGATCAACCGACATCTCATTGCCCCTTAGGCATTCGGGTAGAGTTAGCATGCCACCCGAGTTTTATGGTTTCCATATAACTACGGATGGTGATACGTTTGTCAGTGATTGTACACTGACAAATTTAGATGAACCAGCTAACTACCGCGAAGCAGTGGCAGGCCTCGAGTCTGCAAAATGGAAAGAGGCAATAGACAGCGAGATTAAGTCCATGTATGACAATCAAGTTTGGAACTTGGTTGACAATGTGCCGGGTCGTAAGACAGTCGAATGCTAGTGGATCTTTAAGAAGAAGACCGACATGGATGGTAAGGTACACACTTATAAAGCTCGGCTAGTTGCGAAGGGTTTCACTCAACCCCAGGGGTTGACTATGATGAAACCTTCTCACCAGTAGCCAAGATTAATTCAATTAGGATAATGCTTGCCTTAGCAGCGTTTCATGACTATGAAATTTGGCAGATGGATGTCAAAACTGCTTTCCTTAACGGGAAACTGACTGAGGATGTTTACATGAATCATCCAGAAGGTTTTGTAGACACAAAGCATCCTGATAAAGTGTGTAAGCTTGAGAGATCAATCTACGGATTGAAACAAGCGTCTCGCAGCTGGAATCTTTGTTTCCATGAGAAAGTCAAAGAGTTTGGTTTCTCTAGAAGTGAAGATGAGTCCTGTGTATATGTCAAGGCTAGTGGGAGTATAGTCACTTTTCTGGTGCTGTGTGTTGATGACATACTGCTCATGGGAAACGACGTTCCGACCTTGCAAGAAGTTAAGGCTTGGCTCGGGAAGTGTTTCGCCATGAAAGACCTTGGAGAAGCTGCTTATATTCTCGGGATAAGGATACTAAGAGATAGAAAGAGAAAATTAATAGGTCTGAGTCAGTATACATACTTGGAAAAGGTACTAAAGAGGTTTAGTATGGAAAATTCCAAGAAGGGAGAGCTACCTATCCAAAGTAATGCTAAGTTGAGTAAGACTCAAAGCCCGAGTACCGATGAAGAAATTGCTGAGATGAGTCGGGTACCTTATGCTTTGGCAGTAGGCTCGATCATGTACGCTATGACATGTACTCACCCCGACGTATCCTTTGCATTAAGCATGGTTAGTCTGTACCAAGGTAATCCTGGAAGGGCATACTGGATAGCGGTTAAGAACATACTCAAATATCTGCAAAAGACAAAGAACATGGTGTTAGTCCTTGGGACAGTGATGACTTGAAAGTGAGTGGATATACAGATGCCAGCTTCCAGACAGATAGAGACAGTGGTCGGTCTCAGTCGGGCTGGGTAGTTCTTCTGAACGGGGAAGCGGTCACTTGGAAAAGTTCCAAGCAAGAAACGGTGGCTGATTCAACGTGCGAATCAGAGTACATTGCAGCGAGTGAAGCGTCTAAAGAAGCGGCTTGGCTGAAGAACTTTATCGGTGACCTTGGAGTTGTCCCGAGCATTCAGGAGCCGATGGAACTGTTCTGCGATAATGAAGGAGCAGTCGCTTTGACAAAGGAACCGCGAGATCATGGAAAGTCCAGACATATCGACAGAAAGTACCCTTACATTCGACATCGCGTAGAAGAAGGTCACTTACTGGTTAAGAGAGTATCATCAGAAGACAATCCTGCAGATCCTTTGACTAAGGCACTGAGCAGGATCAAGCACAATCAGCATGCTCGAAGCATTGGACTGAAGGATGATATTAGTTTTAGTAATTAGATAGATTTGAAACTTGTAACAGTATAAATATAATTGACTTGGTGATTTTATAATGGAGATTTATAAATGAGTATTGTTACTACCTTTGTCAATTATTTATTATTGTGTTTCAATATGTGCATGTTTAAACTTCCGAAATAATTAGATTGTTTAAAATTCCAGAGTAGATCATACTGTTAAGAAGTAAGTATGAACGAAGACTGTCATGAATCGGTTGTAGACTGTCTAAGGAGTTAGACATTGCAGTAAGACTGCTATAACGTTCATGAGTACTTAGAAAATAGAGATTTGAGTATTGGATAAACCCGCGCTTAACAGATTGCTTCATGGATTACATCACAAGCAATGTTAAGACGATAATATCCTTTGATCTTTAAGTGGAGAGATATGATCTGTAATTTGCAAGTCAGTTGCTCATTGATAATGCGAAAAACACGCCGGTAACTCGGTGTTATAAAACGCATTGTTGTGAGTACTCTGACTAGTAAAAGGTATAGACAGATAAGTCGAAACTTATCCGTCCCCTGACCCGATAGGGAAACAGATATCTGTAGGCCTCTCGATGATTTTGAAGTTGACTGAAAGTGTTGGCCAACGGGGACTGAATTGATGTGTTCAATTAGCAGTCTTAAAGTCATAAGCAAATCGGAAATCGAGAAACAGAGTATCGGACCAAGATTGATCTTAATCCATGTCTTGAGTCTAGAAATATCTTGTTGCACGGAGGATAATCTAATCACTTATCTTTGGACAGAACTGACTGGGTCAGAGTTCAGGAACAGTTTCTAGGAAACTGAGATTAATCAGATGGTAAATGGACGATTAAAGTCATAGACTTATCCAAGTGGGAGACTGTTGGATTTGGTGTCTAAGCCATGACTTATAATTGTATTTATCTTGTTAATTGAAGCAAAGTCCATTTGGGTTGCCCTCATAGCTGGAGGATTAGTGTAGAGTTCAGTAGAGAGAAAGGTTGATTTATTAATTGTTTAATAAATCAATAGAAATAAATAAATAGTTTATTAATATATTTAAGTGTTAATATATTAATTAGAAACTATAATAATTAATTAGAAATTAATCTAGAATTAACTGGATTTAATTTGGAGATTAAATTCATTAATTATAAGTGCAGGGACTGGTTTGTATTTATTCAATAGTTGAATAACTGGCAAGCCAGTTGCCAGGGGCCAAAAGTGGCGCCAACTATGGAGGCTTCTCCATAGGTGGCGAAAACCCTAATTAGGGTTTAGGGGATCTGGTCCAAGTGGTCAACAGGCTTGCCCACTTTGGAGGCTCCTCTAGGGTTTCAGCTGTAACCCTAGGAAGCTATAAAAGGAACCCTCTGGTACCCTAAAACCTATGCCTCCCTCTACTCTCTGGAACTCTGCTGGATTCTCTCCTCATTGCTTTGGGTGTGACTTTCATTTGAGGCATGATCTGTTTGCTGCTAGCTTCAAGAACAAGATCAAAAGGTTGGTAATTCTTATTTTGATCTTTAGAAATAAATGTTGGTCTTAGGTTTTTTGTTATATGTTCATAAGATAGAAAAACATAGAGCGGTTGCATGAGAAGTTAGGGTTTCTAGTTCAAAGTTTGTGCAAAACCTTATATATATATATATATATATATATATATATATATATATATATATATATATATATATATATATATATATATATATATATATATATATATATATATATATATATATATATATAAAATACCTTGTGCAAAATATATAAATTACATATTTATTTTTATTTAATTTAACATTTCAATTAAATAAATGGTTTACATAAACTTATAAAAAATCATTAACATTTAAATGATATAAATAACATATAATAAAGTTCATAATATATGAATTATAATGTAAATATTAATTTTAGAATCATTATTATTTTCCAAAATAACAATTTTAAAATGAAGTGCTAGGATTATGCCATTTGATGATGAATCAAATTCAACACATCAAATGATCAAATTAGCGTTTATCTTGTTATTGGTGTGACCATATAGGAATATATATTGTTGACAATATTATTATATGATCATCTTTGGGCGTATTGGACCAACAATCTCCTACTTGCACAAGTCTACATCATAGAATTATACCGACAATGGTGAATGTCTAGCAAGATTTCACTGTCCCCAATAACATATGATGAAGTGTCATTTAACAACATCCAATTCTTCCAAAAGCTCATAGCTCGAATTGATGTATTAGGTTATGTATCAGTTATCCCTTTGTCACAGACATCATGTTGAACATCAGACATGGATCCATAATCATTCTCATTTGTGTTCAACTTTTAGTAAGGCGCCTTAGATGTCTAACTCTAAACACATGCGCCTTTCGTGTAGTTTACGTTATGCCTAATAATGGGTTTGATAACTGCATGATGAAAGAGCAGTGTTTAACCATATCAAAGTATAACACTCCCCACATAAAGTCGCTAATATGTATCTCAGTCGAATAATATAAAGATACTAAATCAGTTCAAGAATCACTTATGACGACGATCCATAAAGTATTATTGAAGCGGGGGTCATATCCAATACTTGTTCTATGACAAGTACTTATGAACTTGGTTGCAGCACTTTGCTACTTTCGCCATCGAAAGTCAACCATTCCAATTCATATTAGTCTTACTTCAAAGTTGCTCCCACAACTATGATCGACTATGGACATTTAGAATAACTAGATTATTCAAGGATTACACATGTTAATATAGAACACAACAATTATTAACAAAATGATCATATCACATATATCATTTTTTATTACAATAGTTGTTGTTTACGACGTTCCAATATATCCAAATTACTAAACCTAGCTCATATCCAATCACTAGAAAAACAAAGTCTTATGGCCCGAGTGTGACTCTCATGCTTGGCTTGGGGAAAAGGCTTCGTGAATGGCTCTTTCAAATTCTGATATGTATAAACTTTGCGAATACAAATGTCTCATTTGGATGAAAGTACATTGCCTCTTCGGAAGTTGCACAAGAGGCTATATGGATGAAGAAGTTCATTGAAGAACAAGGGGTTGTCCCTTCCATTCGGATCCTTTAGAGATCATCTGTGACAATGAGGGTGCCATTGCACAAGCTAAGGAAGCCAGAACACACCAGAAGGCCAGACACATTCTCTGAAGCTTTAACCACATCTTTCTTGGAACTCTTCAAAGAAACCAAACCTCAATTCAAAATGAAGATACACCCCGAGAATGTTAAGAATGTTATTTACAGTAGTCCAGTGAGCCTCCCCTAGAGTATGTTGATATCTACTGGTCATGCTCAAGGCATATGTGACATTAGGTCAAGTGCATAACATGAAATACACAATGGATCCAATTTTCGAAGCATATGAGATACCATTCATCCTTTCTAGCTCAACTCTTTTGCTAGGACACCGAAACTTTCTTAGAATAGTACCGTGCAATATTAGCAAGAATCCTCTCTTGGAGTCTTGCATCTTGAACCTTTTCAAGATTTTATTTATATATGCACTTTGACTTAGACTAATAAGTCTCTTTGATCTATCCATATAGATCTTAATTATAAGTATATAAGCAGCCTCTTCTAAATCTTTCATTGAGAAACAGTTCCCAAGGAATGACTTAACAGCCTCTAAGAGTGGTATATCATTCCTAAATAGAAGCATGTCATCTACATATAAGACTAGGAATGTAACCACCCTCCCACTAGTTTTCTTGTAAACACAAGAATCATCCTCGTTTTGATGAACCCAAAATCATTGATTTTCTCATTAAAACGAAGATTCCAACTTCGAGATGCTTGCTTCAATCCATAAATGGATCTTTTAAGATTACACACCTTGTTCGGATACTTTGATCAACAAAATCTTTGGGTCGATTCATATAGACATCTTCTAGTAAGTGTCACTTAAGGAAGGCGTTTTAACATCCATTTGTCATATCTCATAGTCACAATATACAACGATGGCAACGAGTATCCTTATAGACTTGATCATTGCCACTGCAGAAAAGGTTTCCTCATAGTCAATACCATGAGTTTAAGTGAAACCTTTAGCGCAAAAGTATCTCCTTAAAGGTGTGTAGATTTCCATCCATGTCATTTTTTCTCTTGAAAACCCACTTGCTCCCTATAGTATTACAGTGGGGAGGAAGATCAACCAAGTCCCATACTTGATTATTGTGCAGAGATTGCATCTCGGTGTTCATGGATTCGAGCCATTTATCATATTTATAATTTGACATAGCATTCTGGTAGTTGATTTGTTCATCGAACTCCATGATATAACATTTCTCTTTAGTCATGAGAAATCCATATCTCTTAGGTTCTTAGCGAATCCTACCAGACCTGTGAACACCTTGTGTTACAATTGGTTCCTGATCAATTGTTGTCCAAGTTTAACAACTTCTTGTTGAATATTAGTATCAACTTTTTATGTATCTGGATGGGGTTCTTGAACTTCTTCATGTTTCACATGCCTCCCACTAGCTTCATCCATTAGAAACTTATTTTTTAAGAACTCAACTTTTTTAGAGATAAATATCTTATTCTAGGTGGGATTGTAGAAGTAGTATCATGTATAATCTTTAGGATACCCTACAAAATAAAATTGGTGGATTGGGGTTCAAGTTTGCTAGAAGCTTCATGTCTAACATAAGCTTCACAACCCCACAGCTTCAAGTAAGATAAGGATGGAACCCTTCCATGCCAAATCTCATAAGTTGTTTTTATCTACCTTCTTAGTTGGTGCCATATTTAGGATACAAACAGTTGTGAGTAAAGCATAACTTTAGAATGATAAAGGAAGAGTACATATACTCATAATAGATCGAACTGTTCTAGGTGGAGTAAGTTGTGAAACAACTCCACAACTCCTAAGATTATCCATGAAGTCTAGGCTTAGGTACTCTCCTCCTCTATCAGAACGAAGGACTTTAATGGTTTTGTTGAGTTGATTCTCCAATTCACTTTGAAACATGTTGAACGTTTCAAATGCTTCAAATTTATGTTTCATCAAATAGAAATAACCATAACGACTAAGGTCGTCTGTAAAGGTGATGAAATATCTTTCACCATATCTAGACATTGGCTTGAAAGGTCCACATACATCGGTATGTATGATTTCTAACAAGTCCCTTGCTCTTTTATTGATGCCTGAGAAAGGGGCTTTAGTCATCTTGCCATGCAAACAAGATTCACATATGACAAATGAGTCATTCTCATTTTCCTTCAAAAGTCCACTCTTTTGATGTTGGGATATGTGACTCTTGTTTATATGTCCAAGATCATAATGTCATATATAAGTTTAACCTAAATCACATTTGGGTCTTTTGGTGGAAGTATGGTATATAAAGCTTTGGTTTGGAGCACAATCAAGGTTTACTTCATAGATTCCATTCAAAGGTCTAGCCTCAAAATAGAAGACATTGTTTTTAGAAACATGAGTATCATCATTCATAAAACTTAGAGTAAAACCATATTGTATTATCTTAGCAACAAAAATAGTATTCCTAGTCAAGCTAGGAACATAAGAAACATTCTTTAATGTTAGATACAAGCCATTTGGTAGTAACAAAGTCAAAATCTCCTAGTGAATGAAAGACAACTCTTCCACTGTTCCCTACTTGGAGTACTAACTCACTTGTATTTAGTCGCCTACTCCTTTTGAACCCATGTAATGTATTACAAGTATGAGTTCCACAACCAGTATCAAATACCTAAGTGTTAGGAGACAAAATGTAAAACTATAAATCTATCACATAGATACATGAAGTGCCTTCCCCGACCTTCTTCTTCTTCAGCTATTCTACATTTGAAGCATGCATATTCTTTTGCTACCTTCGCCTTATTTTTGGTAGGAGGAGGTTAGACAACCTTCTTGACCTTCCCTTTTGCAACCTTTGCCTTCCCTTTCCATTTGGAGGACTTTGAGTTGATGGGTATCTTTGTTCCACCTTCCATAATCATGAGAACATGATAGGTCATCTTTGAAAGACTATTTTCGTTAGTTAGGAGCATCCCATATAACTCCGAGATAGACTTGTTCCATCCATTCATGTTATAGTTCATGACAAAGGGATCAAATACCTTTTGCAAGGAGTTAAGGATCATATCCGTTTTTAGTTCCTCGGGAATAACAATTCCAAGACGAGTCAAATGATCTACGCGACTCTTCATTTTGAGCATATAAGAGCTCACTGTGTGTCCTTCCTCCATCCTACAAGCATGGAAAGCCCAAACAGTTTCAAACCTTTCCGTTTTAGCAATTTTTTGGAACATTTCCTTTAGTTGATTGATTATGTCATAAGCCAAATGATTTTCCAAATCCTACCGAAGGTCGGGAATCATGGTTGCTAGAATGAGACAAAATGCATTGATGGAATCATCCACCTATTTCAACCAAGCATTGTGGATGTTTTTAGGAGTGATAGCGTGTCTTTGGGAAGTGGTTCATTAAGCACATAATCCTTCTTTTCTTGTTTGAGAACTATTGTCACGTTACAATACCAGTCCAAGAAGTTGGTCTGGTTTAGTTTTACTCCTTCGAGGAGGGACCATAAAGACGATTTGTTTGGGGTTTGGTTTGTCGCGTTTGGTGCCATCTACGATACTTAACAAAGTTAAATTTAGTATACTAAGTCCTTAATATAAAGATGATTTGTTTGGGGTTGGGTTTGTCGCATTTGGTGCCATATATGATATTTAACAAAGTTCAATTTAGTATATTAAGTCCTTAATATAAAGAAGATTTGTTTGGGGTTGGGTTTGTCGTGTTTAGTTCCATCTACAATATTTAACAAAGTTCAATTTAGTAAATTAAGTCCTTAATAAATTATTATTATTATTATTTTGAAAAAAGGATTTGTATGTTTTTGCAATTCTAGTTTTGAAAAACATATGGTATCATGTCCATTGCATGCATTCCAACGAACATGGTACCATTTTGAAAAAAATAATATTTCTCATTGTTTGGTTCTTTTAGTTATAAAATCTCTATTTTATTAACTCATTTTTTGTGATCAAGCTTGCAACTCATATCCTATATTGAGTTTGATTTTGATCACATACATCAGAACCATTTTAGTCTCTTAATAAATTACCTTTATTATTTAGACTTGGAGTTTGTATGAATCTTAAATCTCCATTTTAATTCATCATAACCATTTCAAAACTTTGACATTTAAAAGTTTTGGATTAAAACCCTTCTATTATAAAACCATTCTTACATCTCATGTTGATTATGTCATTTTTGAAAATACAAACTCCACGATGATTTATTGTTTTCTTATCTAAGTTTCCTGACATACTATATCGTATTTTAATCCAAAGAAAATAATAACAACATACAATCATCACTTGCATGCATGGGGTGCATAAAACATGCAAAAACTAGTTGATATTTCATGTGAGCCATACATGAAATACGAAGTCCTTTCCTAGGAAAAAATGGGACTATAAGTCTTCAAATATGATATTGTTGAAGCTCCCACTTGCCAAAACATCTTATATATGCTAGATAATAAGAACACCATCAAGTGTTGGACCAAAACATCAACCAATAGAATTTTGGTTTCTCTATTTTTGGGTCGAGAGCTGCTGGACAGAATGCAATTTTTTGGTTCCAATCTAGCCTCCATCTTCATGTATTGTTACATTTTAAGAAATATATAATATGATAGTACTACTCTAATGCTTACAAAATGAATAAAATGAAGAAATATATATTTATTATTACAAACCATTTTTAATGAATAAATAATATTACAACCATATTGAAAAACAACACAACACACATCATATGGTCATTGGTTTGTTTATGCATATTTTTATCACACAAAATCATAAGTAAAACAACACTTTGTTTTTCTAAGGAAACATTTATGTAACAAAATGTATCCAAATATATATTTAATTTGGTCACATAAAATCATAAAATTTACATTTGCATGTTGCCAAAGAAGCCATGCATGAACATTCCATGCAAAATGAAAAACATTCATGTCTTCCAAAAACCAAGTTTATCCAAATAAACATGTTATCTAATCATGTAATATAATCATGGCTCTGATACCACTTGTTGGGAAATAAGGTTCATATCATGAGTTTCAAAAACTTGAGTTATAACAAAAGCATAAAATCATGAACAAAACTTTCCCACCAATGATCAAACTATATGCACGAAAAGATAAAATAACAACCATACAAGAGTTCATATATTACAACCTTTGAAGTATTTGATTTTAAACTCGAAATGGATGTTGAAGATGGCTACTAAGAACCAAGCAAGCTTCTATTTATAGATTATCCACCAACAAAATTGAAGAAACCAATTATGCTAGTCCTTACTTGAAAATGTATATTCCCTTTTACCCTTATGCAAAGTCTGATTTTTGCATTCAAAGAAAGGATGAAATATATGTGTTCTTTTCTTAAAATGAACAAGAGAGAATGATGGTATCCTATTCACAAAATTTCGGCCGAGTATGGAGTAAAAACTAACTCACAACATAAAGACTCTCACTTGACACACACATGTATGATACAAGGCCCCATGCACCAACATTTGCTTTGGTCAAACCAAAAATATGTCTATATGTTGTTTTTATCAAGCTCAAGGGAATTTCACATCCTCTCCAAGTGGAGGGACCCGATGATCATGGGATGGATGAGAGAGAGATGGTTTTTTCTTTCTAAGTTTATATTTTATACAACTCTTTTATAAAATATGAACCCTATTTCGTTAAATAAGTTTTTAAACATCTAAAAGTATATTTAAACCCTTTAAAGATATGTATTGTCATACATGAAATGTACATTTTACATTGTGCAAAAATATATAAATTACATATTTATTTTTATTTTTCATTTAAATTATATAAATGGTTTACATAAACTTATAAAAGTCATTTAACCTTTAAATGATATAAATATCATACCAATATAATTCATACCATATGAAATATAATTTAACATATTAATTTTAGAATCATTATTATTTATCAAAATAATAATTCTCTAAAATGAATTGCAAGTATTATGTCGATTGACGATGAATCATATTCAACACATCAAATGATCAAATTGGCATTTATCTTGTTATTGGGATGACCATATAGGAACATATATTATTGGCAATATTATTATATGATCATCCTTGGGCATATAGGACCAACACATATTGTACGTTGTATTTTGGTATTGGGTCATCAATATGATAAAATGTTTTTGGGTGTACTTGATATTAAATTGTCGGGAGTTATAGTTGGGTCTTGAGTAAGGTTTAGGCTTGTAAGATCTTGAAGATGCGACTTTTTATTGGGATTGTCAAAAGATGTTGGGGAGCTAGATCTCTTTTGGATCATTTTATCCTCTTCCAATGTGATGAATCTTAATGCTCTATTACTGACTTCATCAAATTTCTTGCATTGAGTCATTACGAGATCTTCATAGAAAGGAAAGTCTTTCTTCAGCCACATCCTGAAGGCTTCTATGACTGTGGTGACATCCAAATTCGGGATATACAATGCTTCTCATCCGAATCTGCTCATATAGTCCCTGAGAGGTTCATTAGAACTTTGGGTTACTCTGTAAGATTACTAGTTAGTCTCCAAAAGTTCTGCTACATGAAAATTGGTTATTAAATTTGTTGACAAGATGCGAGAAGGAAGTAATATAATATGGAGGAACGTTTAGTAGCCATTTCAATGCAGATCCTGTGAGGGTCGAACCGAACCCTTTCACAAGAAGGCTTTTTTAAGATGCAAAGAATTTAGAATGATCTCCAATATTTCTCTATATTGGGCAACATGTTTCTTTGGATCTGTAATTCCATCATATAGTTTCATGTTGGGCGTTTGGAATCACTTTGGGACTTCAATATTGCATATTGGAGGAGTGAATATCAAGATATTGTGACTAACCGGAGACACCTATGGGATAGACCGGACAACTCCTGGGACACTCAATATCATCTGTCTTAGTTGATTTAGTTCCTTCGCCATTATAAGGCTTATCCCTACATCCTAACTAAGATCATGGGTAGTAACATTAAACACATTATTCTGTAAGATGTTATTAATGTCTTGGTTTAATGGTTTCGTGTTGGTGTTCCTAAGATTCCAGTATGATATTGAATAGTTGTAGTTTGGGTGACTAGGCTGTTAGCATCTGTCGTTACTGGAACTTGCATGGGAAAAAATTTCCCAAGTGGGTGGTTGCTGAGGAGCATGCACTCCTGAAGTTCAAGATCCAGGGACGTTGAGATGAAGATGGTGCCTCGGTTGTCCCCTTCATCTCAGTCCTCAATCTTTCTACCTCTCTAAATAACACAATATTGGTATATTGCTATTGAGTTAGTTATTGCTTGAACTGAGTGAACAAGGATATGATATTGTCATTCGAGACCAAAACAGGGGTTTTAGGGTTCGTTCTGCTTCCTGATCCTAGATGTTCAGCGTTGGCGACCCTTCTACCAGCATCCGAGTACCTTATTTGGGGATTCCACTTGAGGCGAAGGAGGAGGGAGATTCACTACCGATATAACATAAGGTATTGTAGCAGTGGATGACATTAGTTGAGTTGGAATGGAGTGAGGGAAATAGTAGATCGAGGTTTTAGCTGATTAAAACACCACTGTCCCCATTATAGGTGCCAATTTGTTTTGGTCAAAGTTAGCAATATGGATTTTAACCAAGTCAGTTGAATGTGGTGGGATGTTTTTGGTGAGATTCAAGATGTTTAAGATAAAAGTATAAACATAACTCAAGATGTTACGAGGAAAGCCCTTGATCATTCAAGAAATCTGACATGAAACCTCAGGAGGTGACGAATGTCAAACTGCCTTAGAATTTTATTTATACAAATCGAGTACACGTGAGAGAACTAGACTCAGAGTGAGTACGTAGTGAGTGTTATAGTGAGTGAGTACATGTTTCGTGAATGTTTAACTCTACCTCTTTATATAATATAAGCTAAATAACTATGCTAGAATCTAGGAGATAATTCCCCCATGGTTTTCGGGTTAAAGAAACATGACTATTGACCTAGTCACTTCATACTTGATAGCTTTGACTTAGTCTCCTTGAAGAACGTCTCTTTGGCTTGGTCCAGGTCATTCCGGATTCTTCGGATCATCTGTTACAAAATCGTATATCAAAATATGGTCAAGATGTTGTATAATCCCAAGATCTTTGATTCCATCATAAGATATTGAGATTGTCAAGATCCTATCACCAAATAGAAAACAAAAGGCGATTATGTATGATATTTGTCAATAAGGTCAACATGTGAAATAATTTAATCAAGATGTTATATAATCTTAAGATAATTGTCTGGTTATGAGTCCTTAATTTAGTTCATGCTTATTGCTAAGTCTTATAACATGTCCATCAAAGATAGAAACAAGAACATCTTGCCAGTATGTTACTAATGTTCGAGATCTTAAGCAACTACCAATATGTTAAGCTGGAGAAAAATATCACCCATAACAATAAATTGAAACATCTCGTTCGACAACAAGCCCAAGCCCTTCTCCTGCCTTTCCTCGGGTTCGTAGAGTCGGGTTTCCCATTTACCCACAACGGAGGCTTGTTCCTGAAGTATAAAACGTTCACTCTGTTCCTGAATAGATTAGAAATAAAAAGGAATATCGAAAATTCGAGCGTTCTAGTACGTTGTAGATTCTTATCCAAGACTTGCAAACCAAGCCAGTTTTGGAGCAACTTTATGATAATGAGCTAATCCTGACACCTTAAGCTAATTGAATTATGTATAAATTATCGACTAAAAGTCTTATCTACTTAAATGAAGATCAATAATGTGTGACTAAGTTAGTCTTAGTTAATTTGAAGATAGAGTTTGTTGAAGTTCAAGAATAAAGATAAAATTGAGATGTTCCGGTTTCAAGATAGTTATAGAAGTATGTTGATATGTCAATATATTTTGTTAGCCTAGACTAGTATTTATGTAATTCATAGTCTATATTGATATCTACTTATATGTGTGAGTTTGTGAGAGTTGGCATTAGCCTTCATAAAGATCAAAAAGTGTGATAAAAATTTGAGGCGAGTCTTAATTATCCTTTTTTGTGTTCCCCCATCTATTAATAAAAGTTAATCAACGTCACCATCTTTGTGTTGATGTTATTGATTACTGCATTATTTTGGCCTAACAATAACCATACTTGTAATGTTCTAAATTGTATTATTCTTGTCTCAATATAAGTATTGCCATCAACACAAACATCCAACAAAAACGGATTAATTAAAAAAATGAAACAAATTAGAAGTAAACGCAAATTACAAGTAAGGAATGTGTTCACTGAATCATTTTCAGCACATGTTCTCCATACTCGTATTTTTCATCACAATTCACCCACAGTCTTTTCGATAGCCACAAAAACTCAACCCCTCTTTCTCCGCCCTTGACCACTACACCACCACCTTCTACATCAATCATCTTTTATAATATTGTTAAGCTTATTCTTGTGATTTAGAACATGTTGATTGTGTTGTTTTTTTTACTTGGTTAGGCTAATAAGTAAAATATATGAATTTAGTATCCTCATCCTAAATGTCGATATATTAGACTGAACACTTTGTTGAAAGTAGACGATTCTCATAGAGTCTTTTATCAATGATGTGTTTAGGCGTCAACAATAGAGTGGGGATAGCGGTGAAAAAGGTGGGGAAAGGATGGTGGGATCCACTTTATAATAATAAACAAAATATTATAAATAAAATAACCCATATAAATAAAAAAGGGTTAATGTTACATTTGATCACATAACTTTTAACTTTGTGCTTATTCAATAACTTAACTTCATTTAAGTTTTAAATTATCATTTAACTTGGTAATTGTGTTCCGAAATGGTAACTATGACTGATAATAATATCTCATCATATTTGTTAGACTATTTAAAGCAATTAAACTTCTCTTTTTTGCAATTTAAGGTCACAAAACCTTTTTTGGGCTATAACTAGTCACTGAACATTTAAAATCATGGTTATTCATTTATATATATATATATATATATATATATATATATATATATATATATATATATATATATATATATATATATATATATATATATATATATATATCTTGCACGTACCACAATGTTGTCCGCTTTGGGTCACCCAGCACGAAAACTTCCGAGGGGGTCACCTATCCTAAAATTGTTCTCGCCCAGTCACGCTTAACCGCAGAGTTCTTATGGGATTTGTCGCCCTCATGAATTTAAAATGTGTCGTGATAGATAGGTATCCACACCCCTTATAAGGAAATGCTTAATTCTCTTACCCTGTTGATTTGGGATCAGGGATCTCTCCCCCTTTCTCTCCCTACTATATGGATCGACGTCTCTGTCGAACGCACCGACCTCGTGCACCTAGATATGATACCATCTATAACATCCCCCAATTGCATGTACAACAATATTGTCTGATTTCGGCCACCCAACATGAAAACTTCCCAAGGGGTTACCCAACCTAAAATTTCTCCCACCTAGGCACGCTTAACTGTAGAGTTCTTACAGAATCTGCTAACCTCACGACTTTAAAATGCGTTGTGATAGGTAGGTATCCAAACACCCCTTATAATGAAATGCTTAGTTCTCCTACCTGGTCAATGTGGGACCAGGTTGTGACTCGATTGAGGGCATAAAAGTTGGTTGGACTATGATTGAGCCTTGTTCGGTTGAGCCATGTTGTTGCGATATCCGGCTTGCCCGTTCCAAGTTTGGAGTTGGATCATGTGGTTTGAGCGAAGGCTTGGGCTACTTGGTTCTTAGAGAAGAGGGCACTGCGTTAAGCTGGCTTAATAGAGCTATGAAAGCTTCTCATTTCGAACAGTGAAAGGATAACAAGCCGGTGCGATCATACCAACACTAATGCAACAGATCACATAAGAACTCTGCAGTTAAGTGTTCCCGGGTGGGAGAAATTTCAGAATGGGTGACCCATGGGAAGTTTTTGTTGGAATAGTGCCCAAGGTCATAACTAATTGGTAAGGACTTTCCACTAATAACTAATAACGCCTAGTAATGTTAAGCATTGTAGTCGTTATTGAGCCGGGTTTTAGTTTATTTATCTTTCTTACTTGACTAATATCACTTACTTTTGTGCCAAAGTACTTGGAATTGTTTTTAGTGTAAATACAGGGGTTTAAGTGTAATTTGGAAGAAGTTACGGAGCAAAATAGACAAAGGAAGTGGAGCAGGGACCATTAGCGATGCTAACCCTTAAAGTTAGCGACGCTAATGTCTCGAGACGATAAAATATTTGTTTTCAAATTTCAAACTCTGAGATATCGGGATCTGGATAGGACCCACGCCGCAGGAAAAGCCTGTACGTGCCTCGGGAACCCTATTTTTCACCACTATAAATACGGAGCTCCCGTACGACTTTTGAGGCATCCCGGGGCATCAAGAAGGGATCCGAAAGCATATTTTAGTGATTTTCGCAGTTGCAATCAGTAGGTTTGGTTTAGATTTCGTATTTCTATTGTTTTATCAACTCGGTATCGAGGTATTCCGCAGTTGGAGTTTCCATCGATTTTACTCGATGTTTTGTTTGGATTAGTTGGATAGTTCTAAGGATTCTGTTAGCTTAGATCTGCATGTTTGGATAGTAGTTTGAGTTTGGTGTTTGATTTATAAAAGTAAGCATTCGATTATTTATTGTTTTCTCGATATGCAATCAGATCTGCGTTTGATTTTGTTTATTTTGAATTTTGTTTGTTTCCCACGTGTTCTTGATCCACAGGCTATAGAGTGACACTATAGTTGGTTTATCGACACAAAGTGCCAACCACGAATTCCTTGGTTCGACCCTTACCTGCCGCTAGTTAGTGAGCCGTAAGGTATAAATTTAGTATTTTTGACCGCATCAACGACTGCGATACGTCAAATTTTGGATCCTTTTTGGGTTGCCATAAGTAGTCCAAATGATATTAGTGTTAATTAAGAGAGAGAGAGAGAGAGAGAGAGATAGAGAAATGGTTTATTAATTTTTCATGTGATGATAATTAATTAGAAACTAGTTTGGAATTAATTAGAATTAATTTAGATTAATTTAGGATTAATTAAAAGTACAGGGACTAAATATTAATTGTTCAATAGTTGGTAGGGGTGGCAATTCCAAGTCGAACCTGCCAACGTAACCCGAACCCAACCCAATAAATTGCAGGTTGGGTTGAGATTTTCAACCCATTTAATTAAATGGGTCAACTTGTTTAACCCGTTTATATATATATATATATATATATATATATATATATATATATATATATATATATATATATATATATATATATATATATATATATATATATATATATATATATATATATATATATATATATATATATATATATATATATATATATATGGAAGGTTTAAATGAGAACCATTAAAAGTTGAGAACTGTGAGAACCAATCTCGGCCCTTGACGCAATTCATCGGAGGGTTGTATATATAATATATTTAACCAATGTGAACGCGTTGTAGACGATCAATGGATAATGTTGGAGTATGGAGGATAGGGTACGGAATTAAGAAGGATAATTCTTCTAAATTTCATTCACGTGAAGGGATAAAGAGGATAAGATTTAATTAAAGATAAGTTGGATTATTTAATCAATTATCCTTATCCAGTTTGAATTAAATCATGTTTATCTCTAAACATTCTTTGAAGCTATAAATATACCTCCGTGGCACCAAAATCTGCGCCCCAAATTCCAGAGCTTATTAACCTAGAATTTTCTCTTCTCTCCCAGCAGAATCAATAATAACTCTCTAGGGTTTTATAGCGAGCTTTCTTAATTAAATAATTAACCTAATAAGTTGGATTGATTGGGTGTGAACCATTAGACATATTATTTTTTAGGTACTGCCTTCCTTAGCTTGGGATTTGATCTACACAAGGGTTCTTCAAGCAAATCGGTTTTTCTAAAGGTTGGTAATCTTTATCCTTATTGTAGTTGTAAATTATAATTAGGTAGCATCCTTGTAGATTTTAGTAAATGTAACTTGCCTTAGATAATATTCGTGTGTTACTGCTGCCATGTTTGCTGTATCTAGGTATAGAAAACCTATCAGTTTTCATGCGGGGTGACCCAAAGCGGACAATACTGTGGTATGTACGATTGGCGGATGTTACAGATGGTATCAGAGATAGGTGCACGAGGTCGGTGCGTTTGACAGGGACGTCAAACCCTGTAGTGGGGTGAGAAAGGATAAGAGATCATTAATCCCACATCGACCAGGTAGGAGAACTAAGAATTTCCTTATAAAGGGTGTGGATACCTACCTATCACAACTTGTGTTAAAGTCGTGAGGGCAGCAGATCCCCGTAAAAACTCTATAGTTAATCGTACTCGGGTGAGAGAAATTTCAGGATGGGTGACCCCCTAGGAAGTTTTTAGCTGAGTGGCCTAAAGCGGACGATATTGTGGTACGTGCGATTGAGGGATATATATATATATATATATATATATATATATATATATATATATATATATATATATATATATATATATATATATATATATATATATATATATATATATATATATATATATATCACAATTTGTTTTTAAAACTTCATTTTTTATTTCGTTTTCATATGTTTTTTCCAATTCGTTTTTATAACTTTATTTTTTACTGAATTTTCATGTTTTTTTCACAATCTTCATTTTTTAGTTCGTTTTCATGTTTTTTCTAAATATATTGTTACAACTTATTTTTTCTTTGTTTATATATGTTTTTAGTTTTTATAGATTCATTTATTTAACTTGTCAATTAAGCGTTAATTAAATGAACTACAAAATTATTGATCAAAATAACAATATTAGAATTATCAGTTACTTACGTATCCAGTAACGCTACTCGATGCGTAAAAACTAATAATTCTAATATTATCATTTTGATCAATTGTTTTATAGTTCAGTTAATTGATACCTAATTTGTAAATAAAATAAATGAAGTATAAACACCAAAAACTTATATAATCAAAGAAAAATTAAATGTGTAATAATTTACAAGTAGATAAATATTATGTAACATTGTAACTAAATATGGACCAATCATTTTAAATCTGGACATGATATAATATTAATCGGCATATAAATCAACTAATATTAAATTAATATAATTCTATAATTACGATAATCGACTCCTATAATTAGGAAAACTGATTTTTTTTTCTGAATTTTTGTCTGATATATTTTTTCTTCTAAATTTTCATTGGTCTATCCAGCCACATAAAATTTTGACATTAAAATTTGTATAGTTACGTGTATCCATCAAATCATGACATCGGATGTTTTTGGAATCTCATATAGTTATTACAAAAGTTTCGTTTTCATGCACCCATCATCCTCATCTCTATCTCTACATGATGCATGCATTTGTCTACATATACAAAACAGACTGTTAACATTAGTAATAATATTTTTTCTCGTACTATAGGAATAGGATGATATCCAACCTCTTTTGTTTGTATTCTACAACCTAAATGAATTATATTTAATCTTTAAGAAGTACTGACCAAATTTAGAAAATCTGGTCAACACTATGATCTAATAATCGATAGAGCTTGTCGATTGTTTTATTATAAATAGTAAGATTTTAGTAAATTAATATATTTTTTACATTTTAAACACTAAATATTTGTATAAAAATAGATGGTCAAACAACTGCTCACATACCAGTATGATTGGCCCAACCCATATCAGGGGTTGTATGATATGCCTCTTAATAGTTGTGGTAAAAGACAGTCAGATTCAGACTGTTTGATATCATGTTGATGTCTTCCTGTCATGACTCCTCTGATTTGCTTCTTACTCGTAATCAATATGTTGTCTCCACTGAAATGGTTTGTTGAAGACAATGCTTTAAGATCTATAAACCAGGGGCGGACCTATGTAGGAGCCCGGGTGGGCACGTGCCCCCCCTGAAATTTTACCCCGTAGTGTAAAAAAAAAAAAAAAAAATTTTTTTTTATATATAGGTGTCCACCGTCTAAAAAAAATGTGCTCCTCATTGCCCCTCGTGTCCATTTTTCCTGAGTCAGTGTCCCCCGTGTTCATTTCTCCTGGGTCCGCCCCTGCTATAAACCATATATAAAATATAATGAAATTAAACTAATCTTGTAGTTAATATATCCTAATATGTCAAGGGGATGCACATGACCTCACTTGAGGGGGCTGCCATCTTATTTTTTCTATTAAAACTTAAAACACTTTTGTAAAATATAAATGTTTGTAAACCGCATTTGAAAATTGTAGTTCACACCTCATGAATATTACCAACAATAACTCTCTCACATTTTGAATACATAAAATACTTTCGTGGTGGTTTTCAAGAGACTTGTTAATATGAAAACTAAGACTACACTTAAGAGAATAGGCCCAACATATTTTTTTTTATTCATGTTCATGCAGATGGTTTTTTTGTTGTCTACTTTTTCTGGTTTCTCATTTAGTTGTTAGGGTTGTTAGTTTCATATTATGGATTCGTTGATTATTATTTAAAAACCCAATCCGACTTGTTATTGAGACTAATTTTTTAAAACCTTGTCAACACGTATGATCTAATAATTGAAATAGTGACCACTATTAGAATACTTTTTTATCAGCCACTTCATACTACAATCACACATTGTATATGACAGATACAAAGATTAATCATACTTTGTATAAACTTGAGTCCTCAAATAAGTTATAGATCATAGACCACCAAACACGAAGAAATGGACTATCAAGGACCAACCAACGCTATGTACATATATATTAATAAACTGTCAATATCATTAAAAGTATAGAAATCTATAAATAAATCGATTTTAATGGCATTATTTGAATTTTCCAACTAGGCCATAATCTTTCTCACAAAACTCTTTATAAAAATATAAAGAATTTGTTGTTAGATCGATTATTTAGTGACTTAATATCACGTGATGATGGTCCACATAAGGTGATGCAAACAAACAAACCTAACAAGCATCGTGTCAACAGGCCTAGTGGGTTATGGGCTTATGTCCAAGTGACGCCGTTTTTAGGAATATGGTTTGGGACCACCCTTTGTAATATGAAATTGATTTTTATTTAATTATACATTATTCAATTTTATTTAATATTTATCTACACCAATTAAATATGTAACAATCCTCCAACCTTATTGGAGGAATTCGCTTTTTGTAGGTAGGGTTTGGAACGGCCTTATCCTTGTTCCGTGTCTTATTTTTCTTTAAAACATTTATAGGGTATTTAACTTTTATTTCAACATAATGTAGCTATATATAGGTTTTCATTAGTTAGTCGAAAAAGCTTAACATGATACCCCATTACTTACAAGCGATAAAGAGAAAATATAATGATTTGATAGGGTAATAGATTTTTAAAATTGCATATATATATTTGGTCATTTAACTTATTTTTGTGTTTGATTTATTTATAAACTTTCTAAAATTGTTCACTGAACTTATTTTTGTGCTTGTTTACCCATGAACTTTTTAAAATTGTTCATATTTTGTCACTTATGTTTTCTTCGTCTATAAATATGACCATTATGTTATTGGTCATATGTGTACAAAAGCAATAAGTTTAATAGTCATATGTTTAAAAATAAACATAAGTGACTAAATGTGAACAATTTAAAAAATTTATGGGTAAATCAAACACAAAATTGAGTTCAGTGTCCAAATATAAATAAATTTAAAAGTTCATTACCTTATCAAGTCATTATCCTTAAAGAGAAATATTAACATGCAAAACATACATATAGATAAATATTCTATATATGATGAGTTTATAGAGGTATATGGGTGCGAATAATTATTCCCAAAAACAAAAATTTGTCTGCTTTGACAATTGATATCCGTGATCAAGCCTAACATGGTTAGTGAATGGCCACATATTATTAAACAAATAGCTTTAAATTCTCATTAGTCGTTGAATGTGCAGTTGTCTATCCATTTTTAGAGACCAGTTTCTTGGTCCATTTTCTTCATATTAGTTTAGACAGATCGACAAAAATGCTTAATGGGTGGATGCTAATCATGCTACGACACTATCGCAAAAGGGAAAATCTCATTTGGAGTAATTTGTCCATATGATTTCAAGATATGCATATTCTGCTAAGGATGAAGAAGAAATGAAAGAAAGCTAGCAAATAATGAAGACTTTTTGTGAGCATACCTTTTTTTTCAAGAATAAACACATCATTTATAAATTTAATGGTGAATTTCATAAAAATCATTATAGTTTGTTTTTTTCGGTTTAACCATTGAAATAATTTTTTTTTCTATTTTAACCACTGAGAGTTTGTTTAATTTTTTTAGAAAAACCAACTGTATAAAACTTTGGATTCTATAAAAACTATTACTATTTAATTTTTTTGCATCTTAACCACTTAAACAATTAAGTTTTATAATTAAACCATTCACACTTTGAATTTTTTTTTCCAAAAAAAGCTACCTCGTATCCTGAAAAATGATTATTCCAAATGGTTTTTGTAACTCATTACAGAAAAAAAACCGTATAATGGTTATTTTGAAAATAAAACAAACATATAGTGGTTTTTTGAAAATAAAGACTAACTTTCAGTGGTTAAACTAGAAAAAAATTCTTTCATTGGTTAAACCGAAAAATCATACTATAGTGGTTTTTATGAAATTAACCCTAAATTAAATTGTTGTAACGATAATCATTTTTTAAAGAACACTTGCCTATCGAACGAATTTTCTAATTAGTATAGTTGAAATTTAGATGCTAATTTTCTTTTATATTGTTAGGAATAAAAAAAAAAAGCCATCACTACAAGTGAAATTGATTATTCTAGCCATCGGTTATAGTAGAGTAAACTTCAGTCTCCGTCCGTGTCATGATTCAACATTTTGATATGGTACAAAAGTTTATCTTTTTGTATAATTGGTCCACATTTCACTAATTTTCAACCATTTTTGCCTATGAGGTCGATGCAATTTAAAATCGGATGTTTCACCCATGCAAAATGAAAATTTTGAGAAAATCAGAATATCGAATCTTGGTTAACGTCGTGTTTTGGATTTATAAAAACTTGACTATCGCGATGCCACCAGGTGGTGTATATATATATATATATATATATATATATATATATATATATATATATATATATATATATATATATATATATATATATATATATATATATATATATATATATATATATATATATATATATATATAGAAGTAGGCATTGAGAATGAAAATAAGGTTGAGAATGCGAGAATGAAGATGGACCACATATTTTTATCTTGCCGCTCTAGTGTTTGCACATATGATTTTTCATCACCACTTCCACCTGCACCACCTGCGACACCACCACCGTCGTCGCCACCACCACTACTCCTGTCGCCGCCACCTTCCCTGCTGCCGCCGCCGCCGCCACCGCCACCACCATCGCCACCAACCACCACCACCGCTACTGCCAACTCTACTGCCTCTATCACCATCTCGACCACCACTGCCGCTACCACCTCCACCACCGCTACCACCACCCACCGCCACCACCACCCACCGCCACCACCACCACCTCCATCAATGCCGCCACCACCACCACATACGTCACCACCCATGTCCACAAACACCACCACCCCACTAACACCGCCGCCACCATCAGCACCATCACCGCCACCCTCTATTGCCATCACCATCATCATCGCCACCATCTACCACCATTCCGACCACCACAACCATATTACAAAAATGATTATTCATATATGTTTATTCATATATGAATATGAATAATCATATATGATTATTCATATATGATATATGAATAATCATATATGAATATACACATTCATATATGAATAAATCATATACGAAAAAATAAACTCATCTCGTCGTCTAGAGCGCGCGCGTTAGCGCTGGTGCATCTAACGGCCCAGATTCATTCTCGCATTCTCAACCTCTTTTCCATTCTCAATGGAACCCTCCCATATATATATATATATATATATATATATATATATATATATATATATATATATATATATATATATATATATATATATATATATATATATATATATATATATATATATATATATATATATATATATATATATAAGTTCAATAGAGAATCAAAATAAAACAAGGAACCAAGGAACCAATCATGAGTGTCGGAATTCAAATGATCGACGGCCGAAGATAAGGTTGTAAATTTCTTAATTGAACGTGCATGTAGCGGATAATTCCAAAAAACTCACTTCGTTATTTATTTATTTTTTATTTTTAGAGCTTATTTTTTATCGAAATAAAAAATCGAATATATCAAAATTCATAATTTTTTATTCTCTTTCAATAGACATCTATATCAATATAGTAAAAACGAATAATTTCGTTAATAATTTTATTATTAAATTGATTTGATCCTAAAAATCAGTTACTTTCCTTTTGTTCCTCAAAATAAAATGTTTATTTTACCCTTTTGTAACCGTTTTTTAAAAAACCATTTAATAACATAATGGATAATTACAATTATGTCATTCTAATCTAGACCATTAATATTTCGAATACTATGGTCCAGATTTGGTCTTACGACCACACAATAATTGTGGTCCTTAATATAACCTAAGCATATATATATATATATATATATATATATATATATATATATATATATATATATATATATATATATATATATATATATATATATATATATATATATATATATATATATATATATATATATATATATATATATATATATATATATATATATATATATATATATATATAGAGTTAGGATATATTAAAAACTGTAATTATTGTGTGGACGTAAGGACCAATCAGAGACGAGAATCAGTCAAGGGGGTATATTTGTCAATTGATTTATAATTCAATTAATTAAATTGAATTCAATTCCTATAATTATGGTAATCAGATCCTATAATTATGGAATCTTGAAAACCAATTTAATTGCCCTAGTTGTTATCGACAGCATAGAGAATTTCCGCCACATTCATCACGCCTCTGGTAGCCGCTCTCACCTCCGGCCGATCTCCAAGTGTATTTTTCTATATCGACTGTTCTGTTGTCGTGTTCTTGATAAGGTTGATTTTCATTCGAATTTCATTTTAGAAGGGGGGTAATCGCAAGAAGGGAAATCGAATTGGGTCTATAGATTTGTGGCAAAACTATTTTCGCATGTAATCAAGCTTTTTTCACCATCTGCTTCTGATTCTGTTAGATCATAACTTATCATTCTGTGTTTATATGCTTGAACTTCACAGGTTAATGATTAAATGGATTGTTCCCTTCTGTATAGTTACTCTTCTAATGCCATTAGCTCTTGTTGATCGTGAGCCATTTTTCCAGAAAAACGCTTGAATTGTCTGGCTTCCATCTGGACTTCAACTTTTTCACGCTGTAATTTTAAGATCATGGATATGGCTTCGTTTGCAGCTGAAGCAGAAGCGTACCTTTCCTCTTCTAGGTCAGAAATGAGGTCCTGGATTCCACCAGCCGATCTACATTATTATTTTTTTACAATTCTATCATTCTTATTAGATATCAGAATGTTATTCTTTCATAGTTTTATTTTCTGGATGTATTTTAGTTCAAAGAATTGTATTCTTTTGATGTATTTTAGTTCAAAGAATTCTATTAGTTTGATGTATTTTAGTTCATAGGATGCTTTTTCTATGACATTCTGTCAATAAAATGTTTTTTGGAATGTTATTCTGCCAGAATGGTTGTTTTAGAATGATTATTTTGCCAAGAATGATGTTTTTTACATGTTATTCTGCCAGAATGGTTTCTCTGCCAAGAATGATGTTTTTCAGAATGGTTATTTTAGAATGATTATTTTAGTTTAAATAATTCTATTAGTTTGATGTTTTTTGAATGTTATTATGCCAGAATGGTTATTTTGCCAAGAATGATGTTTTTTAGAATGTCATTCTGCTAAGAATACATTTTTCAAAATGTTATTCTTTTAGAATGTTATCCATTTGACCTCTTTTTGTTCATAGAATTTTTTTCCATATGACATTCTGCAAGAATGAATTTTTTGGAAGAAAAAAAAACGATTCTTTTAAAAAAATGTCAGACTTTTTGAAGAATAAATCAAAAAATTCTGTTAAGAATGTAAGATTTATTAAAGAAAAAAGTATTTATTTCGAAATAAGTTGTTTTATTTAATACATTTAATCATCTTTCCTAAAAATCAGAAGTTTCCATTTTTTTCTCTAAATAAAATTCCTAATTTACCCTTTTGTAACCGATTTAAAAAAAATCATTTAATAATATAATAGATAATTACAATAATACCATTTTGATCAAGACCGTTGATATTTCTAATCCTATGCATTAGAATTGGTCTTACGTCCACACAATAATTGTTGGTCTTAATATATCCTAACCCTATATATATATATATATATATATATATATATATATATATATATATATATATATATATATATATACGTACATACATATATATATATATATATATATATATATATATATATATATATATATATATATATATATATATATATATATATATATATATATATATATATACACACACACACACTCTCACACACACACACACACACATATATATATATATATATATATATATATATATATATATATATATATATATATATATACACACACACACACACACAGAGGTGGGAGGAAAGCATTGTCGAAGTACCAGAATCTACTAGAGGACTGAGAGGCTTGGCACGTGCCTAAACATGCTTCTAAGGACACCTACCTAGTCAAGATGAACATCAGCATGAGATACATACTAGTGTTAGCATCAACATGTGTTGACGTTGATGTGCCTATGTTGACCAAGTCAAGTCAGCATGATCTGTTTAGTCATGGGATATGTTCTTCAAGCAAGTACAATATATTCTGAAAAGATTCTAAAGAACGATATAGATTTTATACCATTTAAGTTACTTTTCAAAGGACACGTGTAGAGGAATCTTAAAGATCTTGATGAATGACCATCCTTTTCTCATCTGTAAAGATCCAATTAGTTGCACAATCAATACACCTTCTCATCTTGTCATCTCTTCACTATCTAAACATATTTTCTAGTTTTTACTACTCATGGCATACTTTCAATCTTTTTAACAGAGGGACAGAATGGAGGCGATAGGAGCTGAAAAGGAGATGAAGTGGACGTACTATGCTGCCAATATTATCTTTCTAATCTCTAATGTTAGATGCAAAGTTCAATATGAAACTTTGGTTAACAATGATGTGGATCCCAACCTTTTTTAGGAAGCTCTGTTTGTTTGGAGATTCAGAAAATATCTTCTTGTTATTGTCAATGACCAATACCAGCTAAGGGAGCTGGTGGATGTGTATACCAATAATGGTGGTGCTTGGGAAGGCTTCTTCATCCGGATCAAGATGCTAGTGAAACTGATGTTGTTGAGTTCTTTAAAAGGCAGCATGAGTATAGTTTGTATCGATTAAATCACATTAGAATACATCACGAACTTCTAGATGAGGCATGGATGTATTTAAGGAGATAGTTCTGAAATGTTGAATGTAGAATGTAGTTGAAATATCTTTGATACATAAAATGAGTAGTTTATCGTATGTAATGAAGACTTAAGATAAAGTGTTTAAATTTGATAGAGCAACCAAAGAAACAAAGAACAATAAAATAAAATGAAGTCTTAAATGAAAAACAAACCAAAACATCAGTCAGAACCTTTAAGTCAGTGAGAGCATCCCAAATTACCAATAACGAATTAATCATTTACTCATCAATAGGTTTGGTGAATTCATATGTAAGTTGATGGTTAGTTTGTACAAATATTAGTTCAACCTTACCATTTAATACGTTACCTCTGATAAAATGATATCATAGAGAATACGTTTTGTCTTTGAATATTGAATCATATTTTCTGTGATCTTAATGGCATTAGTATTATCAAAATAATTTGGAGTTTTGATTATGATTAGCTCGTAGTCTTGCAACTGGTTTTGAATCCATAGTACTTGTGCACAACATCTAGTAGCTGCAACATACTCAGCTTCAACGGTTAAGCATGCCACTGATGACTTTTTTTGCATTACCAGTTGACGAGTCTATCTTCAAGTAGCTAACAGCCTCCATAAGTGTTTTTCTTGTATGTGTGTGTGTGTGTATATATATATATATATATATATATATATATATATATATATATATATATATATATGTATATATATGTATGTATATATGTATATATATATATATATATATATATATATATATATATATATATATATATATATATATATATATATATATATATATATATATATATATATATATATATATATATATGCGTGTGTGTGTGTAGGGCTAGCATATAATGTAATCGATCGATAATTATTGCGTAACCTTGTAACTCCAATATTCTTTAAAGAATTGGTTTTTAGTTTTTCATCAAATCAATCCATGTTTTAGAAAATGCATTCAAACATTGTTATTTCGATTCATTCTTGGAAAAATCGATTCAAAATACAATTTTTGCTTCAAATCAATCCATTATTGGCAAAAGAAATTCCAAAATACATTATTGGAAGAATGTTCTCCGAAAATGTTTTGGCAAGAATACATTCTTGCAAGAATGTTTTCGGAGATGCTTTTGCAAATAATGGATCGATTTGAAGAAAACAACTATTTTTTGAATCGATTTTTCCAAGAATGGATCGAAGAAACAATGTTTGAATACATTTAGCCAAAAATGGATCGATTTGATGAAAAAAATCAATTCTTGGAAAAATGTTTGAGTTACAAGGTTACACAATAATTATCTAGAAACATATGATCCTATATATATATATATATATCTCTCTCTCTCTCTCTCTCTTCATATATATATATATATATATATATATATATATATATATATATATATATATATATATATATATATATATATATATATATATATATATATATATATATATATATATATATATATATATATATATATATATATATAAACAGAGAGCGAGTGTGTGTGTGTGACAAACAAAAAGAGACAGAGAGAGATTGTAGATGCCCTTTGTAAAAATCCCATGCCATCTACGAAAATTTTCCATACTACATTGTATTGAAGATTTTCGCAGATGACATGAGAATTTGCATATGTCACCTGAAAAAATCTCTTGCTTGGCCAAGATCTGGCCTGACTGTTGTCCACCCTATATAAGCTAAAAATATTTGTTTGCTTAGTTTTCGTACTTCCTTTTTGTAGAAACTAACAAAATTCTATTTGAAGAAAATTAGATCAAAAGGATATCGATCTACAGATCACAGTAAGTTTTCCCTTTCCATGATTAGTTTCAAGTTTAGCTTAAAGTTTTATGAGTTTATATGATTTTTGCATATGAAAACTGCAGAAATTATAGATCTTAGTTGAAGATTGATGATTTTGCAGATCCCATCTGCAAAAACATAGATGTTCAAATATGATCTATGATTTTCCCAAATGGTATATGAGAATATAATAGATCTTGGTTGAAGATCTATAATTTTTCCATTCAAGATACGACTTTCCATTTAAAGTATAGTATATAAAGTTTTATTTTTCCATTCATGGTATGGCTATGAACTTCTTAACAAATAAAATAATTTAACTATCTTATATTTCTTAATAATTTATTAGTATTAAATTATTAATTTATTTTGATTATATTTGATTTTGTTGGATATAGGTTTGGGAGACGGCAGGGTTTTATTACACATTATGGGAAATTTATACCACATATGTGAAGTTGGGACCAGATTAAACGGTTGGAGTGAACCATGCTTAAAGTAACGAACATGGAAATAGTACGTTTGACAACAATGTTGATGTTTTTTTTATATAACTCATATAACCTATGGATGCCATTTTCTTTGGATTTGCTCTAATAACTTTTAAAATTTTAGATTTGGTCCTTATAAGCATGTTTCACTACGGATTTTGTTAGATTCTATGAAACTTCAATGTTTCCTAGCCAATGTTGCTTCCTAGATGTAGTCCTTGATACTTTCCCTACCACGTCAGAAGAAGTATAGGATCGTTAACGACAATGCATCATCATCAACTCCCTCTTGTTTAAGTGCACGAGTACCTTCATTGGTACGACATTAGCAGCTGCTCACAAAATCTAATCTTCTAAGGGAGATATTGATACGGGTGCACCGACTCGAGAAATGTGATTAGTTGTTCCCATTTCAGTTTGGTCGTGGGATATTTTCCGAGTTAAACCTTTTTAATGATTCCCCATCATATATTGGTCATCCTTTTAATGAGGACAACTTTCTTATGGCTCAAGTGGATGAGATAATAAAAATATATTGTTATTTGTATTTGCAATAATATTATTAATTTAAAATAACTTACATATATATATATATATATATATATATATATATATATATATATATATATATACACACACACACACGTATGTATATAGGTATGTATGTATGTATGTATGTATGTATGTATGTATGTCTTGAAAGGTTTTCTACTACCCTAGAACAGGAAAACATGGTAGCGGAAACATACAAAAATTCTAAGGCAAGTAAAATTTACTAAAACCTTCAGGGAAATTACTTATTGCATATTTACAACTACAAGAAGGGTTAAGTGTACTAACCTTTACCAAAACTGATTTGCTTGAAGAACCCTTTGAGAAAGCCAAAATCCCCAAGTGCTAAGGAAGGTAGTATCTGACAACGCCTAGTGATATCAAGTATTTTAGGCGTTGTTGAGCCCTATTCTTGATGAAATTATATCATATATATATTGATATTCTCACTTTTCGTGCCAGGACTTGTTTGGAAGAAAAGAATGAAAACAGGGACTAAAAGCGTGCAAATTGGAGAAGTTTGGAAAGGAATGAAAAATCAAGGAAATACGTACGCGCGCCGCGGGAATTAACAACGCGCGACGCGGGTCAAAGGCGGTGAACCAAATTCAAAGGCCGAGGAAACGGGATCTGATAAGTACGCGCACCGCGGGATCCTCATATGCGCGGCGCGGCTGCGGTAAATTTCAACTATAAATAGAGGCATTTACAGCCGAAAACCCGAGCAAAACCCTGGTGAAGAATCGACCGTAGAGGCTCTTTGACTCCAAGAATTCGTTTTCAGCAACCAACTTTTGGCATTTCAGGTTTTATAATTTAATTTCCTTTTGGTAGTAAGTAGCATTTGTAGCTAAGGTCTTTGGGAGTGACAACCACTGACTTTGAGCACTTTAGTTTTCTGTTTTACATCATTGGTTACTGTATTGGACCACTGGAATTCAGATTTGGTTAATGAAAATCATTTGATTACAATTAATCTTAGTTTTTTGGTGTTTTGATGCTTGTGTTTGATTGTGTTTGTTTGGGTTGTGTTTGGATGTTATTTTTGTTGGATTAGGTGTCTAAGCCATGACTAATAATTAATATTTACCTAATTAATAGAAGCATAGTCTATTTGGGTTGCCCTCATGGCTGGAGGTTTGGTAGAAAATTCGGTAGAGAGAAAGGTTGGATTTATTATGGGATTAATAAATCAACAGGAATTAAATATATGGTTTATTAATATATTAAAGTCATAATATATTAATTAGAAACTATATTAATTAATTAGGAATTAATCCGGAATTAATTGGATTTAATTTGGGGATTAATTAATTAATTAAAGGTGCAGGGACTGAAACTGTAATTATTCAATAGTTGAGTAAGTGACAGTGTGACAGTGGCCAGTAGTTGGCGAAATTAAGGAATGATTATCCTTAATTTCTAAATTGACATATAGATAAAAAGGAATTTTAATTATAAGATAAAATGTTTATCTTATTTGAATTCAAAAAGGTTTATCTCTAAGGTTTATCAACTGGCCATTTGAAAGACTATAAATAGGGGTTCCCAGGCACCACATTGGATTCGCCAATTCTAATAGCTCTCTCAAGGTTTTCGATTTTCATATTCCTCCAGCTTGGGTGTGACTTTCATTTGAGACAGGATATTTTTGCTGCTCAGCTTCCAAGAAATAAAGGTTGGTTTTTCTGTTTTGATCTTTAGTTTCTTTTATTGGCCTCTAGGTTTTTGTTATATGTCCAGTTAGAAGAAAACATAGATCCTTATAGGTTGCATGTGAACTTAGGTTATTTAGTTCATGGTTTGCAGAAAACCTTTCAATTTTGACCTTGTTTGGGACTGTTTCCCTTGCTGAAATCAGTAGCCAACTAGGTTAGCCTTAGGTATTGAACTTTGGCCAGTAACTGTTCAGTTGGGCTGTAACTATTGGTTTAGGTTATACCTTGTTTTGTTTGGATGTTTTGGATGCCTTTGATTGCTTCTGATTCAGAGATGCACTTCTGATTTCAGAAAGTAACTAGGCTTGTTTGAGTTGAGTTTAGCTTATGCTTGGCTTGACTTTGTTTGGTTATTGCTTTTGGGTAGTTGAGAACTTTGAAACTAGGTCCTCCGACTGTAGCGTGACACTACAAGTTGGTAATCTGTCATCTGGTCTAACCACGAAACTCCTGCGGATCGACCCTGACTACCACTGTGCTAGTGTGTGTGTTAGGTTTTTCTTATTTGTGACCGCACGACGACCTAGGCGTGTCAAATTTTGGCGCCGTTGCCACAGAGCTGTGAGCTTAGATTAGGTGATTAGTAGGAACTTGTTTCTTGATTTTCTAGAGTTTCATTTGGTTAGTTTCTGGTTTTTGATTTTTCGGGCGTGTTGCATTAGTGCATGCGTACCCGTAGGGGTGAGCAATTATCCCCATTGCATTTTGACTTAGAGATTGAGCGAACTGCGCGCAAAATCCGTGCCCGTAGGCGTTTGAACATCATGAGTTTTAGTCAAGTTAGTAATATTACAGTAGGTGTTGCCCAGGAACCATCAGGTGAGGCAACGGGGATGTCTTTTATTCCCCTAATTTCAGAGTTTCAGTTCGGGAGCACGAGTGCTTCTGGTGGTGCAGTTTCAGCCCCTGCACCCATACCATCATGCACTCCGCCATCGATTCCACCATTTTCACCAGTATCACAACCACAATCCACCAATCCATTTACCTCTGCAATGTCTTGGGGAGAGCCGACCCGTGATGGCACCCCAGTTTCTAGACAGCAGACACCAACCTCTTAATCATTTTCTCAACCACAACCAGTTCTTTTTAAACCTCAACCCACATTCCATCCTACACAACCTACACAATATCAACAACCTCCTCAGTCACAGTACCAGTATCCAGAGGAGGATGAGAGATATGATGAGGAAGACGAGGGATGGATGGCACCAGCACCTCAACAACCAAGGAGCCGAGGTCTAGGACCTCTGCGGAGAGCACCACAGTATCCACCACCACAAGGTCAGCAGAATTATAACGATCATCTTTACGGTAATCCTGTCCAACCTTTGTATTTTGCACAACCAAGGGGGCAATCGGTTGCATCACACTTCCAGCCACGGGAGTATGATGACTCATCGCCCATCTATATTCCTGATGATGTAGAACTCCACGTAGAAATTAGACCTCAGCTGATAGGAATATTAGCTCAATTCAGAGGATACAAAATTGATGACCCATACAATCATTTGTATGAGTTCATATCAATCGCGAATGCTAATACTCCTAGAAATGCCAATAGGGATGCTTTTAGATTAAGATTATTTCCTTTCACACTAAAGGATAAGGCCAAATATTGGTTCACTTCTCTTCCATCTAATAGTATCACTAGTTGGGATCAACTCAAGGAAAATTTTTTACAAGAATTCTACCCAGTTAGTAAGACCACAGAAGTCAGGCGAGAAATTCAGAACTTTCAGCAACAGCCTGGAGAGGCTTTCCACGAAGCGTTTGATAGGTTAAAAGAGTTATTGCGATCCTGCCCGCATCATGAAGTTCCTAAATGGCAGTTAGTTAAGCTGTTTTTTGAGGGAGTTAGCGAAACACATCAGGCTATGATAAATGCCTCGTCAAGCGGGACATTTATATGGCAAGAACCGGAAGACGCTTGGAGATTCCTGGAACAGTTGAGCTTAGGATCGAAGGTTAGCGGAACCATGAAAGATAATACAGTTTATGTAGCGAACGTTGAAGCGGAAAGCAAATGGAAGACTGAAATTCAGAAGGAGCTCAGTGCTGTGAGTAAGATGTTTAATCAAATGCTCGCTATATTTCAGCAAGAGAAAGGAGCATATGTGTTGCATGGGCAAGTTATATGTAACACATGCGGGGGTATAGGACATAATCATAATGAGTGCTCAATGACTCATGAGGAGATTAGTCAAGTACATGGGTATGGTCGATTTCACAATGCACCAAGACCATTCCGCAACAATCAACAATGGGAAGTAAAGCAACAACCAATGAGGCAGCAACAGGTGCAACCTCCATCACCAGCAGGAGTAATGAACATTGGTTTACAGGAAATCTTTGGAATGTTAGTCAAGCTTCAGGAAGTGGAGAAGTCTAATTCAGAAGCAATTCTGAAGTTAGGAAAATTGATTGTCAAGATGGAAGAGGACAGATTTCAAGAAAGGGCGCATACGTCAAAGGTACAAGTAAATGAGGTGATCACGCTTAGGAGCGGAAAGAAAGTAGATAATAAGGTTACAGCTCCGCTTGTGGACGAAGATAGTGATGTAGAAATAATTTTTGATGAAAAAGAAGAAATAGAGAAAGAAGAAAAGAAGAACAAGGAGGAGCGAGTGAAGAAGAAGAAGCAAACGAGTACATGGGAGAAAGGAGAATCAAGTGGGACAGTTCCTTTTCCTACAGCTTTGGAAAAGCCTGAAAAAAGACCATATGGGAAGAAGGGACCACAGGCAGAAGATATGTGGGAATTGTTTAGTCAAATTAAGGTTAACATTCCATTAGTTAAACTCATTAAGGAAGTTCCCGCATATGCTAAGTTTCTTAAGGACATGTGCATACATAAGAAACATATTTTGTCCCATTTGCCTAAGATGATTAGCTTACCTGAGAATGTAAGTTCTATCTTAATGGACGCGCTTCCTCCAAAGATGAAGGATCCGGGAGTTCCTCTCATCTCAGTAGACTTAGGCAATGTGCACATTAAAAGAGCTTTGTTAGATTTAGGTGTAAGTGTGAACATACTGCTAGGACAGTTATTTGACAAGCATGAGTTTGGCACCATGAGATCTACCGACGTAATTTTGCAATTGGCAGATAAATCTACAAAGATCCCCAGGGGAATGTTAGTTGATGTTATCATCAAGGTGGGAGAATTTTATTACCCAGCAGATTTCTTAGTTTTGGACACTCGTCAAGCGACTAATGGAGAACAACCTACGATCATCTTAGGACGACCGTTTTTGGCCACGGCTAACACAAACATCGCTTGTCACACTGGAGAAATGGGAATATCTTTTGGGAACCAGCAGGCCAAGATCAACATTTTCAAGGCTGATCCCAAGGGAAATAGCATGGAAGAAGAGGAGTGTTATTAGGTGGACATCATAGACGAGCTAGTGCAGCAGTACACTCCAGAAGTACTTCAATCAGATGAGAGGGAGACTCAGGAAAAAGGAAGTGTTGAAGATGATGAACAGCAAGAAGCAGTAGAAGGAGAGAAAGGTTTAAAGTCTGAAGAATGCGCTCACATAGAAAAGTTACCGACAGAGATTCCAAGGACGCTGAAACCCTCTCTACAAGAACCACCGAAGCTGGAGTTGAAGCCGCTACTAGGACACTTGAAGTATGCCTTTTTAGGGGACAAGGATACTTTGCCCGTGATTTTAGCAGCAGACTTAACAGGAGAACAAGAAAAAGAATTACTCAAAGTATTGTCCAAACATAAGGAGGCCATTGGTTGGACAATCGCGGACTTAAAAGGAATCAGCCCAACCACGTGCATGCATAGGATCATCACAGAAGAAGGTGCCAAACCATCAAGGGACACGCAAAGGAGATTGAACCCAAATCTAAAGGAAGTTGTCAAAAAGGAGGTTCTCAAATGGTTAGACGCTGGAATCATATATCCAATTTCTGATAGTGAATGGGTCAGTCCGACGCAGACAGTGCCGAAGAAGTCTGGGATAACTTTTGTGGATACGAAGGATGGTGACAAGGTATCCACACGGCCTGTAACTGGATGGAGAGTCTGTATCGATTATCGAAAGCTCAACACTGCTACTTCCAAAGACCATTTTCCATTGCCGTTCATCGACCAGATTGTGGAGAAGCTAGCAGGACAGAAGTACTATTGTTTTCTAGATGGATATTCTGGGTACAATCAGATTGCGATCCACCCAGAGGATCAGGCAAAGACAACATTCACATGTCCTTATGGTACCTTTGCTTTTCGCAGGATGCCATTCGGGTTGTGTAATGCGCCCGCTACATTTCAGCGATGCATAATGGCGATCTTTTCTGATATGATTGGTGATGCATTAGAAATCTTCATGGACGACTTTTCAATTTTTGGACCGATGTTTGAAGCCTGCTTGGATCAATTGGAGAAAGTATTGGAAAGATGTGTCGAATCCAATTTGGTGCTGTCCTGGGAAAAGAGCCACTTCATGGTCAAAGAAGGAATAGTGTTAGGTCACGTAGTCTCTGAGAGAGGATTCGAAGTTGATCGTGCTAAAGTCAAGGTCATATCCACGTTGCCACCCCCAACATCTGTGAAAGGGGTCAGATCTTTTCTAGGACATGCGGGTTTCTATCGTAGGTTTATCAAAGACTTTAGTACCATCTCCAAACCCCTGTGTGGTCTTCTTTTGAAAGATGCACCGTTCATTTTTTATGAAGAATGTGTAAAAGCATTTAATACCCTCAAAAATAAATTGGTCGAGGCTCCTATCCTGAAACCGCCTAATTGGACTCAACCATTTGAAATAATGTGTGATGCCAGTGATTATGCTGCTGGTGCAGTATTAGGGCAAAAGATTGATCGGAAACCTGTAGTCATTTGTTATGCTAGTAAAACTTTTTCTGAAGCTCAACTAAATTATACAACTACTGAAAAGGAATTACTTGCCATAGTATTTGCTTTAGACAAGTTTCGATCATACATTTGGGGATCTAAGGTAGTAGTTTACACTGATCATAGCACCATTAGACACTTGCTCACTAAGAAGGAGTCTAAGCCTAGACTGATTAGATGGATACTTCTGTTACAGGAGTTCGATGTAGAGATTAAAGACAAGAAGGGAGCAGAAAATGTTGTGGCAGACCATCTTTCTCGATTGCCAGCTGAAGGATTGGAAGCAGGAATCAAGGATTCATTCCCGGATGAGCAGCTGTTGGAGCTTACTGGAGCCCCTTGGTACGCAAACTATGTAAATTTCCAGGCTACAGGAGCGATACCGACACATTGGACCAAACAAAGACAAAAGCAGTTCCGTACATATGCAAAAAGATTTATATGGGATGATCATGATCTTTTCAAGGTAGGAGAGGATCAAATAATTCAGAGATGTGTGCCTGATAGCGAAATCGGTGAGGTATTGGAGCATTGCCATGCGTCAGTGTGTGGAGGGCATTTCAGTGGTAAAAAGACGGTGTACAAAGTTCTCAAAGCCGGATTATATTGGCCAACAATTTTCAGGGATGCACACCAAACTGCTAAAGAATGCCTCAACTGCCAGCAACTAGGAAATATATCAAAAAGGGATCAGATGCCTTTGAATCCAATCTTGGTAGTAGACATTTTCGATGTCTGGGGAATTGACTTCATGGGTCCATTCCCTACGTCACATGGTTATGTTTATATTCTGGAGCAGTGGATTATGTATCCAAATGGATCGAAGCAGAGGCAACTCGTACAAATGACCACCATGTGGTGTGTAAATTCGTGAAGAATAATATTTTCACTAGGCATGGAGTTCCACGAGTAATCATCAGTGATGGAGGGTCCCACTTCAAGAATTTCAAATTCGGACGATTGTTAAAACATTATGGAGTAAATCATCGAATTGCAACACCCTACCATCCTCAAACAAGTGGCCAAGTGGAAGTATCCAATAGGCAAATAAAAGAAATCCTGCAAAAGACTGTCAAGACCGATAGAAAGGATTGGTCACTTAGGTTGGATGATGCGCTTTGGGCATACCGCACTGCTTACAAGACACTGATTGGAACAACTCCATATCGGTTGGTTTATAGAAAAGGATGTCATTTACCGGTTGAACTTGCCAATCGTACCTTATGGTCAATCAAACAAGTCAACATGGACTACACAGAAGCAGGAAAGGAAAGGAAACTTCAGTTGTCAGAATTAGAGGAACTACGAGACGAAGCATACGAAAATGCAGCCGCATATAAATCAAAGATGAAAAGGTATCACGATGCCAAGCTCCGCCTGAAATCTTTTGAGGTAGGACAGAAAATGTGGCTGTACAACTCGCGATTAAAGATGTTTCCCGGGAAGCTCAGGAGTAAGTGGAATGGCCCTTATGCGGTGGTCAGCATCACAGACTATGGCACAGTATAGATTCAAGATTTGAAAGGTGGTCAACCATTCAAGGTCAATGGACATAGGCTCAAACCTTATGTCGTGTCAGGCACATTCCATAAACTGGAAGTAGAAACGGTCGAATTCGTGGTGGATGTTCCAGTGTTGACAACGCCTAGTGATATCAAGTATTTTAGGCGTTGTTGAGCCCTGTTCTTGATAAAATTATATCAAATATGTCTGGGTATTCTCACTTTTCGTTCCAGGACTTGTCTGGAGAAAAAGAGTAAAAACAGGGACTAAAGGTGTACAAAAGGAAAAAGTATGGAAAGAATGGAAAATCAAGAGAAGTCGTGCGCGCGCCGCGGATTTGAGGTTTGCGCGACGCGGGCTTAAGGCGGTGGAACACATTTAAATTCCGAAGAAACGGGGAAAGATAAGTACGCGCGCCGCGGATTTCACTTCTGCGCGGCGCGGTTGCGGGAAATTTGCAAGTATAAATAGATGCATTTCCAGCCGAAAACCCTAGCAAAGAACCGGGTGTAAGATCGACCTAGAAGCTCTTTGACTCCAGGATTCCATTTCAGCAAGCTCATAATTGGTATTTTATGTTTTTGACTTCAATTTTATTTTGGTAGAAAGTAGTTTTGTAGCTAAAGTCTTTGGGAGTGACAACCACTGACTTTGAGCAATTAGGTTTCTGTTTTAGAAACATTTGGTTACTGATTTTTGTATTTGGAATTCCTTTTGGTGAATAAAAAGCATTTGGTTACTTTTAATCTTAGCTTTTCGGTGTTTTGAGTATTTGTGTTTGATTGATTGTTTGATTGTGTTTTTGGATATTGTTTTGGACCTTGTTAGGGCTGTTTTTCTTAGCTGAAATCAGTAGCTAATTAGGTTATCTGGTAAGCATTAAACCTTGGCTAGTAACTGTTCCATAGGACTTAACTAGTGGTAGTTTATGCTTTGCTTGGTTTGGTTAGTGTGGATGCCCTTGATTGCTTCTGAGTCAGAGATGTACTTCTGATTTCAGAAAGTGACTAGGATATTTGGACATAGCTTGGCTTGGCTTGAGTATTTGAGCATTGTCTCATTTGTTAGTGATAGGAAAATAGAAACCAGATCCTCCGACTATAGCTGTGACACTATTAGTTGGTAATCTCTCATCTAGTCTAACCACGAAGCTCCTGTGGATCGACCATGACTACCGCTATACTAGTGTGTGTTAGGTATTTCTTTTATTTTTGACCGCACGACGACCGCTGCGTTGTCAAGTGTATACTGCATAAATCAAGTAAGTGTACGTCTGGCTGAAGACGTTAAACTTAGCGCTTGTCGGGAGGCAACCCGATCGTCATGTGTATATTTGCATATTTTCTTAATTCATTGCATCCATTTGATCACGGTGAGAAAAAGGCAAGTGTGGGATCATTTTGGTAATTTTGCAATACCGCGACGCGGTATCTTAGGAACCGTGCCGCGCGTATTGAATTTTCGCGATTAGATTTAAAATCAGATTTTTATACGCCACGCGGATAGAAGCTTCCCGCGCGGCGACCTTATCTTAATTTGAAATTAAAGATAATCACTTAAACAGAGCTTTTTGAAAGATATCCAAATTCCCACACTGCATTTAAGCAAATTACGTAAAATTGTGATTCTTTTCACCGTGCTTCAAGCCTTCAATCAATCACGACGTCTGCATTCCTCTTTCATTCACTGAAATTCAAGTAAGTCTCTCTTTTCTTTCTTTTAGTTTAGTAAGTTTTGAAACCTGCTAGATGATACTGTAATTCGCAATGTCGTACTTAATTGATGAAATTGATTGCCAAATTAGGATTATAGTACTATATTACATGAAACCCAAGTGTTAGATTAGAGAAATTGGACTTAATTTGACAGAATAATCGACTTTTCTTGACTGAAATCGCTCGCCGCGCCGCGACATGAACAGTCCACGACGCACGTCTTGAATGCTCATCTAGCGCGTCGCGGGTCGTTATGAGCGCGACGCGACGAACGTCTGGACAGTGCAGTAATTGTTAATTTTGTGATTTCTACAGGCACAATGTCTTCTTCCGCAAGTTCAGAATCAATTGACTGGAACTCCTTGGCTACAGGAGTTGGCAGAACACGGGCTTATAGCTTCTACAATCGCCGATCGGTGCAGCAACACAAGAGAATCCTTCCCGCCCGGCCGGTCAACTGGGAGTTGACCAAGGAATCGGGAATCATGGATCATTTGCAAGATTGGTTGGTCCAAGGGGCTACGAGAAGGGCGAGCTTATCTACACTTGTCGGGGCATTGAAAACGTGGTTCACATGGAAGAACCTATTTATTGGGAGGTGTTCTTGCAATTTCTTGCAAGCTACCACTTTGATCATCAGCCGCTGGGGATGGACAATGAAGAAATGGTGCAGTTCCGGTTGGGTAATCACAACCGAAGCTGCAGTCTACGGGAATTTGGTTATCGAATCGGGCTGTCTACTCAGGAAGAATCGAAGGCACCGGGGTTCGACACCTTCCACCGATGTGCTAACTATGATGCCGATGACTCCTTTTCTCCTGCTGACTATTGGAGTACCATATCATCCACACGGTATCATGAGAATACCATATGCGAGGGGCTGATGCATCTACCGGCGCATCGAATGCTACATCGGTTGATATCAACCATGATCTGGCCTCGTGTGGACGAGGAACGGGTCCTACCACGTGAGCTACATCTCATGTGGTGTTTGACGCGGATGCTCCAGACGTGCAATATTCCGTATTTCGTTGCTGACTATTTCAAGGAGATCACAGACAAACCATTGAAGCAAATCGCTCTCGGCGGGGGACATTATGTAATGAGACTGGCCCAATCCTACGGGTTGCTATCCGAGCATACCACCCGTGGACTAACACTTGTTCAGCCAGTTCCCTTCAATCCGCCAACCACCATCTCCCGAGATGTGATTTATGTTGACGATGGGATCACAGCAGCAGAGCGATCACCATTTCCGGTGCTGAGGACCGAGCCATCAACTTCCAAAAAGCGACCGCGGGTGACTATCAATCTACCCCGAGGACTTTCCCCGGCCACCATGGAGTCGCGATACTTGGCCGATGAAGTGAAGGCAGTTCAAAAAGCCTTGCAGACACACATGCGGGAACACCAGATCCAGTCGGCTATAGCACAGGAGGTTAATAAAAGAACAGAGAACACGCAAAAGCAACTCCTTTGGCTAGCCGACTGTATGATTACATTCATGGCGAAGAACAAATGTGTCCCACCACGACCCCAGCCGACGATTCAAGAAGAGGAGGAACCTATGGAAGAAGATCCAGAAGAGGAAGAGGAGGAGGACGATACCGCTCACAGTTGAAGTATTTGGATGTAATTAAATTAATTTTCTTAGTACAATTTTTTGATTTGCACTTTATTAGGTTTTAGTTGAAAAATTTGTCTCTAGGTGAATAAGCCTCTTAAAGGCAGTGAATAGTAGTAATAAATCAATACTTTCTTTGTGTTGAATGATTATGGTGAGATTTTGAAGTTAGAAAGTAATCTGCTGAAATTACAGCGCCGCGACATCCATATATCACACGACGCGGTCTTTTCTCATTTGACGTTGTTTTTATCTCACGTAATTACCGCGACGCGTGTCCTTCAATCACGCATCGCGGTCATCCGCAACACATACATTTTTGTCTATTGTACAAGTCTCTCATTTTGTTTATATTTGTTATGTTTGCTTTTAATGTTTTGATTGAGTCATGCATGTTATGCCAAATGAGAAGGAGTTGTCTCAGACAAGTGTGGGGTCACCGTGCCCCCTTCACTTGTCTTGACCACCGGCGTGTTCACTGTAGCGCTACAACTCCGGAGTGCGGAAATCAAGAATTCTGTTTGTTCGCAATTATACCTGTGATACTGAGTACCAACCAAGCAATCTATTGTCCAAAAGGGGTAACTCTTTTCTCCCTTGCTCTAAAAATAATTTTTGTACAACGGGGACGTTGTACGATTTTAAGTGGGGGTGTGGACAGTCGAAAGAGTAGTATTTTTGACATTTTTGCAGAAATGATCAATTTTCAATTTTTTAGCAACTTTTTCAAAATTTTTACTAAATTGTAATTTTGAAACGAATGGTTTGTGATTGTGATAGCATTAGTATTTTTCAAGAAATACTGTTTATTTGTGATCATGCTATTAGTTAGTCAAATAAGTTGAGTTTTATGACTTTAGAAGATTGAGTTGTTTTAGGATTGGAATTTAGGAAGGAAATGTCAATCTATGGCCTTTGTTGTTCGAGCCGGTAGGTCTAAAATGGGTGGAGCTTATGCACCTTGCCACCTAAGATCGTCTGGTCTGGGATGGTATTTCCGAAAGCTCGTTACACGGACAACATCGAAAGTCATGGACAATTCCTTAATGGCCTTTAGAATCTGAATGAGTAAGTACACTTCATTGTGTACAGAAAGTTTGTAATCAAGGGTTCCCTAGAAAGCCATGAGTTCCAAAGAACAATTCAATTATGTTTTCGCGAACTATCCTACTCTAACTCATGGGGCAATAAGCTTTGAAACTAAATACAGTCAAAAATTGTTTGAGTCTTAGTTAGAATTTATTAAAAACTCTCTTGCTTGGGGACAAGCAAGGCACAAGTGTGGGGTGTTTGACAACGCCTAGTGATATCAAGTATTTTAGGCGTTGTTGAGCCCTATTCTTGATGAAATTATATGTAACGTCCCAGTTTTTTTTTTAAATAATAAACCAAATTCAGTAAAGTCACATTTTTTTATAAACATTCACAATTCAAGCTCATTAATTACTCCAAAACATTTAATCTCTAATATTTAAAATAACAGCATCAGTGTGTACCCGTCTTGCCTGATCGTCAATTCCACCTGCAAACCTGAAATAGTAATTTAATAGGGAAAGGTTAAGCACATAGCTTAGTGAGTTCCAACACATACACAGCATGCCAGTTACACATACTCAATCCCTATAAAAATACAACCATACATCACAGTAGAATAAACACATAATCCATTCTACCCAGTACGTTGAGTTAAACTCTCCTATTCAGCATTTCGAGCCGCGCATACTCTGTACGTCGAGTCATGTGTATCTACTCAATAAATCGAACCCCACCGCTCAGCACTTAGAGCCGCGCATACTCTGTACGTCGAGCCATGCGTATCTGCTCAGTGCATCTTGCGGATATCTCTATATTGCTCAGTGCGTCGAGCCAACCTATTGCTCAGTACGTCGAGCCACCCTATATTGCTCAGTTCGTCGAGCCCGTATTCTCTACACACTAGAACTAGACACGTCTAGTACTAACCACCCACCATACCCCAACACTTACAACTATAAAAGGAAGGTATTGTCCACAAACATCATACAAACACACATACTACAGGAAAGCACATATAACATCCCTACAGTGTAGTGAGAAACTCACCTCGATCCTTGAAGTAGGTCGCACACACAAGCATGTGATATTCAAGAACTCTCCTTCTTCCCCGAACCTACATTCCACGTGGTGCTGCTTAGAATGGATCGATGTTTACATTTATCACTTATAATTATATAAGTATACATGTATTTTCCCGATACCGACACGTACCGTGTCCATACCTTCCCTTTACCTTATAAATACATCATTGAGGTTATTAATTATCTTTAATAAGCATATATATGACCAAACACCCGCCATGAACTCTTTGCCGCAACCAAGACCAAAAAACACAAAAGAAGACTTGACAGCAAAACTGAATTTTTGCCCCACGATAAGATTTGTAATATTAAACCAAGGAGGTTTGAGAATAAAATCCAATAAAATTCAAGGGTAAACTAGACCCAAGGACAAGGTCACAGGGCCTGACCTCAGGTCATCTGCATTTCTCATTTGCAAAGGAAAAATCCACCAAGTCACCACAAATTACAAAAACAGTCACAGGACCTGCCATCAAAGATATTAACCAATAATGATAATTAGAAGGATTTGGGTTCTGAAATTTGGTGTGAACAAACTAGACACATGTACCGAACGTTTCCCACTGGCCTTGCCCTGAAATGATTCTCCTACTATCACTTATGAATTTTACAAGTCGGAATTCACTGTTCGTCACAGCCCTGGACCAGTCAGTGAAGATTGCAACTTTCACTAGACTTAGGTTCTGAGTTAGTCCAAGAGCTTTTGGACCAAGAAAGTAGACACATATACCTTTCCAGAAAGGTATAATTCATCCAAAATGGCCAAATATACAATTTTATATGAATTTTCTATGAACAGACCAAAATAATGAAAAATACGAAAATCCCAAAGATGACATTATGGTTACGGTTTTCAACCCCAAACCCATTAAGACATCATATAAAGACCTCTAGGGTCTGAAACAAGCTCAAGGACAACATAAAAATCAGAATACTTGAAGTTGGATCCCATATCATGAGCTTACACATCATGAACACACACATGTACTTCATAAAGATGTGTGTATATAAGGAGCTTGACCAACACCTAGAACACAAGAATCTCTTTCATGGAACTTGGAAGCATATATTTTGAAGCATCAAACCAAAGAAAACACAATGAATAACACCCTTCATACACCAACACGCAAACATACACACACACAAAAACCCACGTAGGTTGTGGTGGTGGTGATGAGATCCTCGGTTAGTTGGAAAGAACCAAAAGAGAAGAAGAGATCGAAACCTTACCTAACCCAATAGATCACTCCCAACTAGACAGCCCTTAGCCACGACTCCAAGGACCAAGCACGACCCACCTCTCCCTCCCAAGTCTACGGCAGCAGCAGCAAAAGAAAAGAGAAACCAAATGGAAGTAGGAGCTCACAGTGGCAGCAACACTCAAGAAGGAGGTTCACGGCTTGCTAAAAATCATGATCTAGGGCTGGAATGTGGGCCGGGCTCGATCACGTAAGTAGAGCTTGGGCTGGATCATGAGGCCGAAGACTTCTCTTCCATTGGACAGCAGAAAAACGCAGCAAGGGAGAAAAGAAAAAAAAAACTCATGCAACACTTTTAGGAATGACAAGTTTGGTCCTTTAGGTTTGATCACTTATTTTCTTTTAAAAATTTGCTAAATAAAACCTCATTTTAGGTTTTGGAAAATGACAACTAACCCCTCCCACATCTAGACAACATTTTTAAATTGTTATTTCATTATTATTATTATTATTATTATTATTATTATTATTATTATTATTATTATTATGTTTATTTTTTTAAATTCACGAATTATATCATCTCAGGAAACGAGTGTTACAACTCTCCCCCACTTATAAGAATTTCGTCCTCGAAATTCAACACCAAGACAATAGGTAACAGCTTTACTTGTTTTATATGATATCACATCACTAATAATCAACAACACACATCAGTCTGTATATTAAAGTAAACAATAAACGACACCACTATATACACCTTTATTCCAAAGAGTCTCTTCAATATCTCGTTATCACCGGAGTCAAGCAGCGAATTTTGAAAATAAAACGACACTCAGGGTAGTGAAGATTCGCACAAACTGTAATTAGTCTGAATTTTGGTACTAAAAACATGAGGTGTCTCTTCAGTTCGGTGTGTCCTTTCGGTTCCAGCTGCAAGATGTTATATATATACAGGTATGTAGTATCATTCATTTCCACCTTCATTTTCAGTCTCATCCTCTCTTATCACTAGTTTGTTCGTTAACGAACTCATATTTAAAACTGAGTCATGGAAAACAGATATTCAATGGGCGATCTGTCGAACCCTGGACTTGGTTTTCCGCAAGGAGAGGATACTTCAAACCAAGCATTCTTAATAGAGTTTGGTGACTCTAACATTCTAGACATATATCATCCATACTTCGATTACCTTGCTAATGTTTTGTTTGATTTTGAATTATGGTACAGTATTCCAGATATACTACCAATAGAGCATCTCCACAATGAGCCATAAATTTTTCCCGAGTTGAACATTAACTCAGATGATCCGGTGCATGCATCTGACTTTGCACTTGATCAGATTCCATGCCTTCTACCAGGTTAAATTCTTTTGAATGATCCATTTATAAGTATTCTATTTTGTTTTATCATTTGACATGTGTTATTTGTAGACCCATTTGTGGATGGTCTAACTGAGTACAATCCATTCATCGACGTACCCTCAATAAGCAGTGAGATCATCCCCATGAATCAAGGATTCATGGCTGACATTCAAAATGACAATCAATTACAGACGATTGATAACATCAATATTGATATGAATCCCGAGTTTGGGGTTGGTTTTCAATACCAAAATCACCTTCAGGTGATTCAAAGGAACCTAGAAGGATTTCAGAATCCTGAGATTTTAGTTGAAAACCAACAATTATTACCGATAGAGGCCACTAATTTTGATGAATCAATGTCCATCTTTGGGTCAGAAAATCAGGATCATGTTCAAATGATCCAGAATGATAACAATACAATTGGATTTGAACCTTCTAGTTCAGAAAACATAGCAGGTGGCAGTGGAAGAGGTTTCAGACATTTATTAAGTAGGGAAATAATAGCTGAACACTTTAACGAACCAATTGAGAAAGCTGCGAAGGAACTCAACATTGGAACGACACAATTAAAAAAACGCTGTAGAGAATTAGGTATCAATCATTGGCCCCAACGACAACTTACGAGTTTGTAAACCCTTATTGATCGTGCTGAGGTAAAGAACTACATTTTTTTAATTCCTTTATATCATAAGGTTGAAATTACTAAAGTTATTTGTGCCACAGGAATTTGGTAATGAATTTATTGAGGCAACAGAATTATCGGGAGATTTAATACCCAACCTAAAAAAAGAAAAAGAAGCGATAATTGAAGGGTCACAATCGGGTCTAACAGACGACACAAAGAAGCTAATACAAGCTGCTCATAAGGTTGTATTTAGGAAAAGAAAAATTCAGGAAAAGGGGGAAAATTCATCAAGAACTCATACACAGCAGCAATCTCCGCCATCTAATTCTAGTATGAGTAGTATTAACCCTGGTTTACTCGAGTCTTCGAGTGAGGAGAATTTTTGAGGCTTTGTAGGTGACCTAGCCTGGTTTCCTCCTTCTTATAGCTACCCCCAACTGGTTCCGAATTAAAGCCCTTCCTCATCACTGCCCTACTTACACACGCCCCAAAATGAGTCAATATTTAGCCCCTAATCATGGGGTTACAGGTTCCAACCCTATCGAGACCCCATACCTTGGAGCTCCTCCTCCAATAACTGAAAGCATACCACTTCCAAATCCTCGAGAAGGTACAAGTCAACCTAATGATGACAAAGATTGGAGTGTAGAAGATCTTTTCTCGCTTCTTTCTGATTCTCCGGTTTAGGTTAGTAGTTCTGTAAACTTTTCTTAATGTATTAATATAAAGTTGTAGTAATGAATTAAATATATTGACGTGTTACTATAATTTTAATAATTTCATCGATTCAATATAATATTCATGTTGTTCTTTTAATTTCGTATTCCTCCCCCACTTGGACTAAAGTCCAAGTCTGTTTATTCGATTTATAATTTTTTTTACGAGCCCTTACTCTCGAACAAAAACCAAGCCCACTCTGCTCAGCCATCAACTTGCATCAGGGGCAAACACCATCTCAATAAACATGTTTCGATAATGTAAAGACGTTTACATCAACCACCATATGTTACTCATCCGCTTGCGACCCTAGTCAACACCTCTATCGTCAGTTACCTCAATCACGAGCGAGTGATCCAGACTCTCAACCCACACGACCTGATCAATCACTCAAGCAAGATCAATACAAGGGTAGGTAGCCCCACTATTACACAGCACTAGGCATGTACAGAGTCGACTCAAAAATACCCGCTATCATCTCAGGCGCCGCTTGCACCTCTTTGACCGTGAGTTGGAAAACTCACCCTTGCATCCTCTAGTCCCTGTCTGACTTGTGCGCCCATTAGTTGCATGAAAAATAGCTACCACAATAGCACTTTGACATTCTTCCTTACAACAGTCTTTAAGCTCAGTAATCAACTTAAGCATGATCGGTCCAACCAAACTGGTATGATCACATCTTAATTGTTCCTACTGAACCTCACAATCAACATTCACCAATCGAATGGATAAAGGTTTACCACATTACACTAGCATTTAAGTCAACTATGCTAGACACTCATATACTCAGCTCCTTGGATTCTTCGTGACGAACTCCCGACTCAAACGCAGATCCTGTGCTTTCGATAGTAGGAGCTCTACTACTACCTTCCACACCTATCCATGTTCGTTCCAAGACCCGTCTCGAAATATCCAATTCGCTTCTCACCGATAATTTTAACACATATGCCCTTACAAGGCATATGTCAACCCTTCTAGGAATACTTGGAATCCCACCCCCACCCTGCTATTCTAACTAAGACGGAACTTCCTCCAGTGATGACAGATTGTTTCGCGAACGTAGTTGTATACAATATCAAACTAAACAGTCTTTCAAATAAGAGAATCTTCCCTAAGGCAACAACCAAACAAGGAACATGCAATAAGGTCAACTCACACATTCTATGACTATTCAGTCCATATTGTATACAACTTAGTGGAAATCTCTAAGCAACCTATCGGCACTAGCATACAGTTCTATTAGCAAATAGCAGATAATAATACAACAATGTGTGATCTCTACCAGGCATTTCAGCAAACATATACCATATGTTTTTTTTAACATCTACAATATTAAATACTTAACCCTTTTCTCATACTGGCGTTGGTTGGCGGTACACACTGTGTCTTCAGTTCACCCTTCATAAAACATCTTTCTTTCGTAAAAATGTTTTAAGAAAACTCTTAAGCCGCAACTTGAGTCCAGAACTCACTAAGTGAGCCTGATTCTCTTAAGCTGTGCTCTGATACCAACTTGTAACGCCCCAGTTTTTTTTAAATAATAAACCAAATTCAGTAAAGTCACATTTTTTTATAAACATTCACAATTCAAGCTCATTAATTACTCCAAAACATTTAATCTCTAATATTTAAAATAACAGCATCAGTGTGTACCCGTCTTGCCTGATCGTCAATTCCACCTGCAAACCTGAAATAGTAATTTAATAGGGAAAGGTTAAGCACATAGCTTAGTGAGTTCCAACACATACACAGCATGTCAATTACACATACTCAACCCCTATAAAAATACAACCATACATCACAGTAGAATAAACACATAATCCGTTCTACCCAGTACGTTGAGTTAAACTCTCCTATTCAGCATTTCGAGCCGCGCATACTCTGTACGTCGAGTCATGCGTATCTGCTCAATAAATCGAACCCCACCGCTCAGCACTTAGAGCCGCGCATACTCTGTACGTCGAGCCATGCGTATCTGCTTAGTGCATCTTGCGGATATCTCTATATTGCTCAGTGCGTCGAGCCAACCTATTGCTCAGTACGTCGAGCCACCCTATATTGCTCAGTTCGTCGAGCCCGTATTCTCTACACACTAGAACTAGACACGTCTAGTACTAACCACCCACCATACCCCAACACTTACAACTATAAAAGGAAGGTATTGTCCACAAACATCATACAAACACACATACTACAGGAAAGCACATATAACATCCCTACAGTGTAGTGAGAAACTCACCTCGATCCTTGAAGTAGGTCGCACACACAAGCATGTGATATTCAAGAACTCTCCTTCTTCCCCGAACCTACATTCCACGTGGTGATGCTTAGAATGGATCGATGTTTACATTTATTACTTATAATTATATAAGTATACATGTATTTTCCCGATACCGACACGTACCGTGTCCATACCTTCCCTTTACCTTATAAATACATCATTGAGGTTATTAATTATCTTTAATAAGCATATATATGACCAAACACCCGCCATGAACTCTTTGCCGCAACCAAGACCAAAAAACACAAAAGAAGACTTGACAGCAAAACTGAATTTTTGCCCCACGATAAGATTTGTAATATTAAACCAAGGAGGTTTGAGAATAAAATCCAATAAAATTCAAGGGTAAACTAGACCCAAGGACAAGGTCACAGGGCCTGACCTCAGGTCATCTGCATTTCTCATTTGCAAAGGAAAAATCCACCAAGTCACCACAAATTACAAAAACAGTCACAGGACCTGCCATCAAAGATATTAACCAATAATGATAATTAGAAGGATTTGGGTTCTGAAATTTGGTGTGAACAAACTAGACACATGTACCGAACGTTTCCCACTGGCCTTGCCCTGAAATGATTCTCCTACTATCACTTATGAATTTTACAAGTCGGAATTCACTGTTCGTCACAGCCCTGGACCAGTCAGTGAAGATTGCAACTTTCACTAGACTTAGGTTCTGAGTTAGTCCAAGAGCTTTTGGACCAAGAAAGTAGACACCTATACCTTTCCAGAAAGGTATAATTCATCCAAAATGGCCAAATACACAATTTTATATGAATTTTCTATGAACAGACCAAAATAATGAAAAATACGAAAATCCCAAAGATGACATTATGGTTACGGTTTTCAACCCCAAACCCATTAAGACATCATATAAAGACCTCTAGGGTCTGAAACAAGCTCAAGGACAACATAAAAATCAGAATACTTGAAGTTGGATCCCATATCATGAGCTTACACATCATGAACACACACATGTACTTCATAAAGATGTGTGTATATAAGGAGCTTGACCAACACCTAGAACACAAGAATCTCTTTCATGGAACTTGGAAGCATATATCTTGAAGCATCAAACCAAAGAAAACACAAGGAATAACACCCTTCATACACCAACACGCAAACATACACACACACAAAAACCCACGTAGGTTGTGGTGGTGGTGATGAGATCCTCGGTTAATTGGAAAGAACCAAAAGAGAAGAAGAGATCGAAACCTTACCTAACCTAATAGATCACTCCCAACTAGACAGCCCTTAGCCACGACTCCAAGGACCAAGCACGACCCACCTCTCCCTCCCAAGTCTACGGCAGCAGCAGCAAAAGAAAAGAGAAACCAAATGGAAGTAGGAGCTCACAGCGGCAGCAACACTCAAGAAGGAGGTTCACGGCTTGCTAAAAATCATGATCTAGGGCTGGAATGTGGGCCGGGCTCGATCACGTAAGTAGAGCTTGGGCTGGATCATGAGGCCGAAGACTTCTCTTCCATTGGACAGCAGAAAAACGCAGCAAGGGAGAAAAGAAAAAAAAACTCATGCAACACTTTTAGGAATGACAAGTTTGGTCCTTTAGGTTTGATCACTTATTTTCTTTTAAACATTTGCTAAATAAAACCTCATTTTAGGTTTTGGAAAATGACAACTAACCCCTCCCACATCTAGACAACATTTTTAAAATGTTATTTCATTATTATTATTATTATTATTATTATTATTATTATGTTTATTTATTTAAATTCACGAATTATATCATCTCAGGAAACGGGTGTTACATTATATAAGATATATCTTGGTATTCTCACATTTCGTGCTAGGACTTGTTTGGAAGAAAAGAATGAAAACAGGGACTAAAAGCGTGCAAATTGGAGAAGTTGGAAAGGAATGAAAAATCAAGGAAATACGTACGCGCGCCGCGGGAATTAACAACGCGCGACGCGGGTCAAAGGCGGTGAACCAAATTCAAAGGCCGAGAAAACGGGATCTGATAAGTACGCGCGCCGCGGATCCTCATATGCGCGGCGCGGCTGCGGTAAATTTCAACTATAAATAGAGGCATTTACAGCCGAAAACCCGAGCAAAACCCTGGTGAAGAATCGACCGTAGAGGCTCTTTGACTCCAAGAATTCGTTTTCAGCAACCATCTTTTGGCATTTCAGGTTTTATAATTTAATTTCCTTTTGGTAGTAAGTAGCATTTGTAGCTAAGGTCTTTGGGAGTGACAACCACTGACTTTGAGCACTTTAGTTTTTTGTTTTACATCATTGGTTATTGTATTGGACCACTGGAATTCAGTTTTGGTTAACGAAAATCATTTGGTTACAATTAATCTTAGTTTTTCGGTGTTTTGATGCTTGTGTTTGATTGTGTTTGTTTGGATTGTGTTTGGATGTTATTTTGACCTTGTTTGGGACTATTTCCCTTGCTGAAATCAGTAGCCAACTAGGTTAGCCTTAGGTATTGAACTTTGGCCAGTAACTGTTCAGTTGGGCTGTAGCTATTGGTTTAGGTTATACCTTGTTTTGTTTGGATGTTTTGGATGCCTTTGATTGCTTCTGATTCAGAGATGCACTTCTGATTTCAGAATGTAACTAGGCTTGTTTGAGTTGAGTTTAGCTTATGCTTGGCTTGACTTTGTTTGGTTATTGCTTTTGGGTAGTTGAGAACTTAGAAACTAGGTCCTCCGACTGTAGCGTGACACTTCAAGTTGGTAATCTGTCATCTGGTCTAACCACGAAGCTCCTGCGGATCAACCCTGACTACCACTGTGCTAGTGTGTGTGTTATGTTTTTCTTATTTTTGACCGCACGACGACCTAGGCGTGTCAGTATCCAAAAGAGAATACCTCTAATGGATCACACCCAATTAGTCCAAACAATTAGGTTATTAAGAAAAGTTCGCTATAAAACCTTAGAGAAAGATTATTGATTCTGCTAGAGATAGAAGAGAAAAACTCCAGAGGAATGTCTACTAAAGTTGGCACAAATTATGAGGTGCCAGGTAGGGGTTGTTATAGCTTCCAAGGGTGATTAAAGATAAACATTAGAGATAAACCTTATTTTAATTCAAACCGGATAAACTTTTTATTTTTAAATTCAAAACCCTTTTAACTGCCATATGTAGAACTATATATATATATATATATATATATATATATATATATATATATATATATATATATATATATATATATATATATATATATATATATATATATATATATATATATATATATATATATATATATATATATATATATATATAGGGTGCCGTACCGGTGAGAACTCTTTTTTCGGTGAGGACTCGTAAGGACACCTTAAAAAAATTGAAAAAAATATATAAAAACTACAAATCATAAAATCAAGAATAGTACTATATCATTATAAAAAAAAATTGGAAATTTTTTTTTGGATCATTGAAAAACAGTAATGATACAATTTTTTTTCTTTTTTGTGGATGATAGTTCATTATAAAAAAAAATAATGATCCAAAAGTTTTTTTTCGGATTTTTTTCTCCAACCTAGTACTATGATCCATTTTATTATTTATATTTTTTTCAATTTTTTTAAGGTGTCCTCACGAGTCCTTACTTTAAGAAGAGTCATCTCCCGATCGCTTATATATATATATATATATATATATATATATATATATATATATATATATATATATATATATATATATATATATATATATATATATATATATATACATACATACATACATACATACATACATACATACATACATACATACATATATATATATATATATATATATATATATATATATATATATATATATATATATATATATATACATACATACATACATACATACATACATACATACATACATACATACATACATACATACATACATACATATATATATATATATATATATATATATATATATATATATATATATATATATATATATATATATATATATATATATATATATATATATATATATATCAATTATTGAACAATTACAATTCAGTCCCTGCACTTTTAATTAATTTCAATTAATTCTAATTCATTCCAAACTAGTTTCTAATTAATTTATCATCACATAATAAATTAATAAACTATTTATTTCTCTCTTTATTAACCTTAATTCCATTTGGACTACCGAGGGCAACCCAAAAAGCACCCGCCTATTAATGGAAGGTCCTTACTAATTGAGTTATGATCTTGGACACTATTCCGACAATCTCCCACTTGGACAAGTCATCAACTACCATTAGTCACAGTCTCCCACTTAATCCGCAGAGCATGCTTCCTTAGCTACTGCTGAACTATGAATCTTATTCTTTGAGTCAGCCCTCAAGATAAGTGATCATCTATTCATTTGTTCTACTAGATATCGTATGAACCTGAGACATAGATAAGAATCAATCTCGAGTTTCAAGATTATGTTTCCTGATTTTTGATTTATGTTGCCCTTATTGGACTACTAGATAGAACACATCAATCTAGTCCAGGCTGGGCCCAACACTATAATGTCCACATCAAATCATCGAGGGGCCCATGATATCGCTTTTCCTATTTAAGGCAAAAAGAACAAATAAACATCTACTACATAGTTATAGTCTACTCTTCACGTCATACATGGACATACATTTTGTGACTCCTAGTTACGGTTGCGTTTAGGTAAACCAATTCATAACAGATATAGTAAACTAAAACTCATGCATCTCCGTTTGAAGAATAGAAGATTTTATCATCTTAGAATTACTCATGATTGTATCCATGAAGTAATCTCTAAGTGCGGGTATATCCAATACCCAAATCTCTATTTAAGTACTCATGAATGTCAGTTGGATCTCCATGCTATATTAAATCTCTATTGACATCAACCAATATTCCATGACAGTCTTAATTCAACACTTACTTCCATGAGTGTGTCCAACTGTGGATTTTTGAGTAATTTAATACTCAAGAAGTTGATTCCTAACATGTAAAAAGAAATACAATAATAAATAATTGCAAAATGGTAGTTCACTAACTTATAAAGAAATCTCAATTCATTAATCACAAAATTCAATTACAATTTATTACTGTTACGATATTTCAACTATCAACTAAATACTAAAACTAACATCATCTCTCATGCGTATAACTGACATATTTTTCAAAGTACAATGGTTTAACATGAAATACAAAAGTAGGATGGTATTATCAAATAGTTAAAGCAAGAAATAACATAGAATTTTATTGAAGTATAATGTTGTAATATGAAAAAATGAAAGTATGATGTTATTATAACCAATTTAATGAAACACAACTTACTTTGTGTATTGATGATTGGAAAGTCACAAAAATACATAATCAAGTAACCTCATGCTTTCATCGAATCTTTGGTCTTACATCAAAAGTCTTTAAACCACAACCTGCAGCCAAAAACAACCTCTAAAGTTCATGGACCAAAGTTATATACTTATGACTGTAGGCAAGGAAAGCTAAAATATTGGCCAAGAAGAAAAATAAAGAAGTAGAATAAAATGATGTAGAAGTGAGGAATGTTTGGATATGTTTCAAAACTGATTATTATCAATTGAACTTGAAGGAAGAAATTTTCGATGTTAGTATTTTAAAATATCCAAAAAGTGATGCAACTTAGTCAATTGTGTATAGAGACGCTTACCATAATTACATAATTTGTTTTGTTGTTTTAACAGTACATTATTTTCTTCCATAAGAATTTATTTATCATCTTTAATGATATCTATATGCGTATCTAACTTCTCAACTAAAGTTTTCAACCCTTCCAATCTATTTCGTAATGTAATCTCATCCTCATATGCCTTTTGAGCATCACTATTAGCAGAAACAAGTAATTGTTCATGAAAATACATGAATATTAAAAGAATGAAGTAAAAAAGATAGATGCTGAAGAATTCTAAGTCGAGAACCTAAGGCATTGTTCGATCCCGAAGCCATTAAGCAAATTCATTCATACTCTTTCTTCTATTCACTCTCGTCCTGTTCTTCACCTTATTTATTCTTTTCATTACTCTAAAACTGAAATGGGTAGAATGTTTTATCTTCTCATCATTTAAACCTGACGACCACACTTTGTAGCAACCTTCTTCACTATCGCCTGTAACCACTAATGAGATATTGTTTGTTTGGGCGTAAACTTCCTTAAGTATTTGTATATAATATGCTTCATCTTTAAGTTTCTTCAACATGCAATCCCCGAAGAGATTATTCTTCCCATTACAGCTATTACAATCATAGCCAGAATGTCTAAGAAGATTCTTCTCCACTTTGGACTTCGAATCATTCTTTGGTTTTCCATGAGAACCAGCACCTTTTTAAAAAGTATTGTTTCTAAAGTTTCCAGAACTTGCACCAATTTTCTTATAGAACTTCTTCTATTGATTAGAATATAGAGCAACCACTTCTCCATTATCTATATTTAACTTCTTCAAACTCTTCTTCATCTTCTAGTTCAGTCGCATGACTTGATTTTTCGTGAGTTGTCTTCAAAACAAGAGCAATTGGACCACTATAAGCTTTATCTTCCATGAGTTCTTGTACATCGTATTGGTGAGACGTCAAAAGATTCTACACTTCACTTAATGAGAAAGTTTGAATGTGTTCGTGTGTCTTCAATATAACTATTATGCTTTTCCATTCTTTTTAGAGGCATTTCATGAACTTTATGTTTATTTTGTGTGTGCACTTGTCAACCTTATACTTTTCTAGCTTGTAGATGAGTGTGAAAATCATTCGTAATTTTTATAAAATGTCTTTCCATCCTTCTGCTTAAACTCACTAAAATCGGATAACATGTTCGTAAGACACTTTCTTTCGTTTCCCTATGCCTTCGTATCTGATATTCAGTTGATCCCAAATTTGATTTCGTTTCCCTATGCCTTCGTATCTGATATTCAGTTGATCTCAATTTTCTACTTATTTGCCGTCAAAACTAATTCTGCATTGACATTGAGACCAAATCGACCTTGAACATTTGGAGCAAAAGGACATTCAGTAATCGATCTCCACAAATGTTTATCTAATCTAGTAAGGTAATCCTCCATATGATCTATCCACTGATCTTAGTGATCTGGAAGAAGCATCATTGCTTTTGTGGTTGAGCCAAGCTGACCAGAATAATTGGTCATCCTCAGTTTATCCTAAATTTCATATATAGATTTACAACATCTGAAATGAGCATTGACGTTTGGAGGTAGTCCACCTCCGAGTCCACGCATATAGCGCTTGCCAATCTCGATTTTTTACTTATTCGTCGTCAAAACTGATTCTGCATTAACACCGAGACCAAATCGAATAAGAACCATTAAAAAGTTGAGAACCGTCAGAACCAATCTCGGCCCTTGATGCAATTCGTCGAAGATGTGTATTAGAAGGGGTTAATCAATGTGAATACGTTGTAGACAATCAAACATCACAACTCTTTGATCAAACCCTTATTAATGTAATATGTGGCCTAGATTAGTTCTTTTAGTTTATAATTTTTAATGTTCTTATTTGACTATATTTCTATATATTTATGTGTGTGTGTGTGTGTATATATATATATATATATATATATATATATATATATATATATATATATATATATATATATATATATATATATATATATATATATATATATATATATATATATATATATATATATATATATGGGGAGAGCATCAACATAAAACCCCTAATTATGCATAGAACCATAGAACCACCCTTTTAGCCATTAGATTAAATGATTAATGGCTATGATTAAAGATGGTAATTAAGTTTATTTTTTAATTAAAAATCTTAAAATCTGGACACAGAGGGATGGTTTAGTCATTTTACTAAAAACCATCTATTGCATAGTCCAACTCCATGCCACAGATTTGCAAAAAAAAAAGTTTCTCTCTCTAGATTTTCTCTCTCGCTTTTCATGCTTTTTGCGACTTCGGTGTTCAACCCTAGGTTGCCGGAGTGATTTCCGGCTGTTAGAGTGCTCGAATCCTTCCCCTAAACGTGTAATGTAGCTTCGATTTTAGTTAGATGTTTGATTCAAACCTCACTGATCCTCTTGATTGCGATTTTCGTCGTTCAAAGAAGAAGAGTGAATGAAGTGAGATTGGGCCAGTAATGAGGAATCGAACAAGGAAGAACCGAAATCATCCTTTTAATGTTGATAAGGAGGCTATTTGTTAGCAAAGAACAACAAAAACAAAATCAAATTCACATTTGGAGGTGGGATCGTTGATAAGTCAGATACTGATCGGAATTTGCAAAATATGGAACTACAAGGTGTGCGTGAAAGTGTTAACTCAGGTAATCCTTCATCGACTAAGGCTATTAGCTTAATCGAATCTAGAAATGATGATTTGGAATCGGAAAATGCAAATGGTAGTTCTGATTTGGCTATTTTAGTTGTCGAGCAATTGAATGGGTTTGAATTTAGTTCTTCGATTGTTGCTTCTGTTAGTCCAATTGGTTTGTACAGGATGAGATTTGCGATATGGGTAATACTGGGATCGGTCTTCATGATTTCTCCAATCCTTCTGTTGGTTCTAAATCCTTAGGTTCCATTGATTCTGTTATGATTGAGAACTCATCCCCTGTGAATATCGATTCTACTAATTTGGAAGATGACATGGTTACAGATTCTATTGGGTTTCACGCTATCAAAGGTATAAATTCCAAAAATAAGGAGATAATCTCAGCTCCTTCTTCGAATTTGGGATTGATGAGTAGCAGTTCAAAATTGGAAAATATGGAAGAAAGTGGTAAGGTGCAAAGAACGAGTACTGTAGTAGAGTCTTCTAAAGAACTTCCTGATGTTCAAACTATAAAAGGTGTTGAAAATCAGATTGAGAATTCTGAATTGGAACAAATTATGGCTGAAGACTCTATTGATTATGAAGGAGTTCGACATCATCATGAAACTACAGATGCTGTCAATTTCTTGGTTTCAAAGGATGCTTATGAAGGTGTTGGTCCATGTTTTCAAGTTCCAATGGTTAAAACTGGTTGGGTAAGGATACTAAGTCATTTTCTGTTGATGAAAATCAGCCTTACATTATTCCTTCGTCTACAGTAATTCCAAATGAACATGTTAGATTCCTCGAGCTTGATTGGAATGGAAAGAAACATGAACGTGTAGATATGGTTATTGATAATAAGAAATCTTGGTTTTTGTATACATGTTCAGTTATGAACATGACTAAGTTTTTTTTTAGTATACATATTCATCAATGAACATATGTTCATCGATGAACATATGTTCAAAAGTGATCAATTTTTAGTTTTTGTATCAATGTTCATCCATGTTCACTTATAAACATTTGAGTTTTTGTATGAATGTTCATCCATGTATAAATGTTCATCTACGAACATATGTTCATCTATGAACATATATTCACAAATGACTAGTTTTTGAGTTTTTGTATGAATGTTCATCCACGAACATATGTTATTCTATGATATTTTTTGGTAATTTTTGGATATTTTTGGATAGATATTAATTAGGTTTGATGAATGTTTATTTCTGAACATACTTGACGTTATAAATGTTCATTTCTGAACAAATTCTAGGATTTTGAAGACAATGTTCATCAATAAACATACGTATATGTTCATCAATGAACATATAAGTGTAATTTACACATCATCCCCTTATCATCCTAATTTGATCTAACGGTCAAGAAGATGGTTCTATGGTTCTATGCCTAATTTTGGTTCTATGTTGAACCCACCCCTATATATATATATATATATATATATATATATATATATATATATATATATATATATATATATATATATATATATATATATATATATATATATATATATATATATATACATATATACATACATACATATATATATATATATATATATATATATATATATATATATATATATATATATATATATATATATATTGGAACCAACGAATAGATATATGGTTTCACCTTAGGGTAATCAACCCTGCAACCCAGGGCGGTTGGCGATTAATTAAGGCGCAAAGGCCTTTCCCCTCCACCTAATTCGCCTTTCAGGAAAATCCCCCACATGGGGTTAGTCGGAGTCGAACTCCAGACCTCCCACCACATGGGTATATAACCCGGGTGCATCCACCCAGCTAGGCTGGGCTTCACTTGCATATATATATATATATATATATATATATATATATATATATATATATATATATATATATATATATATATATATATATATATATATATATATATATATATATATATATATATATATATATATATATATATATATATATATATATATATATATATATATATATATATATATATAGTAAATATCAAATGAGAACCTAATTTTTCCTAGGAACCTAGGAACCATTTAATAGCCATTAGATCAAATATATCTATGGTTGAGATGGACAGTGGCATTTTTGTAATTAATAGAATCCAGTTTCAATTTTGCACGGGTGAGATAAGGCGATTGAGGGTAAATTCGTCTTTGATTAAACCGATCGTGTCACCTCTGAATACTATATCCCGTGAAATTTAGCTTCTATTATGCTACATATATCAATTAATTTAAGCGGATGAATCATTTCCAAAATTATCGTGCATAAAATTTGGGTTCCGTTCCAACAAAGTTTCTTCGTCTCAAAGCTCTCTGAAGTCGAAGGTGATTCAAAGGTGAGTTTGTTTTTCCGTTCATTGCAATGCAGCAGTAATACAATAACACAATTGTGTTTTAAGTTTTCTTGTATGTGTTCTGAAAATAGTTGGTATCTTGTTTAGTTAAAAACGAGTTCAATTTGTTTATTCGGATAGAACGATCAAAAGGGTTTTTCATTCCCCAATCGCAACCCTAAATCAGTGATGTTTTCTATTAAGCAAATGGTGATGTGTTGTTTGGGTTTGTATTTTGCAGGCATCGGAGATAAAAAAAGTCCACAATGGTGAACAGAGGTATATGTTAATTATAAAATATGGTTGTTGTTGATTTCCTTTATATACTTTATACTTTTTGCAGTGTATGGTAGAAGGAGTGAAAGGCAGCGTAAAAAGGCTTTGAGAAGATTTTCAAATCTTCAGAATGATCCACTAGTCATTGAAGACGATGCTCAAGATCCTGAAGTCGAAGCTGAAGATCAATGAAATGATATTAATCAAGGTGTAGATGTTCAACATGAACCTGAGTTACCAGACAATGATAATGATGAAGATACTAAGGTTGAAGACGACATCGATGTACAAAACAAACAAGATGGAAATAATAATATAATTGAAATTCAAGGTATGAGATTTATTTGTCCTTATGTTAGAACATATGTTTCTGTTAAACGTGTTATTCATATGCATTGTCATATGTACATATTCATATTTAAAAAATTGTATAACAGTAGATTTTGTTATGTAGATATGCACCCTAGTAATGTTATGTGTGCACATGCATATATTAGAAAATGTACATATGCACATTGTCCTTGCATGGTAATGAATACATGTAATTAAAGAACACAGGTATATATGCACATTGGACTGCACATTGTCCTTGCATGGTAATAAAAAGTATATTCACACCTGTATTGTGATATGTTCATTGACTTGTTGCAAAATATGCATATACACATATGTTGATTAACTATAGATATTCAAATATATAAAGAAATGTACAACAATTACTTTTTTATGTAGCTATGCTCACTTGTTATGTGATTTGTGCATATATATATAAATGTACATAATCATATTGGACTGCATGTCAATAAACATATCTAATTTAACAACACATGTGTATATGCACATCGTCCTGCATGTTAATGTACATATGTATATATGCACATTTTCGAAACGCGAATGAACACATGTAGATATGCAAGCTTTTTTATGTACATATGCATGTATAAAATAAAAGTAAAACACTTAGTTTTGATATCTGCATATGCTGCCCTGTATATTGATGTGTACATATGTACACATGTTTTGTTATTTGCACATATTCATATATTAAAATATGTACGTATGCACATTTTGCCTGGATGTTAAGGAGCATATGTAATTGATCAAGATATGTATATATGCACAGTAGACTGCAAGTTTATGAACACATCAAAATATGTACCCTCTATTGTGATATGTACATATGCATATACACACTGGCCTGTATGTAATTAAAAATTTATATACGTGTTATATTAATACATTTTTAATGTTTATTTTTGTAACAGGTGACGAAGAAGTTATGACTCCCCCACATAACCTTATTACACTTTCTGATATATCTTCATATAGAACAAGGAGTAGTAAAAGGAAATTGACAGAAGCAAAGGTCATGGAGAAAGGGAAGGTTAAGAAATCAAAGAAAGGACTTGTCATTGCGATAACACCAGCAAAACGGCTAAGATCTTCCATAAAATCATCGTCCAAGAGGTGTAGAAGCAAAAAAAAACAAGATATCGAAATCTCCTTCCGGTGGTGGATTCAACAGACCTTATGGTTTACGAATAAAGACTTCCCCTTCGTCAATGATTGAAGTTGTTCGATGTTTGTCTGAAGATCAACAAGAAGCTGTAAGAGAGATTGGGTTTGTATCATTTTTAAACATGAAACTAGGTGTCAGTTCTGCTAAGCTAGGTCATTATATAGTTGCTAATTTATACGACAACGAGCTGGTAATCAGAACTGGTAAAGGGGACATCCAATTGACCAAAAATGTAGTTCATGATATTTTGGGGTTACCAAATGGCGGTATGGATATTGAAGATGCTGAAGTTGTTGATGACACCAATAAGATTGTTACTGCTTGGAAAGCTCAATTTGTTAAGCAGTATGTATCAAGGAGTGAACTGGTAAAAAGGATTCAGGAATCAGAGGATGATGGGATATTATTCAGGTTGAACTTCGTAGCTCTATTCAATAGTTGTGTATGCAAAGCTTACAAAACTGGATACATAATGAATCAAATTGTGAATAAGGTTGCTGGGGTAAAGGATTTAAGCAAATTAGATTGGTGTTGATACGTGTTGGATGCCGTTAGAGATTCGAAAAGGAAATGGATACCGTACTCAAAGAAACATCATTACTGTGGTCCCATTACATTTTTACTGGTAAGTATTTTACATAATTAAATATTGTGTATTTTGATTTTTAGTTCTTTAAACCAATAATTATATATGTTGTTTAATGCAGTTGACATATTTGCATAATATAAGAATACCGAACGACAATGTTCCAAGAACATTACCTGTAATTGGGAACTGGGATTACGAACATGTGAAGAAGAGGGAATTATACGAGTTGAACAATGGTGGTTTGGGGAATTTTACAGGTGGTGACCAGTTGGAGGAGCAGGAAACAGAACCTGTTGTTAATAAGACGGTTCAGGTATTTATTATAACACTTTATTGTCAGTTTACAAATTAATTACATATTCTATTTTAAATGATCGTTTAAATTGCTCTTTGATATTGATAGGAAGATATTCTTGATATAAGCTTACGAATTTCACGGATCATTCGCTATAAGAAGGATTTGTCAGTAAAGCTTGAAAGTCTACTTGTAAAAGAGCCAACCAACAAACAATTGCTTTCTGCTAAAGCAGATTTCGATCGATTATTTGGTGGAGAAAGTGCGAAAGATGACAATGGGATGAATGTACATGAGGATAACAGAAGTGTGTTATCAACTCGGATATATGGAGATGAGACAAACAAATGTTCAATGGAACCACAGGTGGATGGCTCTATGGGATTGGGTGAGGATGACACAACAGTGGGTTTGGATAATATCGACCCGACTTTTTCAGAGGCTGTAAACAGTCCAAAAGACAAATTTGTTGCAAATGATTCTGATCATTGCAATAAAGAATGTTTTGTTGAAGGAGTGATGAAAACCCCATCCAAAACCATATCGTTCAAGATCGGTGGGACACCGTTGATGTGTTTTCAGACATACATATTTATATACCCAAAATGATATCACTTGTTTTTGGAATGCTAAGGATAAATATTATCTTTGTAATGTCTTTGTATAAGTTTTGAATTTATAACACGGAAATACCATGAATGAAAACAACACAACTAGGCAAGTGCACCTAATCGGTTGTAATATAGTAATGGTAAGTCCGGGTCGAACCCAAGGGAATTGGTTTAAATTAAAGAAAATCAATTATCAATTAACAATTTATAATATCAACAAAATAGATAAGAGGGGGGGATTTGTGTAATTGAATTTGTGAAAATATTGTAACAACAATTAAATAGGAATAGTGAGTAAGAAAATGATAACAAGGTTGAAGTTAAACCGAACAGATAGTTTGAACAAATATGCTTTTACTCAGAGGTGATTACTCCTTATAACGATATTCTGATTGATAATAATGTGCAATGGATATTAACAAGTTAAATACCGATTTCTAAGTTAATTAGATGTCTTGGTCCAACAATCCAATTTTATTATTAAAAAGGGTTATCAATTCCATTAGTCCTGTAAATTAATTACTACAATTAATCATTCTATTTATTCGTACTCTGCATGATTTATTTGTTTCTTTTGATATCAATGGTCATGAAAATCAAAATGAGTTGTACAGTTTGGTCCACTAATACAGTTTAGACATATGCATACAAGATTATTTCCTTGTAACTTAACCTAGGATTTGGTCAATCACTAGTCATAAATATGTATATGGATCACATATATTATGATACAATTTAATTTAGTAAGAATGGTCATCTATACTAAATATAACTCAGTTATAAGTTTCAAAGATAGATTCTTAATACGCATGAGTCGGTTAAATAAACATGCAAAGTAAATTATAAAACATGCAATATCCGATTTTATATCAATCAAAACATAATTATAAGTTTCATCTAATCTAAGTAAAAACACAAAGGAATTACTCCATAATCATAAACATGCAACACACTGAATATTTAAGAAAGCTAAACATAGTAAGCAAACCGAATATCCGAGCTATGATGTTTCTTGATCGTTCGTGGCTACCGCTAGCAAAGCTTCGTTTCTTGAGAGGAGAGGTCGAGATGAAGGATATAGAGGGTGATATTCTCCAGGTGTGGAGTTTATATCTTTGAATGTGTGTCCAAAACAACAAGAGAAAGCCTCTATTTATACTACTGGCCAGCGTAGATCGCGTCGCGATCCTATAGAGGATCGGGTCGTGATCCAGTGTGAATTGCGTTTGGCAGTTGGCCGTTACTCTGACTTTGCGGACTGTGGTTGGTGGGTCGGGTCGCGATCCTCTATGAGATCGGGTCGCGATCTCTGTAAGGTCGCGATTTTGAGACGTTTGTCGCGATCCTTTGGTCAGCAATTGTTACGCATTCGTCATAAGGTAGGGTCGCGATCCTATTGGTGATAGGGTCGCGATCTAGGCCTGATGGAATTATTTCTTCGTTTTTTCGCCTAAAATACGCTCTTTTTGGCTCTTTCTTTCCCGATAGTTCTTTTACTCCTTTTTCTTCATTCCAAGGCTGGAATTCAGCTCCTTCTTCTTCATATAGCAATTTCCTCCTGTGTTTTGGTAATTAAAATAATTAAGTACCTTTTATCTTGAAATTAAACCAAAAACACATTTTTAAGCACTCGATATTGCCTGAAATATATGTATAAATGAGGCAATATCAAAATACCCTACACTTGAACTTTGCTTGTCCTCGAGCAAACTATAATTTAAAACTCAGCGAAGAAATTTTACATCCAAACAACTTTCCAAATGCTATCACGGATCTAGCATTATTTACCGATGTTAAGAATAAGGTTTTAAGAATAAACATAGTAGATTATACCTATTCTTATGCGCGTATTTCTAACCTTCCAAAATTTTACATAAAAACCTATTTCTATTAATGACAAGTCTTTAGATTGAAAAATACTCATTTTTACATAACATTGAATATACCCTTAAAAATTTCTTTTATCTCAAAATCTTTTGTCAAGTTTCCCAAAAATTATGCTGGACTAAGTTTATCAAGTTCATTTATTTTCTCCATTTTTTTACTGCACCTTTGAAACTCGTGACTTTCTATGGAACTCTTGATTACAAATTTTCAACTCACAACTGTACAGAGTTTACTAATTCAAATTCCAAAGGCCACTAAGGAAATCCCATGGCTTTCGATGACACCCGTGTAGCGAGCTTTCGACAATATTATCCCAAACCAGTTGGTTTTAGGTAATAAGGAGTAGAAATGCCCGTGGGCCCCATTTTATGTCTACTTGCTCGAATGTCAAAGGCCACTGATTGAATTTCCTTTCTGAGTCTCAATCTTATGGTGTAACATTACTTAATTCTCGCTTTTCATTAGATTTCTCATTTGAAGTTCTTTTAATGAGGCTTATTTTCCTCAATTTAGTCATAGCATTCGCGCGATTTAGGGAAACCGACTCAACCTGTTTTGACAAAACTTGATTTTCAATGGGTCTATTTCGTTATTTATGCAAAACTTTTTGTAATTATCATACTAACTACTTGTTATTTAAAAAATTAAATTTTATATGAAAATATTGAAAACTAGAAAATAAGAGAATAAAATCAAGTTTAACCTACGAATTTATTTTTAAAACATTTTTCTTAACAATTACCTTTTTAGCATTCAATTTTTGGAAAAGATGTTTAAGATAAAATTTTTACTTGGCTCAGTTAATTATTGCAGTTTGACTTGTTTACCCTACACTTATTTTATACAATAATTTTTTTGTATATATCATTTTAAATCAAAGAGGAGTTTAATTGGAATGGACTCCCCTTGGGTAATGAGTCGTTTTGTTTTAAGGACATCTTTCCACAGAAGAAGATTGCTGAACTGACTGCCAGCGTCTGTTTAAACCCGAATTCTGCATCCATGCTCAGAAAAAAAATATCAACCATACCATGAAAAACACACCACACTAAAATGAACTTCAAATAATTCAAACGTATTTAAATACACAAAATAAAATAAAATAAAATCAATCAATCATCAACGTCATCAAAAGCAGAACCTGAGGTGCCAGTGCCGTCACCGTAACCCTGCAGATAATCTGGCGGCTCAAACCACGTGGGAACAGGCGGAACATAAGTCGGATACGGAATGGGGGGCTGGTAACCCTGACTCTCATAGAACCCCTGCATAGTGTGTGAGACCCACTGATCGTGAACCTGCCTCCGTAGTATGTCGCGCTCTATCATCTGGATGTCGCGCTGTATGCCCTGAATGCTGCTCTCTATCCTCTACGCATCGCGCTCTCTACTCAAATCCATCCTGCTAATCTGCTGGGATAGATAGCGTAAATCGATCTCCTGCTCCGGGGCATCCTGTTGTATCGGAGATCTCTGCCGGCGTCGACGGTGAGCACCGGGGGCTCGCTGAGGCTGCGGCTGCGGCTCTGGGTCTGGCTGTGGCTGTGGCTGTGGCTCGGGCTCGGGCTGAGCGTCCATGTCATCTCCCTGCTCAACAGGGTCATCCTCTCGAATGTGATCGTCCTGATCGATCACTCTCATCTGATATAAGTAGCTCCTGTTCATAAAGCGAGGATCTGACCTGGTGAGTCCCCGTGCGTGTGGAGAAGAAAAGATGTCATATGACATGGCCAGTCTAGAGATAAGATGCCCTCCAGAGATGGGGCTATTCTTCTTTGCCCCTTTTGCCTTCCTGGAAAGGAAGACTGCTAACGTGTACGGAACGTTGAGGCACACACCCTCAGATATCAGGCACCATAGATAGAAGACATCGTCCACTGGTACCTTATCGCTTCCTTTACGGTGATTAACCGTAGAAGCGACGAGTCTGTGAAGCACCCGGTGGACGCAAAACCTATCTTTTATGCTAGTAAAACCCTCAATCCAGCATAAAAGATAGGTTTTGCGTCCACCGGGCAATATCGAGTGCTTAAAAATGTGTTTTTGGTTTAATTTCATCTTCCATTAGAATTTTATGGGAACAGTATGAAGGACTTATTCCCTTAATATCTGAGATTTTCCATGCTATTATTTGCAAAATGAGTACCCCTGTCACTGATTAGAGCTTTTGGTACACCAAACCGTGAAAACAATTTTTTAGAAATTTTACTACAACTCGTGCGTCATTAGTGGGTAAAGCCTGGGCTTCAACCCATTTTGACACATAGTCGACAGCAACTAAAATATATTTGTTTCCACTTGAACTTGGGAATGGTCCCATAAAATCGATTCCCCAAATATCAAAGATTTCACAAACCTGTATACTTACCTGTGGCATTTCGTTCCTGGATGAGATGTTTCCTGATCGCTGGCATGAATCACATTCCTTAACATACCTCTTGGTGTCCTTGAAAATTGTTGGCCAATAAAATCCGGCTTCGAATATCTTTCTTGCTGTGTAATTTGCGCTATGGTGTCCTCCAACTGGTCCTTTATGACAATGTTCCAGGATATTCTGAATTTCTTTTCCATAAACACATCTTCTAATTATGTTGTCTGCATTGACTCGAAACAGATATGGATCGTCCCAGAAGTAATGTTTTACATCTGTGAAGAATTTATTTTTCTGCTGATGTGTCATTCCCTTCAGAAGTACTCCTGCAGCCAAATAATTAACTATGTCAGCGTACCAAGGAAGTTCTGCGTCTACATTCAGTAGGTATTCATCAGGAAAATTATCGTTGATGTCTGTCTCCTTAAGCTGTTCCATCCTTGGGTTTTCTAGTCTGGACAAGTGGTCTGCTGCTACATTTTCCATTCCTGGTTTGTCTTTTATCTCAAGATCAAATTCTTGCAACAGGAGGATCCAACGTATGAGTCTTGGTTTTGCGTCCTGTTTTGAGAACAAATATTTTAAAGCAGATTGATCTGTAAAGACAGTTGTTTTAGACAAAATTAGGTATGGTCTGAATTTATCAAATGCATAGACCACTGCTAGTAATTCCTTTTCTGTTGTTGTATAATTTTCTTGTGCTGGATTGAGGGTTTTACTAGCATCTAATTTTCGGGCAATATCGAGTGCTTAAAAATGTGTTTTTGGTTTAATTTCATCTTCCATTAGAATTTTATAGGAACAGTATGAAGGACTTATTCCCTTAATATCTGAGATTTTCCATGCTATGGCACTCTTTCTTTTCTTGAGGACAGCTACCAATTTCGTTTTTTCTGCAGATGACAAAGAAGCATTTATTATTACAGGTAATTGCATGTTTTCATCTAGATAAGCATATTCAAGATGAGGAGGTAGAGTATTGAGATTAGGAGTCTTTGGCTCTGAATCTTGATTTTCATTGGTTGTAGACGAATTACTAGGCACTTTTCCTTCTTCTAGTAATTTTTCTATTTTCTCAATCTCCTCGTTGGCGTTAAATTCTTCTTCTTCCATAGGCATCATGCTTTCCAGATTACTTTTCTCTAATTCCTGCAACTCATTCTCCAAAATGGTGTCAAAAGTATCAATGAAATACACCGCATCATCACATGTCTTTGAATGTTTCATGGATTGATCAATTCCAAATGTTATGGCATCAGTTCCAACTCTAAGTGTGAGCTTAGATTCACGGATGTCCACTAATGCTCTTGCTGTGCTTAAGAATGGTCTTCCCAGAATTATTGGCACCTGTTCATCTTCTTCCATGTCTAGAACAACAAAATCTGCAGGAAAAACGAATTTATCTACCTTTACCAACAAGTCCTCCACTATACCTCTTGGATATGTTATTGATTTGTTGGCCAAGTGGATCGCCATTCGTGTTGGTTTAGGTTCAGGTAAGTCAAGCTTAGAGTAAAATGAATATGGCATGAGGTTGATGCTTGCTCCTGAATCTGCTAAAGCATGACTAAAAGTTAAATTACCAAACTGGCATGGTAATGTTAAACTTCCTGGATCAGTCATCTTTTTAGGTAGTTTATTTAACATTGCTGCTGAGCATTGTTCATTTAGAATCACATTGGATGCTTCTTCAAGTTTCTTTCGATTTGAAAGAAGATCCTTTAAAAACTTTGCATATTTAGGCATTTGTGCAACTGCCTCAACAAAAGGTATATTAATATGCAATGATTTAATGTGTTCTAAGAATTCCTTGTATTCCTCTTCTTGTTTTTCCTTTTTAAGACGTTATGGGTATGGAACTGGTGGTTTATAACTTTTTACGGGTGTTGGCGGTGGTCTTTCTTCAGTTTCTTCCTCATTCTTTTCTGGTAGTTTCTCAGATTCCTGCGTTTTAGATGAAGAGTTAGTGTTTATGGGAATTGACGGTTCTAAAATCTTACCGCTTCTGGTTGAAATTGCCTTGACATGTGCATTCGGATTTTGTTCTGTGTTGCTCGGCAATGTACCAGGGAATCTTTCATGCAAAACTCGCGAAATTTGACCAACTTGAGTTTCAATATTTAATATTGAAGCTTGTTGATTTCGGAGTGCAGATTCCGTAGTTACTCCCATTTTCTTCACTAGTTCTTCAGTTGATCTGTGTCTTTTATCTGAGGCTTTTGCAAATCTAGTCATCATTTCTTCAAAGCTTGGTTTTTTCTCGGGTTGTCTTTGTGGATCAAAGGGTGGTTCTCTTTGGTAGTATCCTTGCCCGTTTTGTTTATACTTCTCAGCTTGATCCTTTTTGTATTCTTCATAAGGCTTCCAGTTATTGTTTCGTGGCCTTCTTTCATCAAATCGATCTCCGGATGAATAACAAACACTTTCTTTTCTCTTTCCATCTTCATCAAGTGGACAATCTCTTGCAAGATGTGGTCCACTGCAGTTGTTACAGCCGACCTGAATGGCATGGATTGTTTGGTTTACATTTTTCATGTCTCGTCCCAAAGTGTCTAGTTTGGCATTGAGGGCTGCTAATCCATCGGCTTGCTCATCTGTTGGCTTCTTTCTTAAGGATGAGTCTCTTGAAGAGTGCCACTGATGCGAGTGTTGGGCTAATTCTTCAATTAATGCATATCCGTCTGCTGGAGTTTTCTTTGGAATTGGACCCTCCGAATCAACCATTTGACGAGTAGTTACATTAATTCCGTTATAAAAAGTTTGTACAACTTGATGCGGATTAAGATCATGTTGTGGACAAATTTGGAGCATTTCTTTATAACGGTCCCATGCATCATAAAGTGTTTCATCGTCCATTTGTTGAAAATTTTGGATTTTAGCTTTCATTTTGGCAATTTTAGAATGTGGGCTAAACTGTTTAATAAATTTTGTTTTTAATTCTTCCCAAGTCTTTATTGTTCTTGGGGGTTCAGCTTTTAGCCATCTTTTTGCTGCTCCCTGGAGTGTTATTGGAAATACTCGTAACATAACAGCATCTTTAGTGACTCCAGGAATATGAAAGTAATCGGCTATTTCAAGGACAGATTCCACATGTTGGTTGGCATCTTCAGCATCTTTTCCTGTGAACAAAGTTTCCCTTAGAAGATGTAGGAATTGGCCTTTTATTTCAAAATGTGTCCCATCTGGAATTGTGGGACGAACTAGTCCTTGGCCTGTTTCTTCTTGTGTGCGACTTCCATATTCTTCCAAGGAAAGATTTGCAATGTCTGCCATTAATCTAGCGTGTCTTCGTCGTCTGTGAAATTCTTGTTCCGGTTCTTGAAACTGTGGAGTCAAAGGAGAGTTTGAACTCCTGGTCATATACTATCTGAGGAACAACGGGGTGAGATAATAATAAAATAAATTATATTAATAAATGATTTCTTGCACTTAAAACCGTATTCCCCGGCAACGGCGCCAAAAACTTGATGTGTTTTCAGACATACATATTTATATACCCAAAATGATATCACTTGTTTTTGGAATGCTAAGGATAAATATTATCTTTGTAATGTCTTTGTATAAGTTTTGAATTTATAACACGGAAATACCATGAATGAAAACAACACAACTAGGCAAGTGCACCTAATCGGTTGTAATATAGTAATGGTAAGTCCGGGTCGAACCCAAGGGAATTGGTTTAAATTAAAGAAAATCAATTATCAATTAACAATTTATAATATCAACAAAATAGATAAGAGGGGGGGATTTGTGTAATTGAATTTGTGAAAATATTGTAACAACAATTAAATAGGAATAGTGAGTAAGAAAATGATAACAAGGTTGAAGTTAAACCGAACAGATAGTTTGAACAAATATGCTTTTACTCAGAGGTGATTACTCCTTATAACGATATTCTGATTGATAATAATGTGCAATGGATATTAACAAGTTAAATACCGATTTCTAAGTTAATTAGATGTCTTGGTCCAACAATCCAATTTTATTATTAAAAAGGGTTATCAATTCCATTGGTCCTGTAAATTAATTACTACAATTAATCATTCTATTTATTCGTATTCTGCATGATTTATTTGTTTCTTTTGATATCAATGGTCATGAAAATCAAAATGAGTTGTACAGTTTGGTCCACTAATACAGTTTAGACATATGCATACAAGATTATTTCCTTGTAACTTAACCTAGGATTTGGTCAATCACTAGTCATAAATATGTATATGGATCACATATATTATGATACAAGTTAATTTAGTAAGAATGGTCATCTATACTAAATATAACTCAGTTATAAGTTTCAAAGATAGATTCTTAATACGCATGAGTCGGTTAAATAAACATGCAAAGTAAATTATAAAACATGCAATATCCGATTTTATATCAATCAAAACATAATTATAAGTTTCATCTAATCTAAGTAAAAACACAAAGGAATTACTCCATAATCATAAACATGCAACACACTGAATATTTAAGAAAGCTAAACATAGTAAGCAAACCGAATATCCGAGCTATGATGTTTCTTGATCGTTCGTGGCTACCGCTAGCAAAGCTTCGTTTCTTGAGAGGAGAGGTCGAGATGAAGGATATAGAGGGTGATATTCTCCAGGTGTGGAGTTTATATCTCTGAATGTGTGTCCAAAACAACAAGAAAAAGCCTCTATTTATACTACTGGCCAGCGTAGATCGCGTCGCGATCCTATAGAGGATCGGTTCGCGATCCAGTGTGAATTGCGTTTGGCAGTTGGCCGCTACTCTGACTTTGCGTACTGTGGTTGGTGGGTCGGGTCGCGATCCTCTATGAGATCGGGTCGCGATCTCTGTAAGGTCGCGATTTTGAGACGTTTGTCGCGATCCTTTGGTCAGCAATTGTTACGCATTCGTCATAAGGTAGGGTCGCGATCCTATTGGTGATAGGGTCGCGATCTAGGCCTGATGGAATTATTTCTTCGTTTTTTCGCCCAAAATACGCTCTTTTTGGCTCTTTCTTTCTCGATAGTTCTTTTACTCCTTTTTCTTCATTCCAAGGCTGGAATTCAGCTCCTTCTTCTTCATATAGCAATTTCCTCCTGTGTTTTGGTAATTAAAATAATTAAGTACCTTTTATCTTGAAATTAAACCAAAAACACATTTTTAAGCACTCGATATTGCCCGAAATATATGTATAAATGAGGCAATATCAACCGTCACATGACAAACACAAAGACTTGTTTGATTCTCCAATCTCCACTTACATGCTACAGGTAGTGGAAGAAACAGAAAATAATTGTTATTCTAAACGCCTAAGTCATCAACATAGGAATCCTGATTATATTGGATTATCAAATATACATCAGCCTAATTTTAATACAACAGAAAAAGATATTCCTAACTTTGATTTGGGGATATCCCAGGAATTCGGGATTGTGTTAGCGGATCAATATGGGCCGACCATCAATCTTGGTGGACGCGAAGTGAGGATACCTCTTGTAAACTGTGACAACGAGGTTGAGGATCCAATGGATGAGATCCCATTGAGTAAAAGAATTAGGAAGCCTTCAATCTATAAACTATCTCCGTATTTGAACAAACAGGTTCAAGTCGTAGAATTTGTAAAGCCAATTGAGGTTAGAGTATCAGATTGGTTGTTTCAGCTGGCCGGTGATCCCGAGTAAGTGTTATACATATAGTAATATAATATTTAAATGGTTATACTCATTATTGTGTCATTTTTTGGTTGTCAGGTTTTCATTATTTGAAGCTAAGAATGGCAATTATGCTAAAAGAGTAAACATGGAGACTTTTATGCCAGATGTTGCTGTGGATGTAAACGCGGTCAATTCATGGTGTATGGTGATGAATCACGAAGAAGGGATAAGGAAGAAATCTGGGCCAGCAAGATTGTTTTTCAATGTTATAAATATGGTTGTGATATTAATAATCTCAATTATTTAGTAAATGTACAATACAAAGTAGTATGCTAACTAAGGAATATGTATATGTTACAGGATTATGTTGATTTAGGAGATTTTATGGTGAATCTGAATGACTCGTATAAAGCATTTTCAGCATATGTTACAGAATTCATGAAGACAGTTAAAGGAAAAGACAAATGGAAGAATGTTGAGCTGGTAAGTTTACAATTTAATTGTAATAAAATGCACAATGTTGATTATGTTTTTTATAAATGTAATCTACATATTAATACAACAATATCTAGTTAAATATAGTATTTTCATCTGGTAAGCAAACCCACAGTAATATGTTGTACACATGTAATGAGAAATGTATAATACGCACGTGTATATGTATAGTCTAAAGTGTGTATATGCACGTATGTAAGTTTAAAAACACACCTGCATTCTATTACAAATTTTTGGTCAAGTACATGTACATTATTTTTGCATAGATTTATTGTAAATGTAAGAGCATATATCCACATACGTGAGTTTAATAACTTATAACCTTAACAAAATGTGAATGCTAAGTATATGTACATATGCATACATAAAAATATGTACATCTCTTAGATTTGGTATGTACATCTTCACCCCTGTTTTCTGATCTGTACATATCACAAGAAAGGGTGCGTACAAAAATATGTTAATTAACCTGCAGCACACCGTGCATATACACATATGTTGGTTAATTTCATATATTCAAATATATAAAGAAATGTACAACAGTTATTTTTGTTATTTAGATATGGTCTATTGTTATGTGACTTGTACATTAGCATATATAAAAAATGTACATAATCACATTGGACTGTCTAGAAACATGTCTAGACACATATATTACTTGCATATCATATGTGCATACGTACTTCTAGTGTACATGCACACACTTACTGTTCATAGATGCATATCATGTACATATACACATTCAGATGAGTCGTTCATATGCACTTGGAATCTACATATACACATATACTTAGAAAAATATGTGTACATACGTACATTTGGTGTACATGCACACACATACAGAATGTAGACATATAATAGTTTGTGTCATGTGCTGAGGTCTACATGTATGTAACATAGGTCGTATTATTAGTTTACAAAATTTTCCATATACTTTAGTAACACATATGTATTATCCATATGAAGTACATTTACATTTTCACATAAATACATCAGAAAAATTCACTTCATGTGTATTATCCATATGAAGTACATATGTAGACATATTATTTAATGTGCTTATTTTAGTTATCCATCAACTGTAGATACACACAACTGTTGTACACATGTTCATACAATGTACTTATACACAATGTCACTGTGTCAGATTAGTGCACATAGTCACATTTAGGGATTTGTATAATGTGTTGTTTGTTTGGTGTTTGTTCTGCAGGTGTTCATCCCGGTATACCAAGGTGAACGTTACTATCTTATTGTATTTGATATCAAGCGAATATCAATTACTTTGATGGATAGTACAAAGGATTTCCCGGAGTCCCTTTACCATAATGTACCTCGAAGACTGGTTAGTTCTTAAACTCACCCAATTACACTATTAACTTACCATTAGTGAATCTAAATTACTGGTTTTTTTGTAATATCACAGGCTCTGTATTTTTCTAATTTACTGGTTGAGCTGAAACACAAAGCTGCGGAATCTATTAGGAAAGAAGATGTCAAGTTTGCAAAATTGAAATGGCAGAACAATGGAACAGACGTAGATGGTGGGGTTTTTTTGATGAGACATATGGAGACGTACAAGGGTGGGCCTATTAGCAAATATGACAGCGGATTGCTAGTTGATTCGGAGGAGCAGTCGCGTCAAATTCGTAAGCTGCGAAAGAAATATGCAACAAAGATCTTGTTAAGCAGTTTGAACATACATGTAGACTTGGTGTTGAATGAATCAGACGCATTTGCTAGATTACCAGTTAAAGAAAGGAAGAAAATATTGATGGACGCTTACAAAAGTAAGGCAGAGAGGTTTGGAATCTAGTAGTGATATGGAATATCTTTTTTTGATGCTTAAGATAGTTTTAAAAGACAGAAATGTTTGTTTAACTGGATAATAGGTTTGGTATGCTTGAATGGTAGACTTTCTTTTGATTATAATGTGTATTTTATCATGTTTTTTTTATTGAACTTTAGTTTCTAATTTGCTTATTGTAAATCAATATATGTGCACATAATGCACATGTGCATACTAGTTAAATTAATTAAAATGTGCCTATGTGCATTAGTTCACTAATACCCATATGCACATACAAATCTACACCTGCACATACGCACACAACCACACACATGAAACAAATATATACGTGCATATGCGCAGACACATACACATACACATAAAACAAACAAAAAACGCATGTGCAAAGACACATACACATAAAACAAGCCAAAACCATTCAGATGTGTAATTGTGGTCCTAATACGCATGTGCAATCACACATAGACATAAAACAACTGATTATATATACATCATACACACATACAACTTAAAAAATGTTGATAAGTGCATATGTGCAGATAATACGGATTCCCACTCACACATAAACAGAAAACGATTTATTAATATGTGCATACATGCATATGTTGACATAATTCGCATGTGTATTCATACATACAGATCTACACCTGCATATGTTAATACTAGTAAAATTAATTAAGATATGCCTATGTGCATTAGTTCACTAATACCCATATGCACATACAAATATAAACCTGCACATTCGCATACAACCACACATATGAAACAAATATATACGTGCATATGCGCAGACACATACACATACACATAGAACAAACAAAAAACGCATGTGCAAAGACACATACACATAAAACAAGCCAAAACCGGTCAGACGTGCAATTGTGGTCCTTATACGCATGTGCAATCACACATAGACATAAAACAACTGATTATATATACATCCTACACACATACAACTTAAAAAATGTTGATAAGTGCATATGTGCAGAAAACAATTTATTCAACATATGCATACGTGCATATGTTGACATAATTTGCATGTGTACACATACATACACATCAAATCAGATTAATGTGTGCATTTTTTTCATACATGCCTATGTGCACGGATGTACGTATACATGCACATACACATAATTTTTTTGTTCAATCTGATATTCGTGATTGACTATATGCAGATACACCGACTTTTGTACGATTAAACAAATGTTGTATTAGTCGCACACATCTGTTTACAACATGAATATGTAAATAAACGTAGAAACTTCCACTAAAAATAATCAAATCGTTTATTCATTTTTAAAATAGTTAAAAACCATAAAAATTAACGCAAAACAATACTATAAGAATTCCTCATGAAAATTAAATGAACTATTTCTTTGCTAGAGATTTCATTTTCGCTGAATCCTTTCTTTCTGGACAATTCCTTCTGTCGTGCTTTTCAGTCGGTGCAATCTTCTTATCACAAAATGTACACGTTCTCCAATCCTTTTCCGCGTTGATCATTGCAATTTCTCTTTTGCTTTTTATACGCTTTCCAGTCCCACCCCCTTTGTTGTGTATGTTTTCCGGATTACGTATCGAAATTTCAGCAGGTTTAGTCACTCCAATTGCTGCCTCCATTCTTTCAGTTCTTGAACGTGTGTCTCTTGCAGGTGGGTTGTCTTGTATTTTCCTTTTGATCTCTTTTTGCCACTCTATTAATTTCATTATTGCATCCTTATCATGTACAACCATGTCTATACACTCGCGAACTATAGAATAAACATCTTGCACCTTTGTGTATTCCTCACGACTAATCTCACCAAAATATGTGCTTTTCTCTAGATCCTTCATATGTATGATACCTTTCTGGCCATCGCTGGATTAAGTATTTGCAAGGAATGGTCTTCATGAATGTTTTTTTCATAATACACAAAATATGCCTGCATATAAGACTCCATAATGTTCAAACAACATGCAACAACATTCAAAGGTCTCTCCGTCTTTGTAAACTTTAACCTGCCATCATCAGATGATTATAAGAAAACACATTACTAGATACATTCAATTTGTTGATCATTAATTAAAAATCTGACCTGATATCGCCATTCCCCATCATTATCACTCAAAAACTCCTTAGATGATGCATTAAAAAACAAGCTTTTATTTTGATCCTTTTTGGGCATTAGTTGTTCCAAAACTATGTATGATTCATACTGTTCAAGGGAAATACAAGAACTCGGTGAGCATGTCCATACAGAGTCTTCTATTTCCTTTTGGAATATGTAAAATATTTTATGAGTATAAAAATTCGCTGCTTATGCTTCTAGAGGTAGTTTGTCACGAGTCCAGGTATCTTTGACATGGATGTAAACTCTGTGGTTGATTGTATGTTTCTCTGTTTATCCATTGTTGCATCAAACTTACACATAAACATCAACAAATTCGACTTCCTTGACATGAAACCTTGGAAAAAAAAATTTTCACTCTCTGATCTCGATGTCGTGTGCATCAACCCAATCAAGGGGGTATTTTGAAAATACGCAGGTATCTGACAACGCATAGTGATATCAAGTATTTTAGGCGTTGTTGAGCCCTGTTCTTGATAAAATTATATCAAATATGTCTGGGTATTCTCACTTTTCGTGCCAGGACTTGTTTGGAGAAAAAGGATAGAAACAGGGACTAAAAGTGTACAAAAGGAAGAAGTTGGGAAGGAATGAAAAATCAAGAGAACTCGTACGCGCGCCGTGGGAATAAACTATGCGCGACGCGGGCTTAAGGCGGTGGAACACATTTAAATTCCGAAGAAACGGGAAAAGATAAATACGCGCGCCGCGGATTTCATTTCTGTGCGGCGCGGTTGTGCGAAATTTGCAAGTATAAATAGATGCATTTCCAGCCGAAAACCCTAGCAAAGACCCGGGTGTAAAATCGACCTTGAAGCTCTTTGACTCCAGGATTCCATTTCAGAAGACTCTCAATTGGTATTTTATGATTTTTGATTTAATTTCCTTTTTAGTAGCAAGTAGTTTTGTAGCTAAAGTCTTTGGGAGTGACAACCACTGACTTTGAGCCCTTAGGTTTCTGTTTAGAAACATTTGGTTACTGATTCTGTATTTGGAATTCGGATTTGGTGATTGGAATCATTCGGTTACATTTTATGTTAACATTTCGGTGTTTTTGGATGATTGTGTTTGATTGTTTGTGCTGAATTGTGTTTGGACCTTATTGGGACTGTTTTCCTTGGTTGAATTCAGTAGCTAATTAGGTTATTTGGTAAGCATTAAACCTTGGCTAGTAACTGTTCCATAGGACTTTAACTAGTGGTAGTTTATGCTTTGCTTGGTTTGGCTAGTTTGGATGCCTTTGATTGCTTCTAATTCAGAGATGTACTTCTGATTTCAGAAAGTGACTAGGTCATTTGGACATAGCTTAGCTTGGCTTTGGTGTTTGATTATTGTTTCAATTGCTAGTGATTAGGAAAATAGAAACCAGATCCTCCGACTATAGCTGTGACACTATTAGTTGGTAATCTCTCATCTAGTCTAACCACGAAGCTCCTGTGGATCGACCCTGACTACCGCTATACTAGTGTGTGTGTTAGGTTTTCTCTTATTTTTGACCGCACGACGACCTCTGCGTGTGTCAAATTTTGGCACCGTTGCCGGGGAGCTGTGCGCTTAGATTAGGTGATTTGTAGGATTTAGTTTCTGATTTTGATGTTGATTTTAGTTTGCTGATTTTTGGTATGCGTACATCCTTATCATGGGTGATTACATGTACCCGGATCAGTATGATTATTATGAAAATCCGGCCGACACCTATTACGAGGATGATTGTTATAATGAATCATTTGATGACAATGGATGGCGGACCGAGGAGTCATCTCAGCCTGAGACTTTTGTAACTTGGGCCCAACTTTGGGTACTCATGGATAACACATACCAAGTGCAGAAGGACCAGGCTGATGCTCTCGTAAGATTGCAAGCTTCTTTAGATCAATTAGAGAAAAGTTGGGAATCGACACCACCCTCGCCAGAATCTGAGGCGAGTGATTTTTGTACCAATGATAATGTGTGTGAACTTGCATCACCTGAATATGTGATGGAAGGGCATGCACCTTGGGAAAGTCAAGAGACCACCGAGATGGTCGAAACTGTTGTTGAGGAAGAGGTTGTAGGTGACAATGCTATCTCTGACTCGACAGCTTTTGATATGTTTGATGTTTTTGAAAATGCTAATAATGTTGATCTGGTGATGTGTGAACCCATACCATCACCAGACGATTTGATTGATGAGGATGTTGTGGAGGGGGCTGTAAGTGACAGTACAGATCCCAGCCCAACGATTCCCGAGACTGTTGAATTTGTTGGGGAAGGGGGTGTAGATGACAATATTACCCCCGAACCTAGAATTTTTGAAAATTTTGAGAAATTTGAAAGTAAGGATCCGATGATTGGTGACTCTGTACCACCATCAGATCAAACCAGTCACCCACTCTTGGTCCCGATCCACCTGTTGGACGATGATCAAGAAGTTGATGTTGACGAATTAATATTTGAAAATAATAAACATGATTTTATCACCACTCATGATCCATTCATGAATGAAAAATTAGATGTGATCAATACCATCGATGAGGACATATGGAAGCATCCCGATATGTTGCCTTCCGATCCCATTCGATTGGAAAATCTTTATTGGCATTGCAAGCCAAAATTGCATACTGAAGATAGCACGTGGGACACTGGCAAAATGAGATCTATAAAACAACTACTGGGAGCGGCACTGGGCGCGCTTCACGTCAAGCCAGTGATTTTGAAGAGATATAGAAGGAAGGACCGAGCTTGGAGGTTCAAAGCTACTTCCAAGCACTCGTGGGAAACCATCAGAAGACGGCGGCTAGGTAGCAACAGGAGAACCAACAAGCCATTCGACCCAGGAAAGTTTGAGGAGCAGTGGGTCAGCGAAAGGACGGTGGTGACTGAAAATCAGCGAAGGAAGAAGGCATACGATCCACCGTAGCTGTAGTAGGAATAATACGTCTGGCTGAAGACGTTAAACTTAGCGCTTGTTGGAAGGCAACCCATCGTGTCATAAGTTAGGATATATTTCTTAAAATAAAAATACAAAAATACATCAATCTTTTTGCAGGTACTAGTGGTTTGAAATAAGTGTGGGGTCATTTGAGAAATTTTGAAATTTTTGAAATCCGCACCGCGGGTATTGGAAGTACGCGACGCGGGATCGTAAACCAACCCGATGCGCAGGGGTTGATTTGGTGACACGCGCGCCGCGCAAAGTGAAAACCCGCGACGCGGTATATGATCAGTCGGTTTTTCTCCTTTATAAGGCGAACCACGGCTCGCACGACCCACATACGACCCGGAGCTCTGGTGATTGAAATTTTCTTGCAATTTTTCTTGCTCATTTTGTTCCCACTACCAAGGTATGCCATTCTAACTATCTATTACTCGTTAAAACTAGCGATTAGGTAGTTAATTTTAGTGATTTGCCCCAAATAGTTCAAACGTAGAATCACTAATGCTAGCTTATAGGGTGTTTGTTTTGCCGAATGAAGACCCTAGATGAGCTAGTCGGTACCTAGGCTACCTTGTGGTATGATTAAATTGAGATTTAGCAGGTTAAAATGAGGATTTGATTCGGGGTTTTGAAACAGCCGCACGCCGCGCCGCGCCCTTGCTCTTGGGCCGCGCCGCGGTGCGGCTGGGAAGACAAGGACTGATTTTGCAAAAAATTTTTGTTTTGTGGATATATTTTCTTTTTGCAGATGATGTTCAGATTAGAGCACGCTTTCCTCCAGTTCCCCGCGGAGCTGGCCAGTTCTGTTGAGTATACCTCGCGGAGGGATGCTTTGAGGAGTCGTCGGGTGCTAGAGGCGACAGTCATTGATCGAGATATTCTGAGAGACGCAGGGCTCTGGGGTGCGATCGAGTCGTTCTTACATCGCACCTGGACCCACGAGGAGGCGTCATTCACGTGCAGAGGTTGGGACCGGATCATGGCCACTGACGAGGATGTGGTCTACACGGAGCTTCTCCTGGAGTTCCTGTCTACGGTCCATTTCGCTCCCAGGGCGGGAGACCCGCGTTCCAGGCTCGTACGTTTTCGTTTGGGAGGTGAGCACAAGGAGTGCAACCTCCGGGAGTTTGGGAGGCGCACAGGCATCTACACTGCCGCGGACCTCCAGCACCGATTTTTCACCCGGTTCTTCGGGTCCTGCATTCAGGGGGAGCCGGAAAGGGCTCCCAATATGGAGGTTTGGGCACCACTGTCCAACGTCAGGTACGAGGCGGGGACCTCGAGGGAGAGCCACCTACGCGATCCACTCCACCGTCTTATGCACCGGATCGTCTCCACCTCCATCATGCAGCGGGAGGGAGGCGAGAAGGTGTCGGGGGACGACGTGACATTTTTGTGGGTTCTCCTCGACCCGTCCCGGTTCCTCCACCTCCCTTTCGCCCTTGCGACCGCTCTCTCCACCCAATCTACCGGCGCCTCCACCAGCAGTCCACTAGCCAGGGGGTATTTTATTACCCGCCTGGCCCGTTCCTATGGCATCCTTACTGCCCCCGTGGCAGCTTCTTTGACTGCTCTGCCTCCATCGCGCACTACAGCACGCACCTTGGAGAGGATGCGGCTCATTGATCTGCAGCGTCTGGGGCAGTACATCCGGGCACCTACCGAGCCTCTTCAGGCACCCCAGCCTGCGTATGCTCAGCCTGGCAGGAGACGTAGGAGGCCAGAGCCAGTGCCAGTACCAGAGCCCGCAGCCCCGACAGAGCTATATCAGGAGGACCTAGCAGCCAGGGTTGCCAGGATCGAGGACCAGCTCGAATGGATCGGGCAGGTACTTATTCAGATCGCATCAGTGCAGGGCCAGCACCCCCGACCATTCCCAGCCAGAGCCCACGATCATGAGGCCGGACCCTCCAGGCCGCCTGGTAGTGATTGATGTATCTTTTTCTTTCTTCTTTTTATCTTTTTTGGGATATATGTACAAACTTATGACACTTCTATTTGTATATTTTGTTCATGTTTTTATTTTTTTTCATATGTGTTTTTAATGTGTTTGTTAAGTGATGCATGACATACCAATTTGAGAAGGAGTTGTCTCAGACAAGTGTGGGGTCACCGTGCCCCCTCCACTTGTCTCGACCACCGGCGTGTTCACTGTAGCGCTACAACTCCAGAATACGAAATCAAGGATCCGATTGTACGCATTATACCTGTGATATTGAGCACCAAGCAGTCTATCGTCCAAAAGGGGTAACTCTTTCTCCCTTGTTTTGAAATAATTTTGTACAACGGGGACGTTGTACGGTTTTAAGTGTGGGGTGTGGACGGTCGAAAGAGATTTTTTTGAAATCTTTGCAGAAATGATCGATTTTTCAAATTTTTAGCAATATTTTTCAAAATTTTTAATAAATTGCAATTTTGAAATGAATGGTTTGTGATTGTGATAGCATTAGTATTTTTCAAGAAATACTGTTTAGTTGTGATCATGCTATTAGTTAGTCAAATAAGTTGAGTTTTACGAGTTTAGAAGATTGAGCTGTTTTAAGATTGGAATTTAGGAAGGAAAAGTCAATCTGTGGCCTTTGTTGTTCGAGCCGGTAGGTCTAAAATGGGTGGGCCTTATGCACCTTACCACCTAAGATCGCCTAGTCTGGGATGGTATTTCTGAAAGCTCGCTACACGGACAACATCGAAAGTCATGGACAATTCCTTAATGGCCTTTAGAATCTGAATGAGTAAGTACACTTCATTGTGGACAGAAAGTTTGTAATCAAGGGTTCTCTAGAAAGCCATGAATTCCAAAGAACAAGTCAATTATGTTTTCGCGAACTATTCCACTCTAACTCAAAAAGAGCAATAAACTTTGAAACTGAACACAGTCAGAAATTGTTTGATTCTTTATTATAATTTGTTAAAAACTCTCTTGCTTGGGGACAAGCAAGGCACAAGTGTGGGGTGTTTGACAACGCCTAGTGATATCAAGTATTTTAGGCGTTGTTGAGCCCTGTTCTTGATAAAATTATATCAAATACGTCTGGGTATTCTCACTTTTCGTGCCAGGACTTGTTTGGAGAAAAAGGATAGAAACAGGGACTAAAAGTGTACAAAAGGAAGAAGTTGGGAAGGAATGAAAAATCAAGAGAACTCGTACGCGCGTCGCGGGAATAAACTATGCGCGACGCGGGCTTAAGGCGGTGGAACACATTTAAATTCCGAAGAAACGGGAAGAGATAAGTACGCGCGCCGCGGATTTCATTTCTGCGCGGCGCGGTTGCGGGAAATTTGCAAGTATAAATAGATGCATTTCCAGCCGAAAACCCTAGCAAAGACCCGGGTGTAAAATCGACCTTGAAGCTCTTTGACTCCAGGATTCCATTTCAGAAGACTCTCAATTGGTATTTTATGATTTTTGATTTAATTTCCTTTTTAGTAGCAAGTAGTTTTGTAGCTAAAGTCTTTGGGAGTGACAACCACTGACTTTGAGCCCTTAGGTTTCTGTTTAGAAACATTTGGTTACTGATTCTGTATTTGGAATTCGGATTTGGTGATTGGAATCATTCGGTTACATTTTATGTTAACATTTCGGTGTTTTTGGATGATTGTGTTTGATTGTTTGTGCTGAATTGTGTTTGGACCTTATTGGGACTGTTTTCCTTGGTTGAATTCAGTAGCTAATTAGGTTATTTGGTAAGCATTAAACCTTGGCTAGTAACTGTTCCATAGGACTTTAACTAGTGGTAGTTTATGCTTTGCTTGGTTTGGCTAGTTTGGATGCCTTTGATTGCTTCTAATTCAGAGATGTACTTCTGATTTCAGAAAGTGACTAGGTCATTTGGACATAGCTTAGCTTGGCTTTGGTGTTTGATTATTGTTTCAATTGCTAGTGATTAGGAAAATAGAAACCAGATCCTCCGACTATAGCTGTGACACTATTAGTTGGTAATCTCTCATCTAGTCTAACCACGAAGCTCCTGTGGATCGACCCTGACTACCGCTATACTAGTGTGTGTGTTAGGTTTTCTCTTATTTTTGACCGCATGACGACCTCTGCGCGTGTCAGTATCCAACGCTCTCTCATGTTGTACATTTCTTTTAACCATTTGTTGTCATGTAGTTGAAACTCTTCTATCAACCCTGTCCATTTGTCTTCAAATATATGTGGACTAATGCATGAATTCCAAATAAGACGTTGTAACCTTTTTCTGAAATCCGTTTCGTATATTATTTTAGCAGACACCTACAAAGAAATTTCTAATGTTAACATCCAACATTTATTATAAATATATTATAGAGATTTACATTAAATAACTTTAACAATGCGAACCTTATCTGTTAATTTTTTCCCAATGTGCCACATACATAAACGGTGTGTGGAATTATTAAACACACGCTCCACAGCTTTTGCCATTGCTGCGTCCTGATCTGTCACTACTATATTTGGTTCTTTCCCAAACGAAGACTTGAATGCTTCCAACAACCATATATAGTACTCTGATGTCTCTCTTGCTAGCAGGCCAGCGCCAAATGTGACACATCGTTTGTGGTTGTCAATCCCAGTAAACGGAACAAAAACCATCTTATACCTGAATGCAACATTAACGTAATTAAAATATACAACCATATATACAACTTAAAATATATGCTATTGTATTAACCTTACTTGTTTGTACGGAATGTAGCATCAAAAGATACAACATCACAGAATTCAGAGTAATTTCTTTTTGCAATTCCATCAGCCCAAAATAGAGCCCTAAGTTCATCCTTCTCCAACATGTAATGGAACGAGAATGATGGATTGTTCTTGCTTTGCTGGTTCAGTAGGTTTACCACCATGTTTGCATCACTGTCTCCTATATGGCAGTTGAGGTCACTTGAATAATTGTTGTAGTCTATCTTTTGTGGACCTTGATTTTTGTAACCACCTTTAAGTCCAGTGACAATTCCATGTGCCTTTGTTGATCCAATATTAGATGTATAGAGATGATTTATCATATGTTCATCAGAAAAACAAAGTTTTCTACAATGTTTTGACATGTGAATGTTCTCCTTTGTGTACAACTCATGATTGTGATTTTTTTCAAATGTAACAACAAAATATTGTTCAGTACCTTTTACATTTTTAAATCCAATTCTTGCAGGGCAATCTAGTCTTTGACTAGGTAGTTTTCTCTTTTTATTCATAGATTCCTCTTTTAAAGAATCAATTTTTGTGGTTGTCTCGTGTTCCTTCTTTACTACAAAAAAGGTATTTGTAAGTAATAACCCCGTCTTTTCTCTTGGTAGACCCCTTCCTTGGATCAAAACCTGCCTTTTTTGCATACTCCTTGTAGAAGTGAATACCATCATCAAGTGTCTCGAAACAATGTTTCAATTTAGGCTCGGCCCCTTTTTTAACGTTTGGAATCCATGACACAATTTTTGTACCTCCTGGTGATCTAACTTCTGTACTGCTTAGCTCATCTTCAATGTCAACATCGTCTGACATAACATTGAATAAAGTTTTAATGTTTTAATTATCACGTAAACAAAATGTGCATATACACATTTGTATGATTCAATAAGAAAACGCTAATTATCAGACTTTGTCGTGAATATATACATATAATGAGATATTTGTGTTAATGCATATATACAGTTATACACATACGGTGTATGCATCTACATAAATGAAATCATGTAGCATGATGCATATACACACACGTGAGCATGGTACAATTAGGTATAATATGAATTATTCAGTATGTATACTTACTATATTGGACATGGTTCGAATCATCAACAGCCTCTGTAATACAATAATCTTCTAAATTTTCTTCACCGCGTCTGCATCCATCATCCTCTATATTTGTATCAATGTCATCGAATATGATATCATCGTGATTTCTAAAAAGATCGTTCCTGAGATTAAAAAGAACACATTAACGTAAAGGTGTTATTGGTTTCACATAAACATGATTCAACTAATTGATTATATACCTAAACAATATTGATTCTTCCATAATATTGTCACTCGATTCACCATTACTGAAGTTCATGGAGAAGAAGAAGATAAGCTCTGATAAAAAATCGTTATGATGATTGATGATGAATTGAATTGGCAATGTCAATCATAATTCCGAATATTAATGAAGTTTCCTATATTGATGGAGCTGTTACGATTTTTTTAGATATTTCATTATAATTACCTAAAATAATAAAATGGCAATTGACAAGCATGCCTTTCTATGTTTCAACCAATCAGAATTGGTTCTAGGTTCCTAGGAAAATTTTGGTTCCTTCTTGAAATGGAATATATATATATATATATATATATATATATATATATATATATATATATATATATATATATATATATATATATATATATATATATATATATATATATATATATATATATATATATATATATATATATATATATATATATATATATATATATATATATATATATATATATATATGTTTTATCCTTTTGTAAACAATCATAGTATATTTCCGATTTGCAACCTTTGTGTCCAAACAACTTATCTAACCATTTGGTTTATCCTTTTGTACTTTTCCAAATTATTAGTCTTGATTTTTTTTCTTATAAAAGAATACTTTTTCGACGTACGAAAAACTTTTAGATTGTTCTTTATGCATGAACAATTTTAATTTTATTTTGTTTTGGTCTACCAGTCGTTCATTTCACTGTCAATATCTCATCAATGGCAAAAAGATGTTTTTTTAGAACGGCGAAAATAGATGCCCGTATATTTCTTTCTTTAACCTCAAATTTTACATCCAGAATTTTTTTGTGCAAGAAAGTTATTTGAAAATCAGATTTGATCATTTTATATTTACAATTTAATTGTTAATCTCTAAAGTATTAGATCCAAATCTCAAATTATAAATTACATTTATGGTTACTCCGTGTTGTGCAGATAACATTTATATTTTTTACGATCTTGATAAATGTATGTTATTAGAAGGAATTATTTCGTTTTCATGTATTATGAAATATGAATGATAATTGTTATATTGAACTGATATATAATATAAGAATTATTATAAATATATAACAATATAAATATATGCCAAAAGCATATTATCTTAATGGCAAGCGGGTTTCAAATAAAAAAAGTAATAAATAAATAAACTTCTTATTTATGGTCTTTTAACTATCTTGATAGATATATTTTAAAATTATATTATCTCAATAACTTTTATCTGTAGGCTATGTTTGTATATAATTATATGTTTTAGTTGATATTATTTTTAATTATTATTAAATTAATTAGTTTAATCATAAATTATTTGGATATTTTTTTGGTTCCGATCATAATTATCGTTTAAACTATCAAAATTTGTTTTCAAGTAATACAAAAGTGACGTGTTCTACTGTGCTTACCTTCTCTTTTTTGTTTTCTTTCAACTCTTACATGGTTTGATCACCCAATCATTAAGACAATAAATAAATTAAATTTATATAAAAATATATGTTCCTTTGATATATTAAATTATAAACAGACGAGTTCGTCTAGATATCTATCATAAGTAAAAAATACTCTATATTTGCTCTTGATCGTGCACTGACATAATGTGGGTATTAAGGGTGGACTTTATTATTCGTAGCGACTTATGCTTAAATATGTTTGAAAGCTCATCATATGAACGTAAATTCCAGGACTTTAACAAAGTTAACGTTGTAATAACCAGGTTCGAAGATTGTTAACAACTGGTTATCATTTAAGTTATGATTATTTAGGATGAATGAAATTTGATATGAAAGTATGAGTTATAATAAATTGATTGTTTTGATGAAGTTATCGAACTAGTATTAAATTTCAAGGTCATGATTGTTTGATTACAAGTTTTATATTTCAGCTTACATTATATTATAAATGGTATTTATAATTTTAAAGGAGTTGGTTACTATACAACTCTCAACTTATGTCATCCAATTTTGTATGAGGCCATCAAAGCTACTTGGTTGTTGGCCTACCAATATAATTCTTTTATTACGTTTGACATTCAAGATATAAAGAGGATAACGCCAAATTTTAGTCTTTGATACAAATTAAACCAATTTTAAATTGATGGGTGTACCCTAAAATGTATTAAATAATAAAGACAGTTATATTAAAAATAACTAAAATGCAAATATGATGATATATTGTCTTAATTTTTAATTTGATCATGAGAATCAAAGAATCATCAGAATCAAAGAATCATTAAGAAGAAAGTTGTAATTTACAAAAAGCATGATCTAGACTAAGATTAATGGAATAGGCGACCATTATTGGTTCTAACAAAGGGCACATATGACAGCTAATTTGGTTCATATCATCGTAAATATAACTTTTTGCAAACAGATTAATGGAATAGGTGATCATTATAGGGACTTTTTGACAAATTTCCCAACAAATTAAATATAAAATAAGTCACATGTTATTCTTTACATCGTCTATTGAGTTACACCATGTATGAAACAATTGTTACTGTTCTAAATACTATACATAAGTGGTTGTTTGATACTTGTTGATTGAGTCAATGTTTGACCCAATCAGGTTTATACTGAAGCTGACCGGATAAGATGTAAATTTTAGGTCTTATGAGTTATGACCGAATCAATAGTAAATTTTAGGGTTATCAAACGGTCTGATTCGTATTGAGTCAGACGTAACCTTTTACTGAATCTAGTAAGGACAAATCAAACAGTATCTAATCTTATAACGTACTATAGAAAAGATGCGCTCTTAAAAACATGTGTTTTGGATATATATTGCTGAAAATTTATGTACTTTTGCTCTAGAAAATCCAACTACAAATAACCCAAAGTTAAATAATAATAAAAACCCATGATTAATTTCATGATTTACATGGTATAGCCACTTTTTTGATTCTATCAAATCATTACACTTAAACCTAAAATGTATCATCCAAACATTTTTAATTCTTTCTACCTTTGTTTTTCACTAACTTTCTCAATTCCTCAATATTTTTTGCTCAATAATTCCACAAGTTATCAATATCAACTTGACCACCCAAATTCATGCCATAATCTTGATCATCCACCAATTCAGTTTTCATGTTGTGTCGAAAGCTTGAATCAGTATTTCCGTCAATCAAGATTTTGAAAATTGACGGATCCTGCATCCAATTCGTGTCTTGATACTGAAAATTTTCAACGTTTGGAATCATTTGATTTGAAAGGAAAGAAACGCCATCATTTCTTGACGCCGTTAAAGAATTGCCTGAGCTCCAACTGGCCATCATTTCTTCGTTGTTTGGTTTTTGTTCTTCCATGGATTCGGAGAAGCAGGTCACGTGAGATGTCTCGGTTCTTGATCCTCCTTCCACACTTGAAATCTCCATTAATGGAGGCAAATCTGCGGACCCGAAATCGTGTTCATAATTATTTCCCGTCTTCATCCTCAAAAGCGCAGAAATCGAGATCTTTTTCCCGCCGGAACTCTTGTGGAAAACCCTACTAATCACCCATTCACCCTACAAAACACAACAATTTTCCAAGTTCAGAAAAATTCAATGACGAACTAAAATCATAAATTAAACGATTCCAGTCTGAGATTTGTCAATTTGTAAATTTTTTCCATTTTCAGAGATTCGAAAAGAACAGAGCAAAACAGAGTACTTGACGTTAATCCATGGATGTTATTCAATACCTTAGCTGATTTCGGGAGATTAATTTCTGAAAATTTTCCGTCTAATCGATATTCATGCATAACCCAATCAGTCTTTTCGCCTTTCGGAGCTCGTCCTTTATAAAACACAAGTGTTTTCTTCATACCCACGAGTGATTTCTCTTTGAAAATCTCTTTATCTTTGCCTGTAGCTTTCCAGTATCCTGCACTTGTAGCTCTGTTAGTTCTTGATCCAGTTGGGTACTTTCGATCACGAACACAGAAGAAGAACCATTCTTGCTCACCAAGCTTTGCCCGCCCTACAAAAGTGGAATTCAGTTTCAATAATCTAAAGATTGAAAAAACAGAGCACAAACAGGGGGATAAAAGTACAAGAAACAGAGCGCTTACATGGAAGCTCCCATGGCTCGACTTTGTTCAAATCGACTTCTCCGATTGCTCGAGGTGTGAAATTGGTATCAGAAACCTTTGGATAAAGATAGTGAGATATGAGTTCTTCATCTGTGGGATGAAATCGGAAACCGGGAGGGAGATCCATCCGTTCTTGGTGAACAAAAGTGTTTTCCATGTTTGTGAAAATAGTGTGTGAATTATGCAAGAATTATAGTAGAAATTGAAGTTGAAAGGAAGAATTCGGAGGTTTTGAAGATTGAAAAGTGTTCGTAATGAAGGGAAGGGGAATAAATAGTGGTTTTGGGGAGAAAGAAACGTGTCTTCCGAAACTACTTTGGTCTATTTGTTTTAATTTGTAAAGATTATGTTTTACCTTTTCCCGTTCCAAAACAAATATAAAATGAGAGGTGTCAAACTCGTGAGTTGCACGAGTTTTGCGAGTCAAGATGGGATCAAGCAAAAAAGGCAAAATTTTAGAATGAGTTGTATTAAGGTAAGATTGATTTGGTGGAGGAATTTTCACTTTTTCACAAAATTTGTTAATATATTGGCAAATTCTATCTATAGTTAATTTTGCGTGCGTTCCTATGGTTTCATGCCAAGTGGATCTATTTTCGGGTTCTTGGATCTATATTCGGGTCAGGTTTTTCCTCCGCCTCTAATGCTTCCCACCGCCTCCTCTTTACTCACCTTTACTCCACAGACTTCCATCTTCCATTCCCTTTCTCTCATGTTTCGATCGAGTCAAAAAAGGAGAAACATCGAGTGGCAGGAGGCGAATAACAGAGATATCGACATGGACAGGAAGACAACGACGACCGGTGGACGTGCATGTAGCAGGCTTTAGTGCCAGTGATGGCGAATGTGGACTAAGTAATCCTTTAGGAAGTCTAATTCACAATCTTCAGGAAATACTTCCTCTTAATCTCTATATGTTTGGCTGTTTCTGTCATGTGTTGCTTTCAAAGCTTCGTGAAGCTTGCAATCTCCCACTTCTCTCTTTTTCCCTGTGAAATTAAACAATGAAGACTGAGAATTTTAAAATTAAGGTTGAAATTGGCGAGATAATAGATGTTGAATTAGCGATATAAGAGAAGGATGGAGATTTACAGTTTTGCTTTTGCTTTTCTCCTTCTCGATGTAGGGTTTTGGTTTTCCAAAAAATCAGATAAGAGAGACGAGTCACCGGAGGTTGAAATTGCTTCAATATAACGTGGTTTCAAGATGTTTTAATTATGATCCGTTACTATGTATTGGGTTTCAATTGTCTGGTCTCAAATCCTTTTTCCAAATACGGTTGGATCTGCTATGCTTCATGGAGTAAATAGCTTCTTACAAGTATCTAAGCTCTATATTTTATATATGTTGCACAAGAAATATAGATTTATTTATGTTCCTTGAATTTTGATCGAATGTATACTAGCAGCAATCGAATATCATTTTTCCATTAAATTTTGAAGAAATCAGTTTTAAATGTTTAAGTAAGCTTATTAGATTATAATGTGATGATTATTTACAGTCAAAGCAATTTGAATGGGATAACCAGGTAAAGATTTGTTGCAAGAAAACTGATAATTTAGTGTCGATGCTCTCTAAATGCTTTATAGGAGAAATGGTTCTACTTGGTCCTATAAGTTTTCCTTTTCATGTTAAGTTATCCGTATACATTTAATATCCTTTTTGCTTTTTTGATAGAAAAGACAATGCCTTTCATATTCTTTAAATTCTCTCAATAGCCACCACCTTGATCTTTCTTAGTGGAAACAATCGTCTCTCACATAGGTTGTGTTCTATTTTTCAAGAATATCAGGTACTACTCTACAAATCCACCAGTTTTATATATTAATTGTTTTATATATTACATTTACAACGTACTCATCTCACATACGACCCCTGTAATTAGCTCATAAGTAGTTTTTTGCAGTAAATATTCTTAATTCATGTAGGGTTTGCATCATATTTTTATTTCTGTATTGGATCTCTCCATCATGATATGATTATCCTTAATTTATTGTACTTATTTTCATGAAAGTGAATACCTGCATGAATTTAAAGGGAAGATCAAAGAAAGTAAGTGTGATGGATGTTCAAGTAAGAGATAAGGGAATAAATGACAAAGTTTCGTTCTGTGATCATTGGTATTAATTATATGATGTTATATGTGTAATTTGATCTTCATAGCTAATGTATAATCTACTCATTTTATTGCTAGCTTATATATGTGACAATTCATACATGTGGTATTAACATCGATGTAATTGTTATTGAGGTAAGCTAAGAACGTTGTTAAACGCATAAAAAAGTAGCTCCAAATTAAAACTCGAAAGTCTAGCTTATTCTATGACTCTTATTTGTTGTTACAACATTAAATGAAGTCATTCAAGTAATAGAGATGCTAACTTTAGAGAGGTCATACTAGAGGATCGAACATAACATGCTCTTGCTTACTTTCACTTCCCATTTTCTTTTAGATTTTTTAGGTAAATGCAAGAAATAACAATGTACTTTGATATTATTATTTATCAGAGCATCCTACTTTAGTTTCTACAAAGTTGTACTTTCAACATTTCCTTTTTGAAGGAATCACACATTGAAAATTTTATGCATTTATAGCACTATATTTTTACTTTTTTTTATTAGGACATTGCACTCTAAAAACTATTTCCAATTATAGATGTTCCAGGATTGGTTCATATCTTTAGGAAACAAAACTTCTATAATTGGAAATATTTTTTACAGTACATTCTCTTAATAAGAAAAAAAATTAAAAATACAATGTTATAACTGCCTAAAATTTTCAAAACCCAATGCCTTAAAAAGAAAAGTGTTGAAACTTTAAAGTACAATTTTGTAGAAAATAAAATAGGATGTTGTGATAAACAACTAAATTATTGTCATTTTATACATTTACCTTAGAAGCACATTGTCATTTCACGCCATATTATATACATGTTGATATTTTTTTGGGCGTATTACGATACTTAGTTTCACAACTATTTGTTTGGGCGTATTACGATATTTTTTGGGCATATTATGTACATGTTGTGATAAACAACTAAATTAATGTAAATTATGTTTGATATTTACTTTCATTTATTTGTTTAGGGCTGATTGCAACTAATAGCAACATACTTTCGGTTATTTGTTTGTTATGGCTAATTATAGCATTGATTTTTCTTTTCTTTTTTAATTAACTGATTGTAGTTTAAAAAATCTACTAAATTATTTTCCAAGTACGCAATAGCTACGTACTTAGCACGTAATGATAATGAACTTTAACTATTTTTTCTGCCCATAACAACCACGAACCAGCGCATCCGGACCCGTGCTCTAGCACTCCTGAACCAGTGCAGAGCACGGGCTCAAGCTCGTTATATTAGAGACCCTTGTATTACAATGATTTATATTTGAAAATTATATTAATAATTTTATATTATGTTGTGATGCATTTGTATTGAAAATTGAATTTTTGTGTAAATTATTTGGTATTACAAAATTTTGAAAAATTAAACAGAACAAATATGTTACAGTGTAACCAAGAACCACTTGTTAAGAGAATATTTGAAAAAAGATATAACTAAACGGAGGAATTCATACCATGTTTCAAACCCCTAACCAACAATCAAACAAAAACATGCAAAAGAATTTTCCACATCATATTCTACCAAACCCCTTTGAAATTTATTTAAAGACGGTTTTTTCTTTGAAAATCGTTTTAGAAAATCCTCAAATCCCTAGTTGTAGTTTGGAATCACATTCCTGTTCATCCAAATCGTTGGAATCACAATCCTGGTCATCCAAATCCCTCAAACCAAGGCTCTGATACCAACTTGTAACTCCCCAAAATCAAGAGTAAAAGTTTTCATTTTAAAACGGTTAAAATACATGACACGTGTCGTCAAATAAAAACCATTCAAATGAAAACTTGGTATTCAAACATATAAATCGTATTTAACAAAAACATTTGTAAACATTATCCAACGGAAGACTTGATTATCAAAACCTCAGATGCGTTACAGTCGCACCGTGCTCCAAACTCAAGCCAGCAAATACCTGAAAAATAGTTAGGGTGAAAGAGTAAGCACAAAGCTTAGTGAGTTTCCAAAATACCACATGATTCATCACATAAAGCACAATCACAATAAGGTCACCGAGCTTGCCTCGAACAACCTGGCTCTCGGGCTTGTCCCAATCGCCTCGGCTAAGAACTCGCGAGCTTAGCCCGCTCTACCCGCCACCGATTACTCATTCTTTGGACTCTCGAGCTTGCCCCGATCCGTCTGATTATCAACTCAGTCTTTGACTCTCGGGCTTGCATCGATCCGTCGACAATCACATAAGGCATATCCAACACGTTACTACACACAATAATTGAGCTACCTACGCATGTAATTTCACCCATAGTATAATGAGAAGACTCACCTGATCCGCCAAGATAGACATCACACCCCGCGCGTGTCCTCAGATCCGTCAATACCAACTTCCGAACAAGGATAAACTTCACTTAGAACTACCTAAACCCCAAACAGGATAAACCTCTAAGATCGGTACCCCGAACCTTCAAGTTTGACCAAAAGTCAAATTGGTCAAAAATTCAACGGTCAAAGATCAAAGTCAAAGTCAACGGTCAACAACCAGTTAGCACCGCTATCTCCCCAAGATAGCTTCGCTAACTAAGAACAGTCTCAAACTTCATCACGAACCATGATTGAGTTAGCGTCGCTAACTCCTCTGTTCAGCCAAAAATCCTCAAAAAGCTCTTAATCCAATAAGTCATGGTCTTAAACCTTTCAAGACCCTTCCAAATAGTCTCAAGATCCATAAAAATCCTTATTTTATCGATCAATCAAGACCATGCAAGTTCATCAACAAGATTTATGTCTAAAATGGTCCAAAACTCAATAAAAACCACCTAAAGAGAGCTTGGCTTACTCTCTAAACCACCCTATTGGCTCCAAATCAGGACTTAAAGGCATAAAGTTTTGAACTTTATCCTTCCCAACCATGGACAACATCAAAAAGGGACCATTACTCCATTTCAATCCATAAAATCTCACTTAGATAACAAGAAAAACCTTAATGATGCTTAAAGGTGGGAACTTTACTCACAACGGTCTAGAGAATGCATATCTTTGAAGATTAAACAAAGAGGAGCAACTTCTAGCATCACCATCAACCTTCTAACACCTTCCAAGCTTCAAAAATCCTTCAAAAGAGACCAAAAATCCCAAAAATTCATCCAAGGAGACTTAGAGAGCAAAATAGACAATTTGGGGGCTGAAAATGAGTGAATCACGGTTGCCCCTAGGGTTTCCCTTCTTAAATATGGCCCATAGCTCAAAATCTAGGGTTTTGTCTCAAAAACAGCAGTTAGCGTCGCTAACTGAGCAACGTGCAAACCCATTAACCAGCAGAAGCACATTAGTGACGCTATGAAGCACATTAGCGACGCTAAAGCACCTTAGTGACGCTAACATCTGTTCTCCCAAATTTTGATTTCTTTTAACTCAAGACTTGGCATTTAAGGATTAGGGTCTTACAACTCTCCCCCACTTAACGGGATTTCGTCCCCGAAATCCCTTTCTTACATACCCTAACCACGGCCCAAACCTCAAACCAATCCATGGTCAATAAAATCCTTACATTCCCGAAATTCTGGTACCAGGAACACCTCACTACAAAACCTCGAAGAATCATAAACACCCGCCAACGACTCCTTCATACCAAAACCCACACCCTGACGCTCGAGAACCATACTGGCCGCCACGCGCCTAATCAATGCCGACCCGCAAACTTCAGATACTCACCTTCAGAGCATCTTACCAAGCCCCATGGTTAACTAATTTGACTTTCACTGTCTCAGAAGACAATCAAAAGCATCACACCATATGAGCTATTCACACCATATCAACCATCGATCTAATAGCCCACAAGCACTCTGTCCAATAGTATTTACACAAACAAGGTCCAAACATGTGGTACACCACTCATGCACAACCTATCGGGCTATCTCGCACTATCAACATACATGGAATCGCAGGTTCCCCGTTCCGTTCAGCTCGCAACCGAACTCACATGCTTTTACATGTTCATCCTTTGAGGTTCTCTGCTCCGCCCAGCTCATGACTGGACTCACAGTCCTTCCCTGACTTACCCCTTTCAGGTTCTCCGCTCTGTTGTAACACCCCACTTTTTAAAACAAAATACACCCAAAAATGTTTTCATTTTTTTTTAAACATAGTTACAAACATACAAACCAACTATTTAGGTGTATAAGTTTATACAAAACGGATACAAGTGTATCAAGGAGTGCATAACAAAAGTAAACTCCTTCTAAGCCGGGCCGCTACAACAAAAGTCCTATCCATGAGCTACATCTTTACCCTTAGCAGGGTCACGCTCACCTGCAGGGACAATTCACACATATATCGTGAGCCATAAAGCTCAATGAGTATCATATAACAGTTTAACATGTATATATATAATTAAGTTATCAAAGCTTAATACAATGTACATCCCTGTTTGAACCAACATTTGGATATCAATCCAATCTCCTAGCCACAAGGGCCGTTATTATTTGGATATCACATCCAATCTCCTAGCCATATAGGCCGTTTATTTTGGATACTAATACAATCTCCTAGCCACGAAGGCCGTTAACATTTGGATACAAAATCCAATCTCCTAACCACAGAGGCCGTTAACATATCAATTGGGTAACTTAGCTAACTTCCAGGTTACCATTTCAAATGCTATAGCTACTTCAAATATAAAAGAGTTCAACCAATATATATCATCTTAGACATAGTACGGATTACTCACCTGGTATTGAAGTTCTTTACAATCCTAGTTAATGCCACCAAAGCTACAACAATCCTTTAAGGTTTTCCTGCACCTACACAATCACATACATACCAAGTAGAGGTGAAAACCTTGTTTTTCAACCATCAAAGCTTGAAATCCGTTCATAACGGTAAAATCTCAAGGTTGGAAGTATTCCAATAAGTCCAAACAAGTGATATCTACTCACTTCTTAGCTAACCACAGGTGGTGTTTCACAACCACTCGTAATCAACCCCAAAACAACCAAATCAAGCCATTCAAAAGGGTTAGAATCGAAGACCTTACCTCCAATAAGCGGGATATCGAAAATTATTCCAATCCTTCAAGTTCTAGCCTTTCGATTTGGTCCAAAAATGATTTGGGAAATGTTTCTAGGGTTTAGAAGAGGTTTTGTTCGAGATTTATCCAAAGAAATGACTGAAAATCGCGATTAAAAAGGGTAGGGTCTGCGCGCAGCACGGCCCGTGTCAAAGTTACACGGCCCGTGTAACTTTCGGTACATCTTTCCCAAACCTTCTACACGACCCGTGGTCTATTTACACAACCCGTGTAAGTCTCGGTAAGAATTCATCAACTTATTACACGACCCTTGTTAAACTTACACGACCCGTGTAACCCTCAGTATGCCCAACAAGTCCAAAAAGATTTCCCCACACGACCCGTGTAACTTGCTTCTAGCATTTTTCAACTTCAAACTCCTTCCAAATGAAATTCTAACTACCCAAAGTCATACAATAATCTAACTAATCTTAATTACACTAAGATTAAGATATAAATACTTACCAAAAGTAACGTGGTGTTACATCTGTCCTGCCTACAACCAGACTCACAGTCCTTCCCCGATTCATCCCATTGTCCCCTAGTTGCATGAACAGATCAGGCGACCAAGAGTGACACCTAACACTTCTACATCCACTCGCAGGGCTACACACAACCCTATCAAATTCAATTCTAGGTTCTCGACCTAGAATCATCAACCCAACCAATTGCATCGAACTCAAACAGCGAATCTACTCGATTCTCTAACATAGGGCCGCTACACCCGATCCTTCGTGCACACCAGACCACACAGGCCTAACCGATAACCACCATCTTACGTCGAAAACCTCGTAGACCCAAACGCACCCAAAAAACATACGACCTCCTAAATATCGAGAACGAACTCGAGATACACCCGAACCAAAACCACAACTACTCTTCCTTACCAAAAACCAACCCAACTTCTAAGCAGATAAAACTTCTCAAGGGAGATACACAACCATATCTCGACGATCAAAACCCAAATCGGAACTTAACACATTAAAACTTCCAACCACTTCCCAAATCGATTATCTAACCGATCCCTAACGCACTGCCTAGAACCTCCAGTAAGTGCTAACGCCTTTTACATGACCGCTCCATCTTCCCGAGAGGAAACCAGAATAACGGAGCCTAGCATTCCCGATGCTGAAGAATCGATGTGCTCTTGCTGCCAAACGAACGGCCACGCCAATAACCATTCCCTTGCTCACACCTTCCCGGTTGAACTACTACTCAACCCGAATTAAACAGCTAAACACAACCTTGGACACAACAAGCTCAGAAGAAACCCATCGGCGATCACCCATGCTCCTACCCGATTAAGCTATCCAGAGCCCCAACGACTAACCAAAACTTGAGTAGAAACCCTACCTCTTGACGAAAGATCCAACTTCCCAAGAATGGAACTAAGGCCATCAGCCTCCTGGCGACACCACAACATTGAAATGAATCCAGATGCAACCCCAAGAAATTACAATCAACCTAACATGCATAAGTACACTTAACCGGCAACCTGGCAAACGGAATGAACTGCCAACTACCACCAGCTCAACAATCGAAACATCGCCGAACCGACCACGAACATCGTTACCCAAACGGAACATATGAGAATATGAGAGCACAACCAATCTCGCTCGATTCTCCTTTGATACAACCTCCTTCTCCATACACCAATTCCTAAACTTAGCCACTACCCTTGGAACTCATCTAGAAATCATGCGCCGAGCGATCACTCTCAAATGACAAGCAGGCGTTGACATAGCTATCAGAACCAAAAGACGTCGAACTCAACAACCCCCGAACAACGACGGTGAAGCAAACACTCATTTCTGCTGCGTACGGAAACGTGACACCCGGTCAAAATTCCATACTATGCCCGACCTGAACGAACTTCTAATTGCTCTGCATCGAACATCCGAACTCGCAATCACATAAAGAACATCCTTATCATATCGTCACAACTGTCTCCGCCGACCCCCATTCATTCCAGCACAAACAACGTAGTTTACCCATAACGATCTATAAAATAGAAGATCCTAACAAATTCTTACAGCCCAAGGAAAACGTAACACGATAATCTCTCTGTCTTCAACCTAGCAGTTCTCCCCCACTTATAGTTCTAACCGCCAACGGCTGACCATGCAGCCACTTCCGTTCCACCGGCATTCCACCCTTTATCCACTGACAAAACCAATGACAACAATCGGTCTTCACATGCCCTCTCAGAGATAAATCCCGAACTAACTACTCGCAATCAAGCAACTAAAGAAACGTAACAATACCAAAAAGCGACAAAACAAAACCACAAAAACATACCGGCGACATCCGTTGAGGTTCCACTTCCTTGCCATACGCTACTAGGCCTTGTCTCCCACGTCCAGGCCCTCTATCTTTATATGACGAACTCCCTCACACTTCGGGACAACAAAACTTGAATTCTGACCAGCATCCCTCGATAATCTCAGACAACTGGCCATGATGTGGCCAATCTGATTGCAGAAAACGCAGATCCACACATCCAGCTTACCGTCCCGGCGGTAAGGGTTCTCCACTCTATCTGAAACTGCAGCTCGAAACTTCTTCATTGACGGCTGCCCTTGATCCTGATTCTGCCTCTTCTGCCCCAGCTGGGCATCGAACTCGATCACTCTCGACGTAGCAGCAGACTCCATCTCAACAAAAGTCTGACGTCGAGCGGTGGTCACAAACCTACTAATCTCTTTCCTGATTATAGACTGACACCATCATTGCTTCTTCCTTCACAGTGAACACCTCCTCAAATAGCTCTAGCATCTCCGTCTTAACTGAATAAATCACAGGAGGGAGCATCTCGATCACAGCCCTAGTCACCTCCGCGGTGATCAAATCTCGAACATCTTGATCACTCATTTTAGGTCCATCCCGGCCTCATGAACACGACCCGAGTTCCAAATCATTTCTTCTTGGATCAACATTCCTCATTCTGAAGCTAGGCAAGAAACGGGTTACAACACCCGAACGACACGTAGCGCACACGATTCCCTCGTCTACAGACTCCCTAGGTCCCTCGGGTCTTCCTTTGTTCCAGGTACGAATCATGTGCTTCCAATAAACGGGCCCTTGTACTACCTTTCACACCTATTCGTACTTGTACCGAAGATCGTCCCGGTTCCCCAAGTTACCTCACTCCCTTCTAAAGGGCATTCGTATATCATTCATGCAACCCTGCACCGAAGTGTCTAACACTCTTCCTAGTCTACCTAGGAATTCCACAACTCACCCGTACCACAAGAACTTCCGCTCATACCATCAGGTCATCTCGCGAACGCGTAACCGTATGCAATAAGAACAAATAGACAGTCGAATAAGTGTCCCTATCTTAAAGTCACAATCGAACAAGGAACAACCAGTAAGGCTAGTTTAATTATTCTAAGACTATCCGATCCTATTCATACAATCCTAAAGTATTCCCTAAAATTCCAAACACAACAAGCATAGGTCGAAAAGGCACACACAAGTAACACATAGCAAACAACACACAACAAGCAGCAAACTAGGCAAAAGGCATCCCTATGATTCAGGCCAATTCTATCATGCAATTTCCTGAGTGGATCCTTAGCCTACTTCTAGCATATGTCATATCATCAACACATAATATCATGAATATTTTGGGAATTAAACCACGCATCGCATCTCATTCCTTTTAAAACCCATTTGTCCATTTAAAATCATAAGTCAGGTATTCATACCATATTTGAAACCCCCAATAAACAATCAAACAAGAATATGCAAGGGAATTTTCCACATGATATTCTACATAACTCATTTGAAATTTATTTAAAGACGCTTTTTCCTTTGAAAATCGTTTTAGAAAATCCTCAAATCCCTAATTTGAGTTTGGAGTCACATTCCTATTCATCCAAATCCTTGGAATTACATTCCTGTTCATCCAAATCCCTCAAAACAAGGCTCTGATACCAACTTGTAACGCCTGAAAATCCAGAGTAAAAATTTTCGTTTTAAAACGGTTCAAATACATGACACGAGTTGTCAAATAAAAAATTCAAATTAAAACTTGGTATTCAAACATATAAAATTGTATTTAACAAAAACATTTGTAAACATTATCCAACGGAAGACTTATATATATATATATATATATATATATATATATATATATATATATATATATATATATATATATATATATATATATATATATATATATATATCAGTGTTGCAGAAATCGGCCTTAGCTGGTCGATTGGCGGTCTTCAACCGATTATGATTAGACCTAATCACTCAGCTTGACGGTTTGCTGCAAAAATTGGTCAAATATCGGCCTTGGCGTCCAACTAATTAGTATTGGAGGTCATCTTTTTATTTATTTATTTTTTTAAATAACGACACAAACACCCTTTAATAACTCAAGAAAACTGAAAAAATCAATATTAAATAATAAAAATAAACAAAGGTACAATCTTTGGTGTGTATCTCGGAATTAAATGAATCAAACTTTGCTATTTTGTTATATTTAAATATTTTTAAATGAATTCCTTTATAATTTAGGGTCTCCGATTAATCCCCGACTATTCCCCGATTAATCCGATTAATCATTAACCCTACTCGACCGTCAAAATACTGTCAAACGATTTTTACAACATTGAAATATACATACATACATACATACATACATACATACATACATACATACATACATACATACATACATACATACATACATACATACATACATACATACATACATACATACATATATATATATATATATATATATATATATATATATATATATATATATATATATATATATATATATATATATATATATATATATATATATATATATTCAACACATGGACTAATTTAAATCATGATATCGAGAGAGTAATCTCATCAACCGACGGATCATCTCTCCAGAAAAGCTTTCAAGGTAGCCTTGAAGTTCAATTAGGATTTTATCAAAAAATTACGAGTCATAGTTTTTTTAGTTCTTTTAATTTTAGTTTAGGTTAATTTTTAGTTTTTTTAATTTAGTATGAAGTTAAATTTTATATTTTCAGTATTTTAATTTTAATATAATTTTTAGGTTTTAAATTATCTATTTTAATTAAATATTTTATTTTGAAATTGTTAATTTTATTTTACTTCAATTTTACTTTTTAATTTAAAAAGTAAGAGAAATGAGAGATAGATAACCATTTGCAAAGATGAAAGAGGGCCTTAACACCCTCAATATGCGACATTCCTATCTTCACCGACCGTTTTAATTTTTGTCGCATTATGCTAATCTAAAAGTTAACTTTATTCAATTGATCACAACATTCACATTTACACAAAATTGACTTTTAAAATTATATTTACAATCACATTAATGACCAAATTTTATGTGGAAGCTAAGGTCAATTTCTAATAGCTACGTTCATCTTTCTCTAATTATTTGTTATTGGTAGGATAGACTTCAATTAAATTTTGACTTTTAAACTCCATTTTATCTATCCGTGATTTATATATATATATATATATATATATATATATATATATATATATATATATATATATATATATATATATATATATATATATATATATATATATATATATATATATATATATATATATATATATATATATATATATATATATATATAAAAGTTTAAATGAGACGATAGAAATTTTATTAAATAATGAGACGCAATCCTAGCCATATATCTTGAAAATCAAAAAATACAAATAAAATAAAATAGAAAAAAAATAATGAAAAAATTAAAATAAAAATTCTATAGGTTTTCGCTAGTTTGTGTATCCAAAAACAATTTTAAAAATAAATAATAATAATAATAATAATAATGCTAACTTTTCTAATCTTATCCTAATAAATAAGTAACTCAAAGCCACATGTCATCTCCTCATTGAATTTGCCACATGTCATTTTCTCATAATTTTAGATTTCTTAAAAAAACTAATTGGTTTGAAACGTTTCTAACTCTTTAATGATCGGTTTAATTATCATTCAATTTCAAAATTAATTGTTATATTCAATATGAAAATTAATTGTTTTTTAATATCATATTATTTTTTAATGTGTAGAATGATTTGGGAGACAATAGAAAGACAATTGTTCGTCATAATATTTTGAAGAACGATTCCAATCTTAATAGTGAATTTAATTTTAGTAACGGTGACATTCTCATAATCAATTATATTTATAAAAATACAAAGTCGCAATAGTAAAAATCAAAAACAAGATGTCACGATACACAAACAAATTTCTTATGTAAAATTATTAATGTTTAGATATTCTTAATTAATAATTTTTTTCTATCATCCCGTGTAATACACGGGTCTCACAACTAGTAAAATATCATATATATACTGTAATATTCTATAAGAGTATCACAAAAACGCTAACTTTATTATTTTTTTTTTGAATAAAAAACATGACGAAAATAATAAATAAATATTTTTTTCATTTATTTGAATTTTTTAATTTTCTTTGTTTACATCCAAAATAAATAGTTAGGATTGTGTCTACCCGTCTCACAAAATATCCACCATTGCATAGTAGAGATTTTGTGAGATGCGGAAACGCAATCTTAGACATTCATTTTGAGTGTAAACAAAAAAAAAGTACAAAATACAAAGAAAATGAAAAAATAAATTTATCTGTTATTTTCATCATTTTATATTAAAAAATAAAAATAATAATTAAACAATAAAAATTTAGCGTTTTTATAATATTCTATAAATATAGTACACTATGTGTACTATTTTATTAGAATGTGTAATATTCTGAACGAAATATCTTTTTTATTTTTTTATTCTTTTTTTAAAACAAATTTGGATACACAAACTAGCAAAAATTATTAGAATTTTTAAAAAAAAATTCTCATTATTATTCGCTATTTTTTTTGTTTGTTTGTTAATCTCCAAGATGAGTGGCTAGTATTAAGTCTCCTGTCTCACAAAATCTCCATCGTCTCATTTGCACTTGTTATTTGGAATATGTTATTTGGAATATTATGTTCATAAGAACTACCTCCTTAAAGAAATTTATTTGCCGACAGATATTACTCACTGAAAGGAAACAAATTGTCATCCGGAAACTATTAATCGAAATGAACTATTTGCTGCCACTGCATCGCGCGGGTACACACCTAGTGTATATATATATATATATATATATATATATATATATATATATATATATATATATATATATATATATATATATATATATATATATATATATATATATATATATATATATATATATATATATATATATATATATATTAAGTTCATATGAGACGATTATATTTCGTGAAACCAAGAGACGCATTTCTAGCCACTCATCTTGGGTGTAAAACAAAAAAAATTAAAAATGCAAAATAAATGAAAAAAATTGAAAAAATATATTATTTATTATTTTCGTCATTTTTATACAAAAAATAATAATAATAATTAAAAACAATAGAAGTAAAAATAAATAAAATTAGCGTTTTTTCATATTCTAGTAGAACATTACACTATTCTGTGTAATATTCTATTAGAATATTCAACATTCCAGTGAATTTTTTTATTTTTCCATGGTTCTTTTTGATTTTTTAAAAAAAAAATTTAGATAGAATAAATAACGAAAATTAGTAGAATTTTTTTTTTGTGGAAAATTCTCATTATTTTAGCCTATTTTAATTTTGTTTTATTTTTTGATCTCCAAAATGAGTGGCTAGGATTGTGTCTCCCCGTCTCACAAAATTTACATTGTCTCATAACTCTTATAATAGAGGCCATTCATGAATGTGGATCAAGAGAACTCAAATACTTGCACCATATTCAGTTGAAACCCCCAAGACTTTTCAACTTATACTATTTAATGTTTTTGTTAATTGATATGTTGTGCATATATAAGGACATTATTTACACACTTGGTTACTCAAACCTTCTTTTATTCTCTTTCAAGCACGTTAGATCCATGACATGTCTATAACATGAGTGATAACATTTCAAGAACTACAATTTGCCAAAGCTATCAAGTTCTTATTGTTGCCCACATGTTCATGTGGAGGAACCCATTATAGATCTCGCAAAGAATCAAACTCGATGGCAATCATTTGATTTTGTATTAAACAAGCATAAAGATTCATCGTTTGGGTTGCTTGACGTTTGGAAGGAAATTGGAGAAAGAAATCAAACGAGCTCTAGAAGGATTCCGCGTGCATATCTATGATAAAATTGAAGCAAGTGGTTTAACTTTATTCTTTGTACATCTTTTTTCTTTTTTACTTTCTTTAATTTCAAGAAAATTTGTATGGCTTGGTGCATATATATTTATGTTTTGAATATTGATAAGTATCACTTCATGTTTTTATTATACAAGAATAATTTAGTAGGATTTTGTATTTTTTTATTTTTTTTAAACAAACATGTTACAACACACTCAACGTTTTTATTCTATGGAGTAGAAACACAAACAAAATATTCATGTTGAAATGTTGTATTATGCAATAAATAGTAATTGCAAAACAAATTAATAACCATTTTTTTATTATATTTTTATATGTATTTCCATTGAAAATTTGTAGTTTCAATTTGATGTGAATAGTATATAGTAATTATAAAACAAAATAATAAGTTTAGGTGATAAAAAGAAATGAATGGTAAAAACAGTTGAGGAAATGTATAAAAGGTTGTTGATTTATTAAAAGAATAAGTTGTGTTGCAAATTCCAAAAATTAAAGTTATAATATTATTGATTTTATTATCATACGAAATTCCAATGTAACATAATGTTAGAATTAGATTATCATATTATTTATATAGTTGACTAACTAGAATTTGAGTTGCATTATTTAATTATAAATAACAATTAGTTAGAATTTGAAGAGTTTTAGAAATCTTACCAATACAAACATAAATAATCAGATTTGATATAATAACACATAGTCGTATATAATTGATTTTATATAAATAATATAAACAATATAAGATGATTATAATTAAGTTTTTAACAGTGGGTTTTGAGGTTTTTGACGTAATATTTTAACAATATGCTTATTATAAAAATATTATATTTAAAAAATGATTGCTTTATTAGAAATAAATTGTAATACAAAATTCAAAGAGAAAATATACATATTTTTATTTTTATTTAATTAAGAAAAAATCATATATATATATATATATATATATATATATATATATATATATATATATATATATATATATATATATATATATATATATATATATATATATATATAATAATAATAATAAAAGAGATCATTTTCCTTCAACCATATTATTTGAAACTTAAATAACTTTTCAAATACTTTTTAATAATGAGTACTAAAGGGTCTATGTATGTGAGATACGTGTAAATAAAATAAAACATCTACATAACATTAATCTTATATAACTTTTGATGGATATATGTGGTTTCAAAAAGATTGATTATAATTTGATATTTCTTAATGATTATGGTTTTCTCAAAATTGTTGGACGCTTAAAACACTTCATTTTTTATGTATGTCATTATCATCTTTTAATGTTTAGAATATTAAATTTGTTTTTTTCAAAAATGTTCGATTCAATAAAAAGTTGAATATTTTCAATTAATATTTTTTTACAATATATAAATGCAAATACACCAGAAAACCCTATAAAATCACTATAATATATAGAAAATCAGTACATATCTCATTTCCTTTTTAATTTCTATAAGCTAAAAATATAAATATGTTTAACTTCATGTTGGATTAGGTGTCTAAGCCATGACTAATAATTTGTATTTACCTAATTAATAGTAGCAAAGTCCATTTGGGTTGCCCTCATAGCTAGAGGTTTGGTAAAAATTTCAGGAGAGAGAAAGGTTGATTTATTATGTTTTTAATAAATCAATAGGAATAAAAGAAATAGTTTGTTATATATTAAAGTGATAATATATTAATTAGAAACTATGTTAATTGATTAATAATTAATCAGGAATTAATTGGATTAATTTCTGTGGAATTAATTAGATTAATCAGGAGGACAGGGGGTAAAGTTGTTCCAACTCAATAGTTGAATTGGACAAGCGTGGCTCGGCATTGTATGGGACGCGGCTCGTATAACAAGTGCGGCGCGCCAAAGCATGGGCCGCGACGCGCGTATAAATAATCCGGAAAATGGCTTAGAGATTGTGTTTATCTCTGTTTGAAAGTCAAACGAGTTTTATCTCTAAGGGTCATTTGGTAGCCTATAAATAGGGACCCCTGGGCTCATAATTAGTGTTATTTTCTTTTCTATTCTCTCTGGAATTTTCGTGACCTGTCCCTCTGGCTCCCTAGGTGTGACTTCATTTGAGGCAAGAAATATTTGTTGCTTTGCTTCCAAGAAATCTAAATGTTAGTTTTCTGGTTTTATTCTTTAGAAATTTTTGTTGGCCTTTTAGGAACGTGTTATATGTTCTATTAGAAGAAACATAGATCCTTCTAGGTTGCATGTGAACTTAGGTTTTAGTTCATTGGTTGCAGAAAACCTTTCAGTGGTATCAGAGCCTGTTACTTGTTTGTCATTGAATAGTTATAACTGTTTTTCCTAAAAATTGGGGTTTAAAGCTTATAAACCCTAATTTCATGTAGATCGACTTTTTGGATTAGGGTTTTGGAAACCCTAATCCCCCCCTTGTGATTTTCGATTTTAGCCTTTAGGGTTTTAGGAGGTTTTCTATTATTGGTAACTTTAATTGTTTAATTAAATGGATAACTTTAAACCCATTTGTTTGAATTCAAAAATTAGGGGTTTAAGATAGGTTTAAATTAATTTGATTAATTTGTGAAACCTATCTACATTTGAATTAATTTAATTAATTGTTTAATTAAAAGATAATTCAAGGATTTAATTTAATTTTAATTTAAATGGTTAAATTTCGAAAATTAAAGGATACATCCTAAAATATTTTAAAATGTTTAAAATATCTAGATTTAATTAATTTAATTAATTGTTAATTAAATGATAATTAAATCGATTTTTAAAGCTTTAATTTAATTTTAAATTTAATAGTTAAATTTGAAAAAAATTGAAAGATAAACCTGGAATATTTTAATAGGTTAAAATATATCTTATATATATATATATTATTAAAAGTTAATACTATATGTATAAGATAAATTGGTTAGTCAAATCAATAGTAGGCCTCATTCACGAAGCTGATATATAAAGTGGGTATAATGAGACTGCCTATAAAATGACGGTCTAATGGGTGTCCACTCTCACCCACCGCTCGCCTGATCAGTGGAGGGTCGTTAGCCGAGCGGGTTTGATAGGACCGCTTAATCATTAAATGTATAATGATCAAAGTACTAGAACACTTTACAAAATCCCAATCTAGTTAGTTTAGAAAAAAAAATGTGAACTTGACGCTAATCCATGAAATTGCACATTGCACTTTATGAAACGTTGGTGGAGCGTGTGTGGTTTACCGGCACACCAATAGTGGTTCATAAAGAGTGGCAATGGGTTTCTCGGGTGTTATCATTGTTGATGGAGCGTGTGTGGTTTACCGGCACATCAATTTGAGATGGTAATTGACCTCGAGAGTACCAAGCTTATTTGCATGGTTATTCACATCCAGTTTGTGATCCTCGGCATCCCAGTCACAAACAGTGGGGCATATCTGAGATTAAACATGTCATTGAACAGTTCAATGAATCTCATAGATCTAGGAATTTCATAAGACTGAAATTGATAAATGTTATCTACCTTAATGACCACTGTGTTGTGATTACGACATCCCTCTTCACAGCATAGTTGGGGTATTTTGGATCCTAGCCTTGTTAAATATATATATTGAGTAATTATTTAAAAGGATTAATTAAACAAATAAATTCAAATTTTATATATGTTTGAAGATAGTGTCAATTCTCCTCCTCCTCCTCCTTCACCCATTTCTGAGATCTTCAGAACGCACCTGTTAAGTATGGTAAGCCTAACTGGCCTGAACTATGTGTGATATGGTTTTGCAAATAGAGAATGGTTCTTAGTTTTGCTGGCAAACCGTATCTGACTGAGTGTCCGCTCCTTGTTCTACCAAAGCATGGCATCACACAGTAGCTTGTGATAAGCATGACCCCTTGACTATTAAGTTAAAGGAAGTTCGTTACCTCATGCTATTAATCATTGACCCCGAGTTCCACAGGGATTTAGAATTCGTGGGGTCAGATAAGTTAGCACAGCTGGTTAAGGAAAGGTTCCGAGAACTGGTTGAAAAAGGAACGAACTAGGATCTTCAGAGAGCTTGAAGTTGCAAGATAGAAGGAAGTAGCACCAGTTTGCATGTTCCCAAGATTGAGGGATACATAGGCAAACAATATAGAATTGGTTTCCCTTTGTGATTGGGAGTTAAGCATTAGCTCGACTCGCTGATCTGTTTATCCAGATGAACAGAAAGGGTAACCAGATAAGACAATCATGGAAATGCATTCGAGTACAGTATTGAGGTACTTTGGGATTGAGCTACTTCAGGATTGAGTCCAGTATTGAGGTACATCAAGAAATGATCCAGATCGTCTGGACCTATTGTTCGATGTTTCAAACTGGGAATCCACAAGGTGGGACGCAGTCACAGAAAGATTGGAAAATTGCTCCAAAGCCGAACAGTTTTGGCAACTCAGTAATATCTTAAAAACTCAGAACACCTGATCCTCATTTCCTTGATACAGGATGTGTTTTCAAATTTGCTATGTATGCACGCACCCTGTAGGATGCGGGATGTTGTCGCACAGGAGCATATTCGGATTGGATCTGGAGCTCGTGCAGTTTTTTGGAGTTAAGCTAGATATTTGTTCGTGTTATTAGTTTATAGGTGCATATTGCATGGATTCGCATAGTACATTGTTCTGAGGATAATTCTGGTTTAATAAAATTTTCTTTTAAAACATGACTGTTTTAATTATCCTAAAAAATGTTGTGTGAATTTGTTAACGGCATAAATAGTAATAACTTGAAAAACTGATACATCCAATGAGATTGGATTTATAAATTGTGTTCCTTATGATTGTTAAAGTGAATTTTATGAGAATCACTTCAACCAAAGGTCCAGTTGGACAGGACTTTGGAATCATTTGACTTAGAGTCACATGATGAATTGAGTGCTTAATAAAATTAATTGTAGCAAGAAATGAATCACCCAAAGATCTAATGGGTAGGATTTTGGAATCAGTTGACTTGGAGTCAGGTGATGATTGCAGGTCTTGAACAATATTAACAAAGTCATAAATTTACATAGAGATGTAAAAGACCTTAAGATTTTGAGCAACAGACACATAAGTTACTGTGTATTGCTTGAATCTTCAAACAGAACACGATTAGTTATACTTCATGATATTTGCCAAATAATTTGACAAATATGGCTTCGTTTATCGGAATAAGCGATTGATTGGAACCTTGAAGTGTTCAAGAATTTCAAAGGAAGTATAAGATTAACAGAAGCTGAGTGACAACATAGACTGAGAAAATGTTTCATAGTTAATCCTCTTCCAAGAACATTAATGGTTATAATGTGTCTTAGGGAAGACGATGGAGCATTGATCGAAATAGTTTTGATCATCGATGTATAAGATACATTTCTGATTAGTACTTCAATGAATTGAATATTCAACCAGTCAGACCATAGAAACCATATTCCGACCATGTCTTAGACTAAGTAGGTTATGCCGACACTGTCTGAAATGTAAAGCTGGGATTGTCCCACTAGTACATAGAAAGTCCAGGGTCATGTAGCATTCGTCCGAATCTCATGACAAGCCTGAAACTAATCAGCAATGTCGTTTCATTGGCCATTCCGGTTATCCTTTGAAAGAAGAGTCCTTTTAGAAAGAGCTCATGTTCTAAGGAAACGGTGAGAGTAAGAACAATCCTGAAGGAGTTCAAGGATTAGCCAAGTGAAAGAACCTTTAGTCACCACTAGGCCTTGACCAGGAATCAGATTCCTATTAAACCTGACATACCCTCTCTTCGCTTGACCAGCAGTATTGGTCACCGTCATAAGGAGTTATGACCTGGGTGACATACCGATTAGTGGTAAAACACTAAAGATGGTACGGATAAGTAATCCGACTACTGGGAAGCATTGGTGAGCCTGGTTACTGCCAAATAAGGGAACCTTAGCGCGAGACACAGTCTATGTGACAGTTTGATTGATTTTACAACTGGTCTAGGAACCAGTGGGAGTAATTGAATCATCAAAAGAAGGGAACATAGAAATGTACTTACAGAACATCTGGTTGAATGAGTCATCACTTGGAGTCAAGCAATTGATTCCGAGAGAAGCACTCTCAATAGAAGATGAAATCCGAGAGGATTCTGCGTGGCATAGTGTGAGTCGTTAGTGGAGCGTGTGTGGTTTACCGGCACACTAATATGGACTCACATAGAGCATGCCATTACAAAAGGTACATGGCCTCGGGATTCGTCCCATAGGCATCTCGCAAGAAAGGATATTCGGATTCTCAAAATATGCCAAAAGGTTTGGATTTTGTGAATAACCTGAAAGATTTCCATTAATATGTCAGAAAGGTTTGGATTTCGATTTCGCAAAATGTGCCAAAAGTTCTGGATTTTGTGAATAGTTCGAAAGAGTCATATAACCGTGTCAAAGCCAGTGGGAGTATCGTTGTTATCTTCTATCACTCTATGTGGGTTACATGCTGGTTCTAGGAAACGTCTCTTATCATTACAAAGTATAATGACTTGGTGTTAAGAAATGGTTCGCTATGAAATACTTTAAGAGATACAACATACTCAGGTGGTTGTGAACATTTATTAGATAGATCGAAATTCTGCCAATATGATCTTGATGAGATTCAAGATACATAACCCCAGGAAAGGAGTTTCCTATCATTGCAAAGTGTGATGACTTGGCATGAAAGAAATAAAGAAGGTGCAACATACTCACGTGGTTTACACACATCTATCGAATAGATGAAACTGACAGTATAGACCTAGCCATTGAGAATATGATCTTGATGAGATTCAAGATGCATAAGAAAGAATCTCCAAAAAGAAATGGTTTCAGGAAGTCATGACACAAGGATTATTAGTAATCTTTGGATTCTGAAAAGGTTTGGAATGAGATTACATCAGGTTCCACGAGCCTCTTGGACCAATTAGAAGTGTTATGAACATATCCTGATGACTTGATGCTTAGAGCATAGTGAGTTGGATTCAGGATATGAGTCTATGACCTGGCTGAGAATACTAAATGGATTTTGAACACACGTGAGAAATCATTAGGAAATGATTACGGTAAATGATTTGAAAGGAGTTTCAAATCAGTAATTGTTTACAACAGGACGTGGTGCTGTAGGACTTCATGGTTAAAGAGTTTCGTTGGCATTCTAATGGAGCGCGTGTGGTTCACCAGCACATCACGATACCTCGAAATAGTCTTAGGGTGCAGTCATGTAGACTAAAGATCCCGAGAACCATGGGTAGTAACAGTACACATCACCGTAATGGAGTTGTGAGAGAGAAAGACAGAATGACAAATTGAGATATCATCGGAAGAGTATCCGATTGGATTATCTTCTATAAAGTGTATAAGTGTTAGACACTTGGATACATAGAAAGAGTGAAAAGGTCATAGACATAGATATAAAAGGCTTGAATTGGAAGTTTAAAAGAAAAAATAAGAAACCGATAATAGTTATGATAAATCCGACTTGGTGATTACCTCGTGGAGACTTGGTAATAAGCAGGAGTAGCTGCCAGTCAGATTTTATGTTTCGTTTTTGCATGTTTTACTTCCTGAATAATTTGATTATTCGAAAGGTCCACAGTCGCTCATACTTTGGGAAGTAAGTATTGAATCAAGACTGTCATGAATTGGTTTGTAGATTGTTTAAGGAGTTAGACATAGCAATATGATTGCTGCAACGTTCATGAGTACTTAAAAATGGAGATTTGAGTATTGGATAAACCCACGCTCAATAGATTGCTTCATTGATTACATCACGAGAAATGTTGAGACGATAATATCTTATGGTCTTGAAGTGGAGAGATATGAGTTATAATTTACGAGGCGGTTGTTCATTGATAGTACGAAAACGCATCGAATAACTCGATGTTATAAAACGTGCTGTTGTGAGTGATTTGTCTAGTAAAAGATATAAGCATATGAGTCGAATCTTATTCGTCCCTTAACCCTGACGGGAAACAGATATCTGTAGGCCTCTCGATGATTTTGAAGTTGACTAAAGTGCTGGCCAGCCAGGACTGAATTGATATGTTCAATTAGAATTCTTATGTCATATGCAAAATCGAAAATCGGGAAACAGTGTGTCAGACAGAGATTGATCTCAATCCATGTCTCATGTCTGAAAATATCTTTTTGGACGGAGGATCATCTGATCACTTATCTATGGACAGAACTGACTAGGTCAGAGTTCGGTAGCGGTTTCTAGGAAACTACAGTTTGCTGATTAATTAGAGGTTAAATTGGTGATTATAGTCATAGACTTATCCAAGTGGGAGACTGTTGGATTAGGTGTCTAATCCATGACTAATAATTTGTATTTACCTAATTAATAGTAGCAAAGTACATTTGGGTTGCCCTCATAGCTAGAGGTTTGGTAGAAATTATAGGAGAGAGAAAGGTTGATTTATTATGTGATTAATAAATCAATAGGAATAAAAGAAATAGTTTGTTAATATATTAAAGTGATAATATATTAATTAGAAACTATATTAATTGATTAATAATTAATCAGGAATTAATTTGATTAATTTTTGTGGCATTAATTAGATTAATCAGGAGGACAGGGGGTAAAGTTGTTCCAACTCAATAGTTGAATTGGACACACGCGGCTCGTCATTGTATGGGACGCGGCTCGCGTGACACGTGTGGCGCGCCAAAGCATGGGCCGCGACGCGCTTATAAATAATCCAGAAAATGGCTTAGAGATTGGGTTTATCTCTGTTTGAAAGTCAAACGAGGTTTATCTCTAAGGGTCATTTGGTAGCCTATAAAATAGGGACCCCTGGGCTCATAATTAGTGTGATTTTCTCTTCTATTCTCTCTGGAATTTTCGTGAACTGTCCCTCTGGCTCCCTGGGTGTGACTTCATTTGAGGCAAGAAATATTTGTTGCTTTGTTTCCAAGAAATCTAAAGGTTAGTTTTCTGGTTTTATTTTTTAGAAATTTTTGTTGGCCTTTTATGAACTTGTTATATGTTCTATTAGAAGAAAACATCGATCCTTCTAGGTTGCATGTGAACTTAGGTTTTAGTTCATTGGTTGCAGAAAACCTTTCACTTAAAACGTTATATTCAATGCAAAACTGCATATTTTTCAATTAAACTCTTTTATAAAACTGTAATACAAATATACGAAAAAACAAAATAGAAATTTTCAAAAATATATAAAAGAATTCATATAACTACTATATGAGTTTTTGTATTATTTATTATCTATAAGTTATATAAAAAAGTTTAGAATACGAGTAACACTTAGAATTTTAAACTTTACCCTTATACTTATATTTATAATCACAACAATATAATACATAAGAGCTTCTAAAAAAAAACTAAAATCATCGTATTTCACAAACATCTTATTAAACTAAAGAAATTAATAAAATATATATTAGAGTTCAAACAATTTTGTTGTTCATGTTTTAACAGGAATAATCATGTTCGATTTCCGGGAGGAGATAAATACGAGTCATGCCTACCTTTTGAAGAAGAAGAAAAATATTTTGTTTATACATGACTAAACTTAATTTAAATATTTACTTTTATTCAATTAACATAACATTGATTGGAAGTTAGAGAGTTTTGATGCTAAAGTGAACATTTAATGTAATTAACCAAATTTTATTAAATATGTTGTTTAGTACCATTAATCAATTTTCACTAATTAAATTGATTAAACCAGTGATTTTTTCATCAAAAAATATTTGAACATCATTTTATAAGTTATTTCATACTAAATATATGTACCATAATAAATATTATTTTAGTTATATTCAATGCAAATTACATTTTTTAAATAAAAAACTATAAAAAATTGTAAATATGCAAAAGGGTTCTTAAGCTTCCATTTTAGTAATAGTCGAGACGTGAAACTTTTAGTTAAATAATAATTTTATCAAATAATATATAATAACGTCTATATAAAAAATATAAATAATGGTTAACAATTATATTGATAGCTAACATTCAATAACTATATTACAAAAAGTCAGTTTAATATTTAAAGTGAAAAAAATAACACAATTCATTCCTGCGCAATGCGCGGGTTCTCGCCTAGTATATGTATATGTATGTATATATATATATATATATATATATATATATATATATATATATATATATATATATATATATATATATATATATATATATATATGTTGAAAATATACGATAACTGATCTCCACGAATAAGGTTTTTAAGCCGATTACTGTGTGACAGATATGTATTTTAGCTATAATATGCGGAATAAATAAGAGTTGCGGAATAAAATAAAACGGTAAATCTAAACTAGACAGTATTTAAATAGACAGAAAGCGGTAAATAAAGTAAATGTTAGAAGTTAGAGGTTAGATGTAATAAACGCCATTATCAACGATAAAGTGTTTTTACAATAAATAAAAAGGTTAGAAGTTAGAAGTTAGAAGTTAGAAGTTAGATGTCTCGGTTAAATACAGTCCACATATGTTTTCGTTGTCAAGGTTCAATTCGGATGTATTGGATATTTGGTACAGTTGATTTATAACAGTTTAAATAAATCAATAACGACACAAATAATTTCAAAAGAACTTATCGATAGCTGAGGAAGATGGTGTTTTCTTTGAAGCGTCGATTCTTGTTCTTTACGGTAGGATGATGTTTGGTAGTTTTTGGTGTTTGGTGAAATGGGTTTTTTGATGTCGGTTTAATTGAGATGCACGGGGTTTTTGTGGTTTAGTTTTTGTGGTGTATGTATTTGGTAGAGGGTGTGTAGGTTTTGTAGTTTGGTATTCGGGTTGAGGTTGTTTAGAGGTTTGAAGTTTGGTGTCGGGTAGAGGTTTTGTTTGGTGTCGGGTAGAGTATGGGTGTAGCGGTTTTGTTTGGTGTTTGTTTGGACGTGGTTTTTCTTTGGTTGAAAAGAGTTTTCTAGAGAGTTTTGGCAGGTTTTTTGCTCTTTGGACGTAGGATAATATTGGTGCTTGAATGGGTATGGTGTGGTGTATTATTTTCTGCACACGAATGACAAGAGGTGAGCTTCTTATTTATAGTCACTGAACACAGTGTTCGCGTCGCGACCAGGAGGTCCGTCGCGTCGCGAAGGTGCGTGTGTCGGGTTGCTTTTGGTCGGCCACTGGTTAGTGCGTTGGGTTGGTAGTCTCGCGATCAAGAAGTTGGTGGTGTCGCGTTGGAGGGGCTTCGCGTCGCGACCATTGACTCCGTCGCGTCGCGATCGCTGAAGGATTTTGGTCTTCTGTCTTGCTTCTCTTCACGTCGCGACCACAGTGTCTGTCGCGTCGTGATTGCTGTAGCAGTGTGATATTTTGTATTTTGCTCTTTGGTTTGTAGCGTTACTTCCTCAGGTTTGGATGTTTTCTCAAAGTTTCTCGGGTCTTGATTTATTCTTGTTTTTGATCTCGAATTCACGCAATCTGAAATAAACTGATAATATTTGTTAGATAATAATAGTTCATCTTATTTCAGTGATTGTCACATACAAAAATATATTTTTCAACAATTTCCCCCTATGTGATCATTACTGAAATAAGAACAGATTAAAAGGTAAGGTTGAAAATTCTTGTAATTTGGATAAAACATTTATAAAACCATATCACTTGTTTTGAAAAAGTGTTACTAGATTTTACTTATGTTTTGAAAAATGTTTGTCAAGAATATTTGTATCTGAATCAAGGTTTCATGTTCAATTATCAAAAGGTTTTTGTATATGTATTTTCATAATATTCCTTAAGATTTTATAGCATTTATAGAGACGACAAGTGATCTTAATAGGTCGATTCAGATGAACTCTCATAGGTATAGCTCACACTTTGACTGAGGTGTTTGTTTGTTCTGGGTGCAGAACTGGTGTATAATCACTAAAGATGAGTGATATCTCTCAGTTTGAAGGTGTTGACTTATGCTTAATGTGGATTTATACCTATATACTTTAGTCACTTGGTCTTCATATTAGATAATCAATCACATAAGACTGGTTTCGGCATTACTCAGAGGGTTTCTTCATTCATGCCATTGATGTTCACTTTCTCTCCGTCGGGAAATACATGTAGAGGGGTTTAAAAATTTTCATAGTTCAGTTTGCAACTAATAATATTCAATTATGGAGGCTACAGTATCCCGGTAAGTCTTCGGTTTTGACAGCCATATTTGATAAAGCTTTTTGAGAATTCGTTGTTTTGAGAGATGTCTGTCTTTATGGATTGTTGTAATAACTCTTCTTTTGCTTTGGTGAAGTATTCACCTTTGTTTTATCCTTTCTGATTTTCGCGAATACCTTTTGTGTAAAAGATATCTGATGTGGTTTGTGATTTGTTGACATCATTTGTTGGATATGACTTTGCGTTTTGAGATTTTGAGTTTTCTTCTGGTTTTCTTGGATATGACTTTGTCGTTTCTTCAATTGTCAGATTCGTTATGCCAGATGATGAATCTTTTCTTGATGTGGCTTGATTGAGGATAGGGATAGGTGATATAAAAGACAGTTTGTCTAATATATAAGAAAATGATTGTATCGTCCCTGGTCATTTTGATATCTAAGCAAAAATGAGACTAGCATCACGGTATAAGAGTATAAATCCTATAAGTCACAATGAAAAACACCTTTGCTCACAGAAATGAATTTCACTTAGCAGTTGAAGACGAGGTACAAATTCTCACATGGGTTTGGTTTTCATCTGAATCTCCTGATCTTATGTCCCTTAATTGATAAAATCGTTATAATTGAAATAAATTCAAAGGGAATAGGAGAGTGTACATAACAAAAATGTTTGAAATTTGAACCTTCTCTTTAATTAAGAATCAATATAACTGAGAACATTCATCGAGCATAAGTATCTGAAAATTTAGTCAAGAAGATGTTAATCACATGGTTTTATAAAAACTTTTAAAAGGATAAAACTTTATTCAATTTTTTTGTGATTTTGATTATGTGGATGTTTTTTGAAAAATTTGGTTATTTGAATGTTTTTGGTAAATTTTGGTTTGGGGGTGAGAATGGGGTAACGAGAGTTCCCCCATAAATGATGCACTGGGATCATTTTGGATAGGTAGATTGGGATTGTTTAAAGAGGAATTTGGTTTTGGTGGTTCTCCCATAAATGATGCATTGGGGTCATTTGGACAGGTGGATTGGGGTGTTTTAGGAGGGTTCTGGTTTTGGTGGTTCCCCCATGACTGAATCTGCATCATTTTGGTTTGATTGTGAAGTTTCTGCATCGGAGGTAGTGTGGGTTTGAAGTCTTGTAGAAGGCTATGGTTTGTTGTCATATGCTTGGAACGGCCACTATCGATATACCATGTATCATCCTTGGGCTCTCCAGCACGAAGTGCCTGCAATTAGACAGAGAGTTTAGGTACCCAAACCATGGTGGGTCCTGATTTGTTAATGGTTTTTGATAATCTGAAATCATTATGGTTTCTGTTAATTGGACGAAGTGGTTGAGGCTTGATTTGACTTATCAGATTTTCCCAATTTAAGATTTGTTTTTGAAAACCTGTCATTTGGAAAGATTTCTGATTGTGTGAAAAGTATCCTATATGTGAAGTTCTGTTTGATAACCTTTCTTTGTATCTGGGATTTTGATGATTTTGAAAAACATTATGATGATGGAATGGATTTTGGTGAAATGATGGTTTCTGAAAGTTCCCTGAGAGATTGAAGTTTATCTCTTGAAAGCGATTTTGAATTGGTTTTTGAAAAGGTTTTTGTTTTCGATTAAAGGTTTGTTTTTGTGGCAAGGAGGCTGGTTTCAATGGTTTCTTTTGGGTTTGTTTGAAAACTTTGGGTTCGCCTTTTTGAAGAGCAATTGGTTTAGAGGTACTGCCTTTCTTGTAAAAGGAGTTTGCTCTATTGAAAAAGTCTTTAAGTTTGGAGTTTTGGTTGGTAATTTGGATTTGGTGGGTTGAAGACCTATTAGTGAAAGATCTTTTGGAAACAGTGAAATCAGTATCATCTGGGTTACAGTTGATAACTGTTTCGTCGTCTGAATTTTCCTCATTAACAGATGTGGATAGATCTGTTAGAGTTGATTCAGAGTTTTCACTGTTAGTCCTGGTTTCTTGTTTGGTTTGTTCTATTTCGAAGGATTCTCTTCCTAATCCAGGTCTGTAATTTGTATCGATTTTGCCAGATCCTAAGGATGTTGCTTTGATGAAAATATCATCACTTAGCTTTCTAGCAAGATTGATAGAATCCAGTTTTCCTTGAAATCTTTGATTTTCGGATTCAAGAAGTTTGATTTGTTTTGAAAAATCATCTAATTTTAGAATCAAACTAGTGTTTTTGTCAGTTAAATCTTGAATTTTTAGTTTTAACTGAAGGACTTCTATTTCTAAGGTATCTTTTATTTCAGATGGAAAAACAGATTGATTTTTTATTTCCAAGTCCTTTTTTTGTTTTAGAGCTTCATTTAATTGTTCTAAGACGTGATTATATTCTTCTGATTTTCGTTCGATGTCTCTTTCAAGTTTGTCTCTAGTCTTTGTTGATTCTCCAAATCTGAGTTGCAAGGTTTGTAATTTAGATTTGCAGATATCAGATTTGACTATTGTGTCATGATATAGTTTGAGATCAGCTTTCAAACTGTTCTCAATCTTAGTCATGTGGGACTCAAATGGTGTTTTTGAAAGACCGATTTCTGAGATCATAGACCATACCTGATCGATGACATATGGAGCTCTTGAGTAGGTTGTGGAAGACATTTTTGGGTTGTGTTTTTTTTTTTTTCGTTGAACAAGTGATATTAAGATGAAATTTTTAAAGAAAACTTATTGGTGGTTTATAAAAACGCTACACAAAAGTTCTCGACAAAAATTTCAAAGTAAATCACACAAGCTCTGATACCAATTGTTGAAAATATACGATAACTGATCTCCACGAATAAGGTTTTTAAGCCGATTACTGTGTGACAGATATGTATTTTAGCTATAATATGCGGAATAAATAAGAGTTGCGGAATAAAATAAAACGGTAAATCTAAACTAGACAGTATTTAAATAGACAGAAAGCAGTAAATAAAGTAAATGTTAGAAGTTAGAGGTTAGATGTAATAAACGCCATTATCAACGATAAAGTGTTTTTACAATAAATAAAAAGGTTAGAAGTTAGAAGTTAGAAGTTAGAAGTTAGATGTCTCGGTTAAATACAGTCCACATATGTTTTCGTTGTCAAGGTTCAATTCGGATGTATTGGATATTTGGTACAGTTGATTTATAACAGTTTAAATAAATCAATAACGACACAAATAATTTCAAAAGAACTTATCGATAGCTGAGGAAGATGGTGTTTTCTTTGAAGCGTCGATTCTTGTTCTTTACGGTAGGATGAGGTTTGGTAGTTTTTGGTGTTTGGTGAAATGGGTTTTTTGATGTCGGTTTAATTGAGATGCACGGGGTTTTTGTGGTTTAGTTTTCGTGGTGTATGTATTTGGTAGAGGGTGTGTAGGTTTTGTAGTTTGGTATTCGGGTTGAGGTTGTTTAGAGGTTTGAAGTTTGGTGTCGGGTAGAGGTTTTGTTTGGTGTCGGGTAGAGTATGGGTGTAGCGGTTTTGTTTGGTGTTTGTTTGGACGTGGTTTTTCTTTGGTTGAAAAGAGTTTTCTAGAGAGTTTTGGCAGGTTTTTTGCTCTTTGGACGTAGGATAATATTGGTGCTTGAATGGGTATGGTGTGGTGTATTATTTTCTGCACACGAATGACAAGAGGTGAGCTTCTTATTTATAGTCACTGAACACAGTGTTCGCGTCGCGACCAGGAGGTCCGTCGCATCGCGAAGGTGCGTGTGTCGGGTTGCTTTTGGTCGGCCACTGGTTAGTGCGTTGGGTTGGTAGTCTCGCGATCAAGAAGTTGGTGGTGTCGCATTGGAGGGGCTTCGCGTCGCGACCATTGACTCCGTCGCGTCGCGATCGCTGAAGGATTTTGGTCTTCTGTCTTGCTTCTCTTCACGTCGCGACCACAGTGTCTGTCGCGTCGTGATTGCTGTAGCAGTGTGATATTTTGTATTTTGCTCTTTGGTTTGTAGCGTTACTTCCTCAGGTTTGGATGTTTTCTCAAAGTTTCTCGGGTCTTGATTTATTCTTGTTTTTTATCTCGAATTCACGCAATCTGAAATAAACTGATAATATTTGTTAGATAATAACAGTTCATCTTATTTCAGTGATTGTCACATACAAAAATATATTTTTCAACAATATATATAGGAAGAGGATCAACATAGAACCAAAGAACCACTCTTTTAACCCTACGATCATTATATGAGTGACTTAGATTAAAAGGATGCACCAATACAACTCTAGTCATTATGCAGGGAATCACATACTCATAAGGGCATAATAGGGTTTCTACATCTACCATAGCAGCATAGCTCAATCTGATTTCGTTGACAAAGTTTCTTTCGAACAAATCTTAACCAAACGTTGGCCAATCTAACCACCACCAACTCCGGCTACAACTTCTTAAATAACTCTTCAGGACAAGATCCCGATACAGCCTACGCAATTGGCCTTTGCTGCAGTGACACTAGAGATTCGATTGCATGTGGTGATTGTGTGAACACATCAATCGTGAATTTGAGGGAGGTGTGCCCCGAATTTTATGCACCAGCAGCAACATCACAAATACATCGAATAGCGTGTAAACTCAAACCGATTGTGGTTGTATCTCTTTTGCCTGGATTGATCGACTTAGGTGAAGGTGATTCCATAAATCAATTTGATTCCAGAAATCTATGTTGATCTTTGTTCAGTAATGAACATTTGAGGCGATTCCAGAATTCAATTTCATTCATGTTCACTACTGAACAGTCGAGATCGAGAATGAAAGAGAAAAAGAGAAAGATCGAGACATAAGGATCAAGGAAGAGAGAGAGAGAGAGAGAGAGAGAGAGAGAGAGAGAGAGAGAGAGAGAGATAGATGGATTGATGAATACACGTTCGTAAATGAACATATGTTCAATAATGAACATTTGTTCATAAATGAACATATGTTCATAAATGAACATGTGTTCATCGATTAAGTATTTGATATTTTTTGGATATATATTAATTCGGTTCATTTCTGAACATGTTTGTATGTTCATATATTTCATCAATGTTATGAATGTTCATTTCTGAACAAATTCTAGGATTTTGAAGACAATGTTCATCAATGAACATATACGTGTAATTTACCCATCGTACCATTATCATCTTAATTTGATCTAACGGTCAATAGGATCGGGTGAGGACTCAAAAATCGGTGAGGACTGCATGGACAATTTTTAGCATTGGGATTGAAAACATTAGTGGATGAGATTTAATCTTATTTATCGTCAAAATATCGCGAGATGATATGACACTTTCGTAATTATTTGCGAGATTTTTGATACAATCCACTGAAGGTTAATTGTTTGGAGGGTTAAAATGTAAAAGAATATAAGAAAAAAGAAAAAAAATCAGAAAATGCCGTATTCACGTGCCTCTCCTTCCCCTTCTCTCTCTTTGCCACGTGTTGCCCAGCCATTGGCTGAGTTTTTATTTTTATTCCACTCGTTTTGTTTTTCGGCTATAACTTTTTTTTTTCTTTACAAAAAAAAAATTCTGAAAAAACCAAAGTTCTTAAAATTTAATTCTCTACAAAATGAGCACAATTATGAAAATTTGAAAAAAAATTATTTTTTTCATTTTTAATTTTTATAAAAAACACAGAAAAAAATATATTTCAAAAATTATGAAACTTTAAATGCTACTTCTACTCACTATATTAGTGACTTTTGTAAAAATAATTTTTTATAAATAAGTTTTTGAAATGTTCGTATTTTAATTTTAACGAATATTTTTTTATAAAACACAATGAATTTTTTTATCCAAATTCAAAAAAGCAAATAAGATGATTCAAAATATTTATGTTTTAAAAAAGTTATGATTCAATATTTTATGATCCTTAATTTGTTATGATCCAAAAATATTTTGATTCAAATATTTTATGATCTTAATTATATCTTTTATGATATATATATATATATATATATATATATATATATATATATATATATATATATATATATATATATATATATATATATATATATATATATATATATATATCATAAAAGATATCATAAAAGATATAATTAAGATCATAAAATATTTGAATCAAAATATTTTTGGATCATAACAAATTAAGTTTTTGAAATGTTCGTATTTTAATTTTAACGAATATTTTTTTATAAAACACAATGAATTTTTTTATCCAAATTCAAAAAAGCAAATAAGATGATTCAAAATATTTATGTTTTAAAAAAGTTATGATTCAATATTTTATGATCCTTAATTTGTTATGATCCAAAAATATTTTTATTCAAATATTTTATGATCTTTATTATATCTTTTATGATATCTTTTATGATATATATATATATATATATATATATATATATATATATATATATATATATATATATATATATATATATATATATATATATATATATATATATATATATATATATATATATATATATATATATATATATATATACACACGATAAAGAAATTGCTTTCAAAATCTGGCATCACGAATGTTGATTAAGTCTATATTCTAATCTCGATCGAATGCCCAAGTCTAACCTCTGAATCTTCCGGTTTGTTACACGAGTTTTGTTTTCAAAGTTTATATTATACATGCTACGTTTTACCATCATTCTAAAAGATCACTTCAAATAATGGATAACATTGAGAGATAAACAACGACTTGGACCACAAATTATAGTCTATATAATATCAATTAGTGAATAATATATTGTTAATGAGGATACAATTCACTTATGCTTGACTCAGATAACATTGTTTTATACGTTTTAAAAGATTCCTTCTAATCTAAAGAATAAATTAAATACATTCGTTAATTAATAATTAACATTTACTGTCTATTCCTCACAACGCCTAACCATTACTACATCATTCAAACAGAATATTATTCTATTATATCTTAATTAAACTCTATTATTGCTTCCGTGTGCTCTTACATCATACTACAATTCTTTTAGAGATTTCTTTTACTTTATATTTTTGATATATTATTTACATTCAAATTCTGTAAGTCATATAAAGTTATTGGGTTTTTGTTTAGTCATTAGATACATTAATCATAGTTTGTTTTTCTATATATAGGTGTCCTTTTTCCTATGTAAAATATTTTTCAACTCAATAATGAAACTCTAATCATTTTATCTCTATAATTACTAGTTTACATGGTATCATAGCTCTATTCGATTCATGCCTAGTTTGTTTTCCTATTTATAGTTGACACTTTGCCACAGATTTTCTAGTTCATTCTTGTATGTTGTTGGTTATGATTTGTTGGATTCCATTCATTTATTAAGTGTTGTTGATGTATCACTTGTTTCTTTTTTGCTAGTGTTAGGGATGTTTTTGGTGTGCCGAAGTGTACATAAGGATATTAAGTCGAAGTATTATCCATGTGAAGCCCCCTTGGACTCCGAAGTGCACAAGGACTATGATGTGCGCTTATTTTCTACGATCCTGTAGAATGCTAACATACACGGTGGTATCTGCGCAATATAGTTTTTGCAGTTAGTTGATATCATACTATCTAAATGTGTGTAATCTATTTGTTATTATTATAAATATCATGTGATGTATAAGGTTTTCACAGACTTTGAAAAAGTGTTCTTCATACGTTGTTCATAACAACTATTTAATAGGACTATAGGAGCATGATCTTTGTATGAAACCCTTCAATCAAAGAATTCAACACTGTTTACGTTCAATTGTTTGTCTACTTGATTGATTGTTTTATTGTGTTCAATTCCATTGAATCAAATATATCTTTACAAGTGGCTTTAGAGCAGGTTTGTTGTTCTTATCAATTCGAGGATTTCTTTTTTGCTTACAATTTTCAGATCTGGATTGAATCCCAGATCTGTATTCAGTGTTTTGAAATTCTATTCTCAATTAGTTACAGTACTCGATCAAATCATTTAGATTCAATGGCCAACTTCAACAATAAAACTTGATCTTGAATTAGGCAAACTAGTTGGGTTTTGCAACCAGGGCTCCTATGTTAATCCCAGAACACTACAATCAATGGACTGATCGTATGGAAGATTATCTAACAGGGATTGATGATGACTTGTGGCGTTATATTACAGAGGGCCCATTCATCAACGTTCAAGGACGATTTGTACTGAGTGATCTTGTTGAAAACGAAGAAGCCATTGCAGCAAACAAGAAGAAAATAGACAATGACAAGCGGTGTATCAGAGAATTACAAAGTGGTCTCCCACCAGTTGTCTACAATCACATCCGTGGATCCATGTCTATAAAGGAAATTTGGGATAGATTAAAACTCTGACATGGAAATGAAAAAAGGAAGAAAACAGTCATCACCAACACTCTATCAGACTTTATTGAGGTTTTTCAAAAAGAAAATGAGACTATTGATCAAACCTTTAAAAGGTTTTCTGAATTGGTCTATCGTCTGGAGAAATATGATGTTGGTAAAAATTCTCACGAATGGAATATAAAGTTCATGAAGAGTCTTCGTAGAGAATGGAAGTGCATCACAATCATGATAAAATCGCATGAAAACATTATTTCGAACTCCCTTGGTGAACTCTTCAATATTCTTAAATCTCATGAAGGTGATGTTCTAGATCTGAGAGATGACAAACCAAACGCTAGTCCATTTGCTCTTGTGTCAAAGAAGAGTAGGCAGAGGAAGAAGTTGATGATGCTACAGAGGAAATTATTGATTATGAGTTGAATAAAGTAGGTGAAGTTGTTGCACTTTACTCTAACAATAAAACATTTTATAAGAAGCCTTCTGGAAATTTCAATCAGTTCAAGAGCTGATGAAACTCAGTTAAGGTTTGTAAGATAAGTTTGGTGCGGAATAATAATAAATAGAAATTAAAGCAATATAAACAATAAAGTAAAGTTGTAAATAAGAACAAAAATGGTGTTGAAGATATGTTGTATTTCTTCTAAAGGGGATTATTTTAACATTAGTTGCAAGATGCGTATATATAAAGAAACTGGACACCCCTATCTAATAAATAAGTATAGGAAAGTACATAAATTACTTTAAGTATGGGGGACAATGCTTCCTAATACTAATACATCTAAAACTAACACAAAATAGTACCCATTGGTACTTACACGCAATGTAACAGATCTTATCATATCTTCAACACTTCGCCTTAAATAGCTTCGCCTTATCCTATCTCCAGACATCGTTCTCTTCGCACACATGAAAGCTTCACATCACTTAACAACTTCACATTGCTTCCTTTATAGTTGGAATCTCATTACGAGCAGCATGATGACTTTCAAGGTACAAAAATCTCCCCCGAAGTGACCATGCGGAGACTTCAAGCTTTAATAGAGTTGAGGAAGTCAAATACTTTTCTGAGAAATTTCCTAACGTCATAACTCGAGTGGATTTGCTAAAGAATTTCTCTCTTCGCATCATTTAGGTTGTTGGAAGATTCAAGAGTCAGGTTCTTTTGTTGGAGGGGGAAGAAGTGTCTAAACCCTGGTTTTTATTTAGTGGACAAGATAACTCTAATCTCCGGTTATCTATCACCCCAAATTCCCTTTCCTGCAAGCCTTCAAAAGTATTACCATATTTCATTCCGTGAGGCTCAGGAAAAAACTTATTCAACTCAAAATCGATTTCAACAAAATCTATCAATAGCCTTGTTATGGGTGGAATTTTCCGCTAGGATCATAGTGATCGTGAGTAAGATCTTGGCCAGGATCTTGGTCAGGATCCTGATCAAAACTAACCGCTGTCTTTTGGTGCTTGTATAGTCGCTTATCCAATTCAGGTCAACATTGAGTCAACAAGAACCCAATCAATTCGTGATAAGGCCATGAAACTCAGAGAATTGGTTCCAGTCAAGCATATTTAATAAATAATGAGCTAATTCAACGAAGATCCCCGATCAAAAGATTATGTCGAGATTCTTGGGAATTAGTTAGCTAGTTTCACTATAAATAAGCGATGTACTCATTTTTTCACACATGACACAACTCGATCATAAACAAACTCAGCTACTTACTTATATCCTACTGTAACAAGCACTTGTATTCATATTTTCTACAATCAATAAAATCAACACAAGGCAACCAGATATTTCCAATTACTGAGGTTTTGTGCAGGAGATCCTTAACAGGATCAAGGGTTTTCCTCGTAAGATTCTCGTGTCAACATTCAAAGATCCTCCTATGGATCCTAAGCAAAAACACCACGACCTTAACTAATTTAGTCTTGCACATTTTTGACCAAAACAATTTGGCGCCCACCATGGGGCCGTGGTGTCATTTTTCTATTAACTCTTAGCCCTTCAAATCATCCTTGAAACCACGACTACCTTACCTATCTCATCTTCGACCTCGACACCTTCGTAGATGTCAAGGATTCCTCCTTCATCCACTCCATTAGCCATGGATCCTCATGTTAGAATCTCGGGATCCGCCTCAAGATCTTCAGCCACCACTGCAGGGAATGCTGCCCAGCATCCCGTCAGAGGAACCCTTCCACCACCGCCTATTATGATTTCCAATGAAGAGCTCATGGTCGCCATAAGTCAGCTAACTGATCACATGAGGAAACAAAACGAGAACAATCGAAACATGTTAAGGGAGATGGATCAACTAAGAGCTGAACTGAGGAATCCTGACGATCACTCCGCTGCCTTCTACTATAGGAATCACTCCATTAGTACCAAGGAATTTGAACATTGAAGTAGGAGGATCCTCACGAGCTCCCAACGAGGATCTGATTCCTATGGCGAGCGCTACAATGACAGATCATATAACCTCCACTACGAGAGTCCAAGATCCAATACGACTGGATGGGATCTTCGCGACTCCTAATCTTAACTCTGGTACCTTTAATATGATAGGATTTAGGAAAAACAAATAAACTTAAAATTTTTAAGTTCACATGCAACCTAAAGGATCTATGTTTTCACTATTGAACCTATAACTAAGAACATTAAAAGGAAAACCTATAAATCCTAGCATAATAATCGAAAATTAAATAAAGGGTTTAGGATTACATACCTTATTGATATTATAACAAATAACAATATTCCTTCTTTTGTAGATCTCTTGGAAGCAAGCACCACAATTATTGTGCCTCTAATGGGTCACACCCAAAAGTCTAAACAAAATGTTAATTAGAAAAGCTCGCTATAAAACCTTACAGAAGGATTATAGATTCTGCTTGAAAGAGAAGAGAAAAACTCCAGAGGATTTTCTACAGGAGTTGGCACATGTTTTGAGGTGCCAGGGAGGGGTTTTTATAGCCTCAGGGGTGATTAAGGATAAACCTTAAAGATAAGCCATATTTGAATTTAAACCGAATAAACTTTTTATCTTTAAATCCAAATCCCTTAACTGCCGTATATAGTTGGCGAAATTATAAGGATAAATCCTTATTAAATTCGTCCAACATTATCCCTAAAATTATCCATTGCTCAACTATTGAAAAATTACAATTCAGCCCATGCACTTATAATTAATCCCAAATTAATTCAAATTAATTCCAATTAATTCTAATTAATTCCAAACTAATTTCTAATTAATTTATCATCACATAATAAATTAATAAACTATTTATTTCTTTCTCTCTATTAACTTTAATACCATTTGGACTACTGAGGGCAACCCAAAAGGATTGTGCTACTATCAATTCAAGTATATACCAATTATAGTTATGGGCTTAGACACCTAATCCAACATAATAATGATACTATTTTGAACACTAACCAAAATGCAGGTATGAGTCCCGTAGTGGAAAGGGAGATCAGGCGGCTAAGGCAGATAATCTCTGACGTTACCGCCGTAATCCCACTAATACCTGAGGTGCCTCCTATGAGCCACCGATTGTTAAGGTTCGCACCGAACATCAGCGATGTGGAAATCCCAAAGAGATTCCAAACCCCCAACATGAAGCTGTATGATGGATCTACGGATCCTGAGGAACACGTCGCACACTACTGTGAAAGAATGGAGATCATCCCTATTCCAATGGATCTTAAAGAAGCGTGTCTGTGCAAAGGATTCGGCTCGACACTCTAGTCCAGCCTTGAAATGTCTCTTAAACGTTCCTCCTTACTCTATTACCTCTTTCTCTCATCTTATTAATATATTAAATAATCAGTTTTCTTTCAAAATGTCTTTTAAGAAACTCAATAGTGACCTCTATAGGATCTCTCAAAAGTCTGACAAATCTTTAAGTGATTATCTCAGCAGGTTTGGCAGGGAAGTCTGGAACATTCCTAACTTGGAAGTCTTAACCGTTGTGGAATCATTCAAGATGGGCCTAAAGAAAGATTCCACGTTCTATGAGGATCTTGTCATGACTCCTTCTAGGAAACTAGATGAGGTCTAGAATAGGGCTCCAAGATTCATAAGGCTCGAAGAAGATAAAATGGTGCAAAAAATAGATTAACCTTTCCAGGACTTATGAGAATCCGAGCAGGAAGTCAGAGACATCCTCTCAAAGATCCCATAGATCGAGACCTTACAGCAGACCTGAAAACCATTGAGCTAATGCAGTGGAAGATGAAGAAGATGACGAAGAATATCCAAGGATATCTGATTATTCTTTCTCTGTTGATACTCCTGGTTTGATTTTTGCTATACAGGATCTAGGGACAAAGTTAGGTGGCCAAGAAAAGATGAGAAGTTGAACACTTGGAAAGACCGATCCAAGTGGTGTGCCTTCAATAAAGACTTCGGCCACAAAACAGAAGACTGCATTGCATTAAGGAAGGAAATCAGTTACTTGCTGAGCAAAGGTTACTTGGAAGAGATCCTGGGCAAGAAAAGTTCAAGATCCAAGGAACAGAATCCCTCCAAAGATACCGCCAAGATCCCTGAAAAGCAGCTTCGCCCCCAGGGATGCCAAAGTGATTAATTTCATTTCAGGAGGATCAAGCATTTGCAGGAGAACCTACTCAACAGCCAAGATACATGCCAAGGTCTCAAAATCAGAGAAAGAAGAAGGCCCCATGAATAACGTGGTCGCTACCGATTGATGTGAGATCACATTCGCCGAAGATGAAAGGGAAGATGTTCTGGATCCTCACCATGACAGATTAGTGCTGACCCTTTACAACGTAAATGAATATGTTAGAAGGATCCTGGTAGACGGTGGAAGCTCGGTAAACATCATCCACCAAGAAACCTTAAAGAATATGAACATCCCTGAGTCGGAAATCTTGTAAAAATCCTCGGTGCTGGTGGGATTCAGTGGAGAAACCAAGAACACTTTGGGAGAAATCAAACTGCCAATCTATGTTGGAGGAATGAATTCGATACAAAGATTATACGTCATGGATTCACTGTCCTATTACAATGCCATCCTAGGTAGACCATGGATCCATGAGACGCGAGCAACATACCATCAGTGTGTCAATATGCCAACGCCCTGGGTAGTATTGAAGATCTTTGAAGATCAACAAGAAGTTAAGAACTGCTATACCACATCCATGAGATCCATAACGACCCCAACCGGGCATATCAATTAAGGAAGGAAGCGTCGAAGATCCTGGAATCAAGAGAGCGAGAAGTAAAGGAAGTGCCCTTAGATCCTCTTGATCCTTAAATCACGGTGCTACTTGGCATGAATCTTCCCAAGGATCTTGAAGAAGATCTTACCCAACTCTTGAAGATCTGAAGATCGGCATTCGCTTGGAAACATGAGGACATGATAGGTATCGACAAAGGTATTATTACTCACAAGTTGAATGTTGTTCCTTCTTTCAGACCAATACACCAAAAGAAGAGAAAATTTGCGCCTGAAGGGAATCAAATTGTCCAAGACCAATTGGAACGTTTGCTAAAGGACAAGATGATCTGGGAAGTTAGATTTCCAAGATGGCTAGCGAATGTGGTTGTAGTTTAGAAAAAGATCGGGAAATGGAGAGTATGCGTAGACTACACTAACCTGAATAAAGCATGCCCGAAGGATCCTTCCCATTGCCTCACATAGATTCGTTAGTGGATTCCACAACTAGACACGAGATTTTAACCTTCATGGATGCATCCTCAGGATTCCAAAAGATCCAGATGGAGGAATCCGACCAAGAAGATACAGTCTTCATGACCCCGACATGTATATATTGTTATACAACAATGCCTTTTGGTCTGAAAAATGCATGTGCCGCCAACCAAAGACTGGTAAATAGGATGTTCAAAGACAATATAGGATCTACCATGGAAGTCTATATAGATGACACGGTGGTCAAGTCAAAGAACGCTAAGGATCATACCAAGGATCTTGAAAAAGCCCTGGACATCCTAGACCAATACAACATGAAGCTCAACTCGGCGAAGTGTTACTTTCGAGTGACCTCAGGCAAACTCTTGGGTTACATGGTGACAAAGAAAGGAGTCGAAGCAAGTCCTAAATAGATAAAGGTGATAATCGAATTAAACTCTTCAACATCTACCAAAGAGGTCCAAAGGCTGACTGGAAGAGTAGAAGCACTTAACAGGTTTATCTCAAGATCCTCAGAGAGATGCAAGCCATTCTATGACATCCTGGGAAGAACAAATGATTCGAATGCATGGATAAACATGAAGAAGCCTTATAAGATCTTAAGAAATACCTATCCTCTTCCTCACTATTGGTAAAACATGCAATGGAGAACTTCTATACCACTATGTAAGTAAGATTCTATTGGATGCTGAAACCAGGTACTTGCATCTTGAAAAACTCATAATTAGCACTCATAACATAATCCACAAAACATAGGCACTACTTTGAAACACACCATATTTGCATAAAAACTAAGTTTCTTATCAAGTGTGTTATGAGAAAGCTAGAGATGTCAAGAAGAATGTTGAAATAGGCAGTAAAGCTGAGCTGTAACGTCCCAATTTCCAGAGTAATATTTTCATTTTATAACGGTTCAAATACATAAAAACATGCTGGAAAATAAAACCATCTAATTCGGATTTGACAATTAAAACATTTAAAACCGTGTTTATCAAAACATTTACAATCATTATCCAGCGGAAGACTTGAATACCAAACCTCAGATGCTATACTGTCGTCCCGTGCTCCAAGCTCAAGCCAACAAATACCTGAAAAAAATTTAGGGTGAAAGAGTAAGCACAAAGCTTAGTAAGTTCCCCAAAATACCACACGGTCCATCACATAACTCACAATCATTCTTGGGCTCTTGGGCTTACCCTGATCCGCCTCGGCTAAGGACTCGTAGGCTCACCTTGTTCCATCCGTTGCCAAATCAACTCAGTCTTTTGAACTCTCGAGCTCACCCCGATCCGTCTGGCTCTCGAGCTTGCTCTGATCCGCCATCATTCTTCAGTCGTCAGAACGAATCCAACGATTAACACATAGCAACACAAAAGCCTAAACATGTAGTTTGACCCAAATAGGTTCCTAAAAGCAATTAGTCATTTAACTCACAAAAGGCACACCCGATTTAAACATGTATTGCTACATATAATGCAGTATACAACTAACTACACATGTAATATCACCCATAGTATAGTGAGAAAACTCACATGATCCGCCAAGCTAAACAGCACTCCACATACGTGTCCTCAGATCCCGACAACACGAACCTCCTAATAAGGATAAACTTCAATGAGCAAATCCTAAACCCCAAACAGAATTAACCTCCAAGACTGGTACCCGAAATCTCTCAAGTTTGACCAAAAGTCAAACTGGTCAAAGGTCAAAGTCAACCTTGGGTCAACTACACTTAGCGGCGCTATCCCATATAGATAGTGTTGCTAAGTGGGAACATGAATCGCGACCATTGACTGAGATTGCGCCGCTATCCCAAAACTCTTAATCTGCTAAGCCAAAGTCTAATACCTTCCAGGACCCTTCCAAACAGTCACTGGACCCATAAAATGCAAGCTTTTACATCCAAACATGACTATTCATTCACATGATTAATATCTAAGTCTAAAAAGAGAACAACTCAAGCTTATACGCTCAAGGAAGCTTGGCTTATTCCCATGATCAGTCCACAAGCTCCAAAGGAGGCTCTAGAGACATAAAGATCCAACCTTTATCACTTAAATCCTTAAATAACACAACCAAGGGACCAAAAACCCATCCAAAGCCTTCATAACTACTAGAATAACTTAAGAAACACAAAAATGAAGAAGCTTTATTCACAAAGGTCCAGAAAATGAAGCTTTTACTGACTCAAACTTGTAACACACCTTCTAGCACCACCATACACCTTCTTTTCTTCAAGAAATCTTCAAAAAATTATCAAAAGAACCAAAAATCACCCAAGGAGGCTAGGAAAGGGGTTTAAGACGTTCTTGGGAGCTGAAGGGTGACAAATGACGGCTACTTAGGTTTTGTGCCCTTAAATACAGCCGGAAACTCGAAATCTAGGGTTTTGGTGCAAACAGCGAGGGGTCGTTATCCTTATGATATCGTCGCTATCCCACTTAGTGGTAACGCTCAATCTCGAGCAGCATAGCGGCGCTAGCAGCCTAATGATAACATTGCTAATAACACCACAATAGTGTCGCTAACACCCATCGATAGAGACGCCATCACCAGTTTTTCCCAAAACTTAGATCTTTTAAATCCAAACTTGGTCAATCATGGAATAGGGTTTTGCATGAGCACTTTTGATCTAAGATATGAACCAAGATCCTCAATCAAATCCCAAGCACTTGCAAACTTTGTGGCAGATTTCAGCATGGACATCCAACCTGAAGTTGAAATGGAATTTAAACAACTTCAAGACGAAGATGGACCAAAGAAGTAGACATTATACATTGACTTAGCCTCCAACTAAAAGGTAACAATATTTAGAATCATGCTAAAATCACTACAAGGGGACATACTACCCCAAGTGGTGAATTGCATATTCCAAGCTACGAATAACAAAGCTGAATACGAGGCATTGATTGTTGGCATGTATCTTGCTCAGGATCTTCACATCAATAACATCCAGGTTTATGTAGACTCTTTTCTTATTGTTAACCATTTTAATGGCTCCTATGAAGTGAAAGGAGAAAAACTATACGAGTACCCACAAATAGTAAAGGGATTAGCAGTAATATTCCAAGACTTCAAAATCAATCAAATACCAAGATAAGACAATACCGAAGTGGGTGCATTCGCCAATCTCGGATCAGCCATAAGGATCCCTCCTGACACAAAGATCATAATAACCCACATAACTACCCTAGCCATAGAAAGACAGGAAGAAGTCCAATATATCGAAGACAACGATTCGACATCCCAACCAGGATCCGGAGCAACATCTCAATCAATATCCTGGATATCATCGATCAAGGATTACATCCAAAATGGGATCATCCCCGATGAAGAACCCAATCCAAAGACCCTCAGGTTAAGGAACTCTCGCTTCCATATAATTAACAATATTCTCTTCAGAAAATCTTTGGAAGGTCCTTAGTTAAGATGCCTGGAAGATGCTGAAGCACAGAAGATCCTCAAGGAGATCCATGAAGGTGACTGCGGATCCTACACAGGGGGTAGATCCTTATTCTCAAAAACATTAAGAACCAGATTGTAAGACCCGTATCCTAATTATAACATATACTTAAAATAAGAGTGTTAGGAATTATATGATCATTGGTAGTTATAAAGCTAAGAAAAACTTTAGTTACAATTTCATATGAAAATCAGCATTTTGTGTCGTTTTTAGAAAAATCATAATTAATTTTAGAAAAATCGTTTGGACCTCAAACCAGTGCACAAAGTTTACAAATTGAGTCTAGTACAATTACCAAAAATAATAGTAAGCTTGAAAATGACATTATCTATGGTAAAAAAATGCAATCTTTACTGATTAGTTCGGAATTAACAGATTAGATAGTCTGTTTTCAAAAATTCATAATAAATCATAGAAAAATCGTATAAATACGTAAAATACATCCCTGGAAAGGTATTGAGATAAATTTCTGGAATATCAAATAAAAACATGAATTTCATGGGTTTAAAGTCGGCTAAACCAGTCTGGAACAGACTGATTCTAGAAGGTATTAATTTCAACAAAGTTATATTATTAAAATCTTTTGTCAAAAGTGTCATGCCATTTTTTATTCAAGAATTCAAGTATAAATACCCCTCAAAACATCTCATAAACCACACAACTAAATCTCAATCCAATATATAGAGGTTTCTAAGCACTAGAGTGTAAGCAAGTGAGCGGAAGGAAGCTTAAAAGCCTAACGAAGGAGTTATAGATCTCGACGACTGGTCATAAGGTAACTACAAACCTTTCTATAGCTTAATTAGGTATTGTAAAATAGTTTTTGTTAAGAAGTAGAATATTTAACAAGTATAACATATGTTATATTATACTAATTTCTAACAATAGTAAACAAAAACCTTAAAATGTCGTTATTATAACTATTCATAATTTCCGAAAATAATACCGATTGATTTACTTACGAGGACGGTGACTAGGCCGATTACTTGGGATCTGGTTGTTGGATTTTCCGAAAGGCTAAAATGCTGAAAGGATCCTGCCACTCCATCTAATCTTCTACCTGGCCGTTCTTTACTTGATAAATCATGGAGTATCATATTGGAATTATTGAAGGGTTTAATGATGCGACTATAATATAGTTAAGGATTAAGAAATGATAGATTTCTTATTATGTTAACAGTTAAAGTTGAAGGAAATACAAAGCCGAGAAAGATAAACGATATAGTCAACTATAATCAGGTGAGTCTTCTCACTATACTATAGGTGATATTGCATGCGTAGGAAGGAAGATATGTTAGACTAAGGTGATCTTACCTGTTATGATAATTGTATGAATTATTGCTATGATAATGATTGTTTGTGGACGGAACGGGATAGCCCGCGAGCCAATAGGCGGAACGGGAATAGCCTGCGAGTCATTAGACGGAACGGGATAGCCCGCGAGCCAATAGGCGGAACGGGAATAGCCTGTGAGTCATTAGACGGAACGGGAGAAGCCTGCGAGCGATAAGACAAGAACGGGAATTGCCCGTGAGTCTTCAGCGGAACAGGATAGCCCGCGAGTCTCACAGACATATGAATGGTTATGATGTGTTGTATGTTATGTGATGGATCGTATGGTATTTTGAGGAACTCACTAAGCTTCGTGCTTACCCTTTCCCTATATAAACTATTGTTTCAGGTACATCAGGTATCATGGATGGCAAGGCGTGACGTGTATACACTGTGCTGCTTCATTGGAGGACTGTTTTTGAATTAATATTCCGCTATATTGAGATTTCGTTAACTTCTGTTAATCCTGGGGTGTTTTCATTAAACTTATAAGTTATGGAATTTTATGAAAATTAATTAAGTGGCTTTTCTTGTATTGAAGTTTTCGTTTAAAAATTTTTAAATTTACCCTAAAATTTTGGGATGTTACAAGTTGGTATCAGAGCACAGCTTGAGAGAATCAGGCTCACTTAGTGAGTTCTGGACTCAAGTTGAGGCTTAAGAGTTTTCTTAAAACATTTTTACGAAAGAAAGATGTATTATGAAGGGTAAACTGAAGACACAGTGTGTACCGCCAGCCGACGCCAGTATGAGAAAAGGGTTAAGTATTTAATATTGTAGATGTAAAAAAAAACATATGGTATATGTTTGCTGAAATGCCTGGTAGAGATCACACATTGTTGTATTATTATCTGCTATTTGCTAATAGAACTGTATGCTAGTGCCGATAGGTTGCTTAGAGATTTCCACTAAGTTGTATACAATATGGACTGAATAATCATAGAATGTGTGAGTTGACCTTATTGCATGTTCCTTGTTTGGTTGTTGCCTTAGGGAAGATTCTCTTATTTGAAAGACTGTTTAGTTCGATATTGTATACAACTATGTTCGCGAAACAATCTGTCATCACTGGAGGAAGTTCCGTCTTAGTTAGAATAGCAGGGTGGGGGTGGGATTCCAAATATTCCTAGAAGGGTTGACATATGCCTTGTAAGGGCATATGTGTTAAAATTATCGGTGAGAAGCGAATTGGATATTTCGAGACGGGTCTTGGAACGAACATGGATAGGTGTGGAAGGTAGTAGTAGAGCTCCTACTATCGAAAGCACAGGATCTGCGTTTGAGTCGGGAGTTCGTCACGAAGGATCCAAGGAGCTGAGTATGTGAGTATCTAGCATAATTAACTTAAATGCTAGTGTAATGTGGTAAACTTTTATCCATTCGATTTTTGAATGTTGATTGTGAGGTTCAGTAGGAACAATTAAGATGCGATCATACCAGTCTGGTTGGACCGATCATGCTTAAGTTGATTACTGAGCTTAAAGACTGTTGAAAGGGAGAATGCCAAAATGCTATTGTGGTAGCTATTTTTCATGCAACTAATGGGCGCACAAGTCAGACAGGGACTAGAGGATGCAAGGGTGAGTTTTCCAACTCACGGTCAAAAAGGTGCAAGCGGCGCCTGAGATGATGGCGGGTATTTTTGAGTCAACTCTGTACATGCCTAGTGCTGTGTAATAGTGGGGCTACCTACCCTTGTATTGATCTTGCTTGAGTGATTGATCAGGTCGTGTGGGTTGAGAGTTTGGATCACTCACTCGTGATTGAGGTAACCGACGATAGAGGTGTTGACTAGGGTCGCAAGCGGATGACTAACATATTGTGGTTGATGTAAACGTCTTTACATTATCGAAACATGTTTATTGAGATAGTGTTTGCCTCCGATGCAAGTTGTTGGCTGAGCAGAGTAGGCTTGTTTTTCGTTCGAGAGTAAGGGCTCGTAAAAAAAAGTTATAAATCGAATAAACAGACTTGGACTTTAGTCCAAGTGGGAGAGGAATACAAAATTAAGGGAACAACATGAATATTATATTGAATCGATGAAATTATTAAAATTATAGTAACACGTCGATATGTTTAATTCATTACTACAACTTTATATTAATACATTAAGAAAAGTTTACAGAACTACTAAACTGGAGAATCAGAAAGAAGCGAGAGAATATCTTCTACACTCCACTCTTTCTCATCATTAGGTTGACTTGTACCTCTCGAGGATTTGGAAGTGGTATGCTTTCAGTTATTGGAGGAGGAGCTCCAAGGTATCGGGTCTCGATAGGGTTGGAACATGTAACCCCATGATTAGGGGCTAAATATTGACTCATTTGGGGCGTGTGTAAGTAGGGCAGTGATGAGGAAGGGCTCTAATTCGGAACCAGTTGGGGGTAGCTATAAGAAGGAGGAAACCAGGCTAGGTCACCTACAAAGCCTCAAAAATTCTCCTCACTCGAAGACTCAAGTAAACCAGGGTTAATACTACTCATACCAGAATTAGATGGCAGAGATTGCTGCTGTGTATGAGTTCTTGATGAAGTTTCCCCCTTTTCCTGAATTTTTCTTTTCCTAAATACAACCTTATGAGCAGCTTGTATTAGCTTCTTTGTGCCGTCTGTTAGACCCGATTGTGACCCTTCAATTATCGCTTCTTTTTCTTTTTTTAGGTTGGGTATTAAATCTCCCGATAATTCTGTTGCCTCAATAAATTCATTACCAAATTCCTGTGACACAAATAACTTTAGTAATTTCAACCTTATGATATAAAGGAATTAAAAACAATGTAGTTCTTTACCTCAGCACGATCAATAAGGGTTTGCAAACTCGTAAGTTGTCGTTGGGGCCAATGATTGATACCTAATTCTCTACAGCGTTTTTTTAATTGTGTCGTTCCAATGTTGAGTTCCTTCGCAGCTTTCTCAATTGGTTCGTTAAAGTGTTCAGCTATTATTTCCCTACTTAATAAATGTCTGAAACCTCTTCCACTGCCACCTGCTATGTTTTCTGAACTAGAAGGTTCAAATCCAATTGTATTGTTATCATTCTGGATCATTTGAACATGATCCTGATTTTCTGACCCAAAGATGGACATTGATTCATCAAAATTAGTTGCCTCTATCGGTAATAATTGTTGGTTTTCAACTAAAATCTCAGGATTCTGAAATCCTTCTAGGTTCCTTTGAATCACCTGAAGGTGATTTTGGTATTGAAAACCAACCCTAAACTCGGGATTCATATCAATATTGATGTTATCAATCGTCTGTAATTGATTGTCGTTTTGAATGTCAGCCATGAATCCTTGATTCATGGGGATGATCTCACTGCTCATTGAGGGTACGTCTATGAATGGATTGTAATCGGATAGATCATCCACAAATGGGTCTACAAATAACAATTGTTAGATGATAAAACAAAATTGAATACTCATAGAAGCAATCATTTAAAAGAATTTAACCTGGTAGAAGGTATGGATGATCAAGTACAAAGTCTAAAGATGCATGCACCGGATTTTCTGAGTTAATGTTCAGCTCAGGAAAAAATTTCTGGCTCACCGTGGAGTTGCTCTATTGGTAGTATATCTGGAAGACTGTAACATAATTCAGAATCAAACAAAACATTAAAAGATAAACGAAATATGGACGATAGATGTCTAGAATGTTAGAGTCACCGAACTCTATTAAGAATGCTTGGTTTGAAGTACCCTCTCCTTGCGGAAAACCAGGTCCAGGGTTCGACAGATCGCCCATTGAAGATCTGTTTTCCATGACTCGACTTTAAATATGAGTTCTTTTACGAACAAACTAGTGATAAGAGAGGATGAGACTGAAAATGAATGATACTACATACCTGTATATATAGTATCTTACAGCTGGAACCGAAAGGACACACGAAACTGAAAGGACACCTCACGTTTTAATTACTGAAATTCAAACTAACTACAGTAGATGCGACTTTTCACTACCCCAAGTGATATTTTTTCAAAATTCCCTGCTTGACTGTGGTGAGAACGAGATAATAAAGAGAATTTTGAAATAAAACAAAATTTTATGTCTCCATATAATGGAAATAGTTTAAAGAGTGTTCAGTACTCCAAAAAAAAAAAAACTTACAAAAGATGATGTAAATTTTATATTTCGGTGAAACACAAAAATTTGGAGATTCTACAAAAATAGACTTATTTAGCCAAAAAGTATTTAAAAGAAATGTTGAATTGAGGCAAATGTGTGTTGAAATATGACGAATTCATATAAATACGAAATAGTGTTAAAATTAGGTGTTGCAAGTTAACTAGGTTAACTATGTATATAGGTAGATTAGAAAGTACTAAATATGTACTGTAGATAGTAGCCGGTCAAGTCGATGTGTGGGACTGTGAGAAACAGTTAGAGTTTTTGTACATCTAGAGTAATTAGAAGAAAAGAAGTATGGAATGAATGAGAATAATAGAACCTTAAGCATTATTACAGAGGTATGTGAATGTTGAAAGGGAAAGATAATTAAATCTTGTAAAGTTTCGGCAATAAGACGAGGAGGATTTTTGAAGAACACAAGGACTCGATGGGAAATACATAGAGGCGTTCGAGAATGCGGATTTCGGGACGAAATCCAAATAAGTGGGGGAGACTTGTAAGACCCGTATCCTAATTATAACATATACTTAAAATAAGAGTGTTAGGAATTATATGATCATTGGTAGTTATAAAGCTAAGAAAAACTTTAGTTACAATTTCATATGAAAATCAGCATTTTGTGTCGTTTTTAGAAAAATCATAATTAATTTTAGAAAAATCGTTTGGACCTCAAACCAGTGCACAAAGTTTACAAATTGAGTCTAGTACAATTACCAAAAATAATAGTAAGCTTGAAAATGACATTATCTATGGTAAAAAAATGCAATCTTTACTGATTAGTTCGGAATTAACAGATTAGATAGTCTGTTTTCAAAAATTCATAATAAATCATAGAAAAATCGTATAAATACGTAAAATACATCCCTGGAAAGGTATTGAGATAAATTTCTGGAATATCAAATAAAAACATGAATTTCATGGGTTTAAAGTCGGCTAAACCAGTCTGGAACAGACTGATTCTAGAAGGTATTAATTTCAACAAAGTTATATTATTAAAATCTTTTGTCAAAAGTGTCATGCCATTTTTTATTCAAGAATTCAAGTATAAATACCCCTCAAAACATCTCATAAACCACACAACTAAATCTCAATCCAATATATAGAGGTTTCTAAGCACTAGAGTGTAAGCAAGTGAGCGGAAGGAAGCTTAAAAGCCTAACGAAGGAGTTATAGATCTCGACGACTGGTCATAAGGTAACTACAAACCTTTCTATAGCTTAATTAGGTATTGTAAAATAGTTTTTGTTAAGAAGTAGAATATTTAATAAGTATAACATATGTTATATTATACTAATTTCTAACAATAGTAAACAAAAACCTTAAAATGTCGTTATTATAACTATTCGTAATTTCCGAAAATAATACCGATTGATTTACTTACGAGGACGGTGACTAGGCCGATTACTTGGGATCTGGTTGTTGGATTTTCCGAAAGGCTAAAATGCTGAAAGGATCCTGCCACTCCATCTAATCTTCTACCTGGCCGTTCTTTACTTGATAAATCATGGAGTATCATATTGGAATTATTGAAGGGTTTAATGATGCGACTATAATATAGTTAAGGATTAAGAAATGATAGATTTCTTATTATGTTAACAGTTAAAGTTGAAGGAAATACAAAGCCGAGAAAGATAAACGATATAGTCAACTATAATCAGGTGAGTCTTCTCACTATACTATAGGTGATATTGCATGCGTAGGAAGGAAGATATGTTAGACTAAGGTGATCTTACCTGTTATGATAATTGTATGAATTATTGCTATGATAATGATTGTTTGTGGACGGAACGGGATAGCCCGCGAGCCAATAGGCGGAACGGGAATAGCCTGCGAGTCATTAGACGGAACGGGATAGCCCGCAAGCCAATAGGCGGAACGGGAATAGCCTGCGAGTCATTAGACGGAACGGGAGAAGCCTGCGAGCGATAAGACAAGAACGGGAATTGCCCGTGAGTCTTCAGCGGAACAGGATAGCCCGCGAGTCTCACAGACATATGAATGGTTATGATGTGTTGTATGTTATGTGATGGATCGTATGGTATTTTGAGGAACTCACTAAGCTTCGTGCTTACCCTTTCCCTATATAAACTATTGTTTCAGGTACATCAGGTATCATGGATGGCAAGGCGTGACGTGTATACACTGTGCTGCTTCATTGGAGGACTGTTTTTGAATTAATATTCCGCTATATTGAGATTTCGTTAACTTCTGTTAATCCTGGGGTGTTTTCATTAAACTTATAAGTTATGGAATTTTATGAAAATTAATTAAGTGGCTTTTCTTGTATTGAAGTTTTCGTTTAAAAATTTTTAAATTTACCCTAAAATTTTGGGATGTTACACAGATACTACTAGCCTACAATGAGAAAGGATGCATCAGAGTATGTTCAAAAGTGCGATTCATGTCAGAGGCACAACAACATCCTCCACCAACCGACGGAACCCATGCACCCCATTTTGTCTCCTTGGTCGTTCATGAAGTGGGGCATGGATATAGTCAAGAAACTACCAAGAGAAACCGGGGGCAAGGTCTTCATGTTAGCAATGACCGACTACTTCTCCAAATGGATAGAAGTTGAAGCCTTTGCCCAAGTTAGAGATAAAAAAGTGGTATCCTTCATCAAGCGCAACATCTTGACGAGATTTGAGATCCCTTTAGAGATCATACGCGACAACGAATCCCAGTTCATCAATAATAGGACTCAAGATTTTTGTGCAAGATGGGGAATCAAGCTAATTACTTCAACCACCGTGCATCCACAAGCCAATGGTCAGGAAGAATCCAACAATAAGATCATCATCAACAATCTCAAGAAACGTTTGAAGAGTAAGAAGGGAAGATGGGCTGAAGAACTACCCATGGTTCTATGGGCAAATAGAAAAACCGTGAAAGGGGCAACGAGGCAAACCCCCCTGAAGTGATCATCCATACGGCAAGAATCACCTTCCTCACACCGGAGAAGAACAACCAAATGTTATTAGAAGATCATGATACGGTCGATGAAATTCGGGATCTTGCCAAGATCTGGATAACATCCTGTCAGCAAAGGATAACAACATCCTACAATAGGAACATCAAAATAAGAAGATTCCAAGTACACGATTTGGTTTTACGAAAGGTCTTCTAGAGTACTAAGGATCCTTGTGCTGGGAAGCTGGCTCCCAAATGGGAAGGCCCATACCTCACTGATTCTGAAACTGGTAACGGCATATTGGCTAGCTACCTTGGAAGGACAGGTATTGCCAAGATCCTAGAATGCACTACACCTCAAGATCTACTTTAGGTAAAACGTGTTGAATCGCTTACCAAACAAAAGATACACGATCTTCACCTTGTCTCTACTTTCATGTATTCTTATCTTCAAAACACAGATACTGACTTATGCATCGGAGGGGCGTGGACTAAGTCGACGCCCACCTCTCATGAGTTTCCTATTTTGCAGACAAGAAGACGAAGATCCTATTAAGGATCCTCCTCAGCATATGCGAAAGGATCCTCCTCAAGATCTTTGTTAAGATCTCCAATGTAGAGGCTGATCACCTCTCCTCAGTTTAGGGTAACTTAATCCCCTTTAAGGTTTAAGAATTTTCATCCTTTATACGAACTGAGTTTTGACACCCCGCCTAGAGCACACGTTATCTAGTGGTGGATATAGAGCAAGTGGACCAATATGCTGAAAGGTGTATTGAGATCTGACAACGCCAAGTAATATCGAATATTTTAGTCGTTGTTGAGCCCTATTCTTAGTGAATTTATATCATATATATCGTGGTATTCTCACTTTTCGTGCCAGCACTTGTTTGGAAAGAAATAATGAAAACAGGGACCAAAAGCGTACAATTTGGAGGAAGTTTGAAGATCAAGGCAATATCAGGCGGATTCGCACGCGCGCCGCGGGATTCACAAAGACGCGACGTGGTGAATAAAATTCAAATGCCGATAAAACGGGGATAAACCCCTACGCGCGCCGCGGGATTCATATATGCGTGGCGCGGCCTCGTGATTTTTGCAACTATAAATAGAGGGTCTTAGGTCGAAAAAATCAGCAAAGGCTTGGCATAAAATCGACTCCCAAGGCTCTTTGACTCCGAGTTTTAGCTTCAGCAACCACCATTTGGTATTTTTATGTTTTTCTCTTTAATTTTTATTTAGTTTTATAGTTAGTAGTAATTGGCTAGTGTCTTTGGGAGTAACAACCATTGATACTTAGTCTTAGTTTTTGTTTTGGATATTTGGTTTACTGTTTTGGACCTTTTGGATCTGAGTTTTTGGTTAATGAATCATTTGGTTATTAGTAATTGCTTCTTTTCGGTATTTTATGCTTTGGAATGAATTTTTGGATGTTTGCTTGTGATTAGATGTTGATTTAATCTTGATTGTCCTGAATTTCAATTCTGATTTCAGTAACCAATTAGGATTAGTTGTTGGTTTGGACTTTAGTTTAGTGGATGTTTGTTTGAGTTTATGATTTTTGGGATTATTTGGCAAAAGTTAGGAACTAGATCCTCTGACTGTAGCGTGACACTACAGTTGATAATCTGTCACCTGTCTCGACCACGTAACTCCTGTGGATCGACCTTGACTACCACTATACTAGTGTGTGTTAGGTATTTTCTTATTTTTGACCGTACGACGACCTAGGCGAGTCAAGATCTTGGTTTTATCACTAAAGGAAGAGAGAAAAGCTTTTAATCTTATAATGATTTTGTTAACCACAAAATTTAAACGACCGAAGAAATGACATGTCCACGGTAAATTTTCATCATTAAGAATTATAGTTAAGATATGATAAATATGCATAGATTGTTTGGGTGTATCTTTTAAAGTTATTGTGATATTTAAAAAAAAATATGTAAGATGTTTGGATTTATGTCTATATAATATGACATTTAAGAATTATAAAAAATGCCTTGATTTTTAATACCAACAAATTAAACTTATGGATGAATTATATATATATAATTTATGCTCTTTTTGTTTTGTATTCAATCAAAACTAAATAAATTTGAAATTCGCAAATACTTTAAAATCGGTTATTAAAACTTGAGATCATAAAATTATATTATATGCAATATGATTATTCAAATGGTGAGGAATGGAGGTGACATAACTAGCAAAATAGGAAAAGAAATTAAAGAAGAAAAAAGGAGAAAAAAACTAAAGGAGAAGGAACAAAAAATAGAAACTTGAACACAGCAAGGATCGAACCTAGAACCTTGTTGTTAAGAGGCACGGATGCTACGACTAAACTAACACAGTGTTTTCGTCAACTTTCTGGAAACATATATTATAACAAAGTAGGCGCGTGGAACACTCTACTTTGGTAATCTTGTGAGTATATAATCAATATTATATGCCAAAAGGTCCACAATTTCATGAATCTTTCGCCATTACTATATATACATGTTTCTTTAGTATATACATATTAAATATATACGTGTATATTATATAGGTAAAAATTCAAATGAGACGGTGGAAATTTTATGAGACGGGGAGACGCAATCCTAGCCATTTATTTTGGAGATCAAAAATAAAAATAAAAATAGGAAAAACTAATGAGAAATTAAAAAAAAAAATTAATAATTTTATCTACTTTTTGTATAAAAAATTATAAATAAAAAATAAAAAAATCTGAAAAAACCAAAAAAATATTTTAGTCTAAATGTTACACATGCTAATATAATATTACATATATAGTGTAATATTCTATTAAAATATGACAAAAACGCTAATTTTTAATTTAATTTAATTTTTTTCTTGAATAAAAAAATGATGAAAATAATAAAAAAAATACATTTTTTTCAATTTGTTTAATTTATTTGTATTTTTTATTTTATTCTGTTTACACCTAAAATGAATGGTTGAGATTGCGTCTCCACATCTCACAGAATTTTCACGGTCTTATATGAACTTAAACCATATTACATATAAAAAAAATAGTAAAACCATCAATCGCGGAACATTCACGATATGTTGAACATGTTATCGTTTGAACACTAAACTTCATGTATATATAGAATCAGTATCTCAACCACTATACTTTCACTGCAGACCTAACATAAGAGATTAAAGTCACGCTGAAATTTTTGATTCTTTGTGCGTGTTTACATGTTTCAGAGTTTGCAACATCTGTAGCATATAATGACGCTGGGGATTAATCTACTAGTTGGGATTTAATTGATATTTTATTAGTTAATTAGGCATCAAAGTCAATTAGGGTTGGGGGAGTAGATCTTTCCCATTCCACTGAACCCACGCGCCACGTCAGCATTTCTCTCTCCTCTCACTTCCATCTTTCCCCATCTTTCCCATCCCACTGAACCCACAATGCCACATCAGATATTCAATATTTAAATGCATTTATTAATTTAATAAATGAATTTTAACATTTAATATAATATTATAAATAATAATAAAATGCAAGTATTAAAATAAAAATCACAAACAACATTAAATTAAAAAGTCAAATAACATTGAATTAAAAAAACACCATTAAAAAAAATTAAAAAAACCTAAATACGGAAATTAAATCCTAAATACGAGAAATTTAATCCTAAATACGATGGACATCCCCACGGTTTTTATTTTTGGAAAAACCGCGTTTTTTGGAGTTGCCTCGGCTAGAACTCATTTTCTAAAAAAAGAGGTTTTTTTTTTTAAATAATAAGAAAGAGTTTAGAGAGATGTTGAGAGAAAAAAAGAATGGTGAAGATGTAAATTTTTTAATAGGTATGGATGTGGTATTTATAGGGAAAGGAAGATGATGTTTTTCAAATGATTAATTTTTTTTTTTTCATAAAACCTTCGGTTTCATCTAGATGATGAACCCCTACATCCCGCAACCCAGCGAACCCAAACATCCACCATTTTGGTACCACTTGCGGTACCATTGGTACCAATGGTACCAACGCTATCTTTTCGTGAACCCGCTCCATCTTTCTCACTACACCGTGCACTTTTATAGATGAGAACGTGTCAATATATTTAATCAAAGTAATTTGTCTAAAGTAGAAACCCGCTAGGAAAACATTGGACAATGATCACAGCCACGTATTTTCCTATAAACACCACCGTCATCTTTGGAGCAGCCACGGGAGCCGGAGAGTACAAGGATATCAGTAAACCACGTAAACACATCGATTAGTTGGTATCAACAGCAACAAAAAACCTAATATTTCTGATGATGAAAACCCTTGACATTAATGGTGGATATGCGGTGTGGACCATGGTGTGGTTTGTCCGTCATGAAGGCATTGTAGGGGACAGAAACGTGGCGAGATATGGTTTGTTCGAATAATCTAAAAGTTAGTTTGATTTAAGTTGACATTGATAGTTCGTACTACCGACTTACACAACCTAATTAAAATAAAACTATAATTAATTTGATGGTTTCACACTATATTTTCTGATTTAGTTTTTAAATGAAGTTTTTATTTTTATAGTAGCAATAATATAACTGATAGTGCCCTCTCATCATTTGACTGATTAAATTTCTAAGGGTGGGGGAGTAGATCTTTCCCATACCACTGAACTCACGCGCCACGTCAGCTTTTCTCTCTCATTTTACTTACATTTTCCACATCTTTCACCAATCTTTCACCTATGGAACCAGTACCCACTGAACCCACAATGCCACATTATATATTTGATATTTAAATTATTTAATTAAATGAATAAATTAATTTTAACACTTAATTTAATATTAGAAATAATAATAAAATGCACAAAAATTAAAGAAAATTCAAATAACATTTAATTAAAAAACACACCGGTACAAGAAAAAAAAAGCCTAAATACGGAAATAAAAATCTTAAAAACAGAAATAAAAATCCTAAAGTTCCCACCCATACATTTCTGCAATTTCCCGTTTCTTCCCAAGAACCAATGTCAATTTTGATCCGGTCAAATGATCATGAGATTTAAGGAAGAACTTTAAATATTTTTGTTCACGAGCCCTTTTGAGCGCTTCGATCTCTTGCTCAAGGAGGGCTGATTTCCTCGTCAATTCTTCATCATGTTTTGCCAAAACAACCATTTTCTTTGCACGGAGGGTTTCCTTTTTCTGCGCTTCAGCCTCATTAATATTCGCCAGTGCGGATATCTTATCGACGATGGTCTGATAACCATCTGGCATTGATGAAGATCCAGCCACATTTTTCCCTTTTCTTTGCCGGGAATGTGATGATGGTTGTGGGGAAGCTTCATCAAGATCGATTTGTTGTGGCGAAAAGTGTGCATCAGAAGGAGAGTTGGTGAATTGGCTGGAATCGGATGTCTTACTTCGTTTGGCGGAATGATGTGGGGAATGCATTCCCATTTCTTTGACCGTTTCCCATTTGGCATGCTCTCTGAGTAGTTCCCATGCCCCTATATGTGAGAAACTGGACCGGTACACTTTCCGGTACTCTGAATGGGTGGCCTGTAAAACATCCGCATCCCCCTCCCACTGGCACGCATGTTCATTTTATTGTTGTATATACAATTGAACTTATTTACCTTATTTTGCAAATCTTTGTACTTGGAGTTGATTTGATGCTTGGTCCGATCGGTACCTTGAATTTGCGCCTGGAAATGTTCCAAAACATTCTGCCAGAAAGAGTCGGACCGTTGGGTGTTTCCGCGTTCTTGGTCCTCAGAACAACTAATGTATGCCTTCGCCAAGGTGATCTCCTCCCTCTCCTCCCAATTTCTGTGTTTCACTCGGTGAGTGTAATTCCTTTTACGCGTAGAGGGTTGTGTCTCTGGGATAACCTCCTCTGCGTCCTCCTGGTCATCTGCATGCTGCTCCTCCTCTTGCCCATCTTGGTGCTCCTCCTCTTGCTCCTCCTCGTTATCCGAGGGTGGAATGGTTTCATCACTGGACTCTTCTTGGGTACGGAAGTGAGAAGTGTCTGGGACGTAGCATTGTTGGAATTGGTTGGGGTATTATGGAAACTGAGTTTGGTATTGTTGGAATTGGTAGGGGTATTGTGAAAAGTTTTGTTAGAATTGGTTGGGGTATTGTGTGTAACTGTAAATGTGTGGGGATGGGGTTGGGGAAACTTCACGGCTCCTGCTTTGTGAGGAACCGCGGCGTTTGGATTTACCACGATTTGAATCCATTTTATAAAAAAAAGAGTTTTTTATAAAATAGAGGGAAAAGGGTTTTTGAGAGAAAATGAGAGTAAGAAAGAAGGGTGAAGGTGTGATTTGTGAAGGAGTGGAGAGATGGTATTTATAGGGATGAGGGGAGGGTAATTTTTGAGAGATTAAAATTTTTTTTTGTTTATTAAATTGGATGGGTTCATCGGGTTCACCATCATCCCACACAACCCACCCTTGCCGAGCCCACCGAAACCGAAGATGGAGGGGCAGCGGTACCGGAGGTTCCGGCGGTACCGCACCCACTTTCCATCAAGCCCGCATCGAACCCGCTCCTTACTCCGTGAACCCTAACAGCAACTCCATTGTTACAAAAAATTGAAATTCAACTGATTGATATGGTCTATAAAAGTCACTTCTTGGCGAGGGTAAATATCATGCTAAAAATATTGCCACAACAAAGAATTACATATATCTCTTGTCTAAAAATCAAATGGACATAGATGGTCAACAACACCTACTTATTAGACAAAATAATTGAAAATTAATTAATTATCGAAAAAATATTTAATGGAAGTTGAATTTATTATTCATGTTTTCACACTTTTAATATGGGTAAGTGCATGCAATGATATACATACATACATAACATACACTTTTAATGGGTTATTTTAAAACTGGTAATTATTGTGTAACTGTGAGAACCAATCAGAATTCAGGAAAAAATCAGTTTTCGTAATTATAGGAGTCGGTTACCGGATTTATATGATTTTATTTATTTAAAACTAATTGATTTATATGTTAATTACTATTATACCCCTGTCCGGATTTAAAATGATTGGTCCATATATAATTACAAGGTAACACAATATTTATCAAGATACATTTTATCTTAGTCCTATATATATATATATATATATATATATATATATATATATATATATATATATATGTATATATATATATATATGTATATATATATATATATGTATATATATATATATATATATGTATATATATATATATATATGTATATATATATATATATATATATATATATATATATATATATATATATATATATACATATATATATATATATATATATATATATATATATATATATATATGTATATATATATATATATATATATATATATATATATATATATACATATATATATATATATATATATATACATATATATATATATACATATATATATATATATATATATATATATATATATATATATATATATATATATATATATATATATATATATATATATATATGTATATATATATATATATATATATATATATATATATATATATATATATATATATATATATATATATACATATATACATATATATATATATATATATATATATATATATATATATATATATATATATATATATATATATGTATATATATATATATATATATATATATATATATATATATATATATATATATATATATATATATATATATATATATATATATATACATATATATATATATATATATATATATATATATATATATATATATATATATATATATATATATATATATATTCAATAAAACTATAATTCATAGTAAACGCATCAAACTTTGAGAGTCTATGCTTTTAAGATCAAATTATTTATCCTACAAAAATGATTGGTCATAATTTGAGAAGCTCATGTGGTATCGATCACACAATTCCTCAAATAAAAAACAAAAGTGAACTATAAACATCAACAGACTGATTTGAAGGTCAAGTGGTAAAGACGTCGCCCACTCTTTTTGAGGTAAATGATTCAAGTCTCGCAAGAGACAAAGGTGGATTCAGGAGTAGGAGTAGGAATATGATAGATTTGTTGTTCTAAAAAAAACATATGATATTTGCATGTAATCATTAGAAAATAATAATAACGATTTTAATATTTGTTTTTTAATTCATATTATTTGGTGGAAGAAATTATCAAAAAGTATTATGATTTCCTTCATATCATTCATGGCATTAATAGTTATTGAGATAAAAACACATTGAATTAATTGAAAACAAAAAGATTGTCAAAATCGAAATTTTATAAAAATTTAGTGTAGTTTATGCAATTTGTCCTATAAATAAAAATTACTTATCTAATCAAGTCTCTCATTTTATATTCTCATTTATAATTCTACCTATAATGGATGTCATGAAAAATATCTATTTGGGCTTGGTATTCTTGAATTGTATAATTTATATGTCAAAAGAATACATATTCTTAATCGAAAACCATTAATAATATACAAAATATAACATATTTTAAGCATTTTATCTTCAAAAATCATGAATTTATGTAATATTTAGTTCCATGAAAAATAGTCTACATTGAATGTTTCTGATTCGCAGAATTGTTTGGGATGCTTGCGGTAATATAAATACCTGTAAGTATAATCTATCAATTTATCCGTATTTTAGGTTTCAATATTTATGTTTGATGTCTTCTTTCGTTATCCAAATCGGCCTTACTTCTATGCTTATTAAATGGAACACATTATTTATTTTTAATCATTTGGAATATATATATATATATATATATATATATATATATATATATATATATATATATATATATATATATATATATATATATATATATATATATATATATATATATATATATATGCCAACATTTATATGGAAGATGACTTGACACTTTTTGGTGACATCATTTTCTTAGTGTCAAAATTGAAAAAAAAAACACAATGATATAATTGAAAAAAACACAATGACTTAATTTAAAAAACACAGTGTTAAAATCGAATTTTTGTAAAAAAAAAAACTCAGTGTATTTTCTGCAATTTGTCCTAAAATAAATAATTACTTACCTAATCTAGTCTCTCATTTCATGTTCTCATTCATGATTCAACTTAAATGGATTTCATGAAAAAATATATATTAGAGCTTGTCATTCTTAAAGTTTTGAATTTATCCATTAAAAAATAAATATTATTAATCGAAAACCATTAATAATGTACAGAATATAACAAATTTTAAGCATTTTATTTTAAAAATCATGGATTAATGTAATATTAGTTCTATGAAAACTATAATACATTAGATGTTTCCAATTGGAAGCATTGTTTGAGATTGCTTATGCCAATATAGATACCTGAAAATATAATCTATCAATTTACTTGGTACTTTAGGTTTCAATATTTATGTTTGATGTCTTCTTCTGTTATCCAAATCATCCTCACTTATATGCTTATTAAAAGGAACATGTTCTTTATTTTTACTATTACACTACGAACACGTTCTTTAGTTTTACTATTACACTACAATATAGATAATTTCAATCAATGCTAACATTTATATCTTCCTCCTTCGTATGAATATGCATCTGACAGGAAGCATCTCAATGCTGATTTCAACAACTCTTCGGATGTTATTTCTCAAATACTATCACATTATCCACCTATGGAGGAAGAGCGGGGATATTCTATCCCAAACTGGCATTTCTCCAATCATTGATGCTCCTATTGAGGGGGAGCCAATTCCAGCTGATAATATTTTACCTTCTCCTTTGCATTTTATTCCCCCTTCTAATCCTAATGATGATATTCCATTTGTTTCAGGTTATTTTTCAGATACAGAAGAGGTCTTTGTTGAAGTTTTACCTGAATATGACTCTGAATATCCTCCACTCGAAAAATAGACACGTGATCACCCGAAAACTCAAGTAATTGGTAATATTTAAGAAGAGGTTCTCACACGTGCACAAATCCAAGAAATACAAAATGAATTAAACAAAAATTCTGGATTTTGCATGTGGTGTGTTTTTATATCTAAAACTGAACCAAAGAATGTGAAGGATGTCTTTGAACACTCAGATTGGGTCGAGGCCATGCAGAATGAATTAGCTTAATTTGAAAAAAAAACAAGGTTTGGAGACTAATTCCAACACCAACTAATGCTTCTATAATAGGACTCAAGTAGGTGTATCACAAAAAACTTTATAACGAAGGTAATGCTGTAAGAAATAAATCGAGGTTAGTTGTTAGAGGATACTATCAAAAGGAGGGAATTGACAATGAAGAAAAATTTTCTCTTGTTGCCAGACTTGAGTTCGTTTGCATTTTTCTAGCTTATGTTGCCCATAAAAACTTTGATGTCTATCAAATGGATGTAATATGTTATTTTTAAATGACGAACTCGAGGAAATAATTTTAGTGGAACAACCTCCAGGCTTTGTTATTTGACTTTCCCAATCATTGTTATAACCTAGACAAAGTTGTTTATGGATTAAAACAAGAACCAGGGGCTTGGTATGAAACTTTACCTCGTTTTCTGAAAGAAACTCATTTTAAACAAGGTTCAGTGGATCCTATATTGTTTAGAAAGAAAGTTGGTCAACATCTCCTATTGGTTCAGATATGTCGATGACATCATTTTCGAATCCACTAACCCTTCTCTTACAAAAGAATTTGAAAGAAAGGACAGATAAAAGGATTGATCCAACGAGTCTAGTGTAAAAGAGAGAGAAGTGCTACCTTGGAATACAATGCTGATCAACACCAGACTACCAGCTAGTGTGTAGGCGGTTAAATAAAGATAGGGTTTTGTAATTAGTCATCTCCCTTGAGCATAATTGTTAGGTTTTCTATCTGAGAACTTTTATTCATGGTGTGTTAAATCTGAATACGTTTATGATTTTCTCTATGTATTTTGGAAGTAGTTTATCAATATAAATCAGTTCTAAGTATATTGTTTGTGCGGGATCAACATATTCATACTACTTCAAATTATCGTTAAACTTAACTGACCTTTAAGCTCCTTCGATGAAGGCAAGTATTAAAAGGTGTTTGTTACCACAAAGGCGAGTGTTCAGTGGTAGAAAGAAGAGATTGAAAAGCTAGTCGAGTTGGCCAATGGACTCCATGAACGTAAAACGTCTATCACACAAGACATGGAAATTAGGAAGAAATGCACAAGAAGTGGGCAGATCAAATAGTTCCCTCTAACATCACACATTTAGAACAAACTATGAGTCGCGAACGACTAATAGATTTGCAGGCTTTTTTTTAGAACAAAACACAATTGGAATGATGGTTCTTTGCATGTTTTATATAAAGCGGCAAACATTTTAATCTACGAATGACACTTTGTTTTGATGTCGTGCCTTTCTACAAACTATAGAAAATCCTAATTCGCTGTCTATCTACGATTTTGCAGTGTCTTGTTCTTCCCTTTGCTAGAAAAGACCTGGATTAGGTATTGAATTTAAATGGAGTGATTTGGGGAAAAAAAAGATGATGAATTCACAGTCAATGGGTTAGTGGTCATTTTGTTGTAACTTTTGAATGTGGAGTTACGCGGACTAACAAGAGATTCATATGGTCATTTTAGTGAATAACTTTTTTCATAAGCCTTAAGTCTCTTTTTGTTACACCCAACAAATCGGTCAGGTCTGATGATCATTAGACGAAGCTAAATTACAAAGTCTTGGAGTGAAAACGGTAACACATATTTAAACCTAAGATCTTAGTTACTGATTTTTATACATTTACCGTTAAGACATGCATATGATAACACATTCAATCATGGGTGGGATTCATGATCAATATATAGATTTAACCACTTTAGGTCAAAAGTCATTATCTCGTATATCTTATATAAACATTATTAAAACAAAAGTTAGGCAAATAAAAATAGTTACCCTTATATTGGATTAGTTGCGAGTTCAATGCACCTCACTAGTAAATGAGGCTGTATATATATATATAGATCACTTTTGGTAAGCTTTTAGATTCAAAGAATCATATTCCATATATGTGTCTTGTACAAATTATGGTTCAGCGTGTTTGTTATTTGTCCTTTTTTTAGTAGACACATTAAAGTGACAATCATATTTTGTAAGATTATCCCCATTCACAACCCAACCCAATCCAACCCAACCCATATTTTCTATTAAAAAACTAATTTCTTACTCTTCCACCTACACAACCCAACCCAACCTAACTCATTTTTTCACTCCCAATAGCAACCCAATCTAACTTAATTTTTTATTAAAATACATTTTTTTTTGTGACTTTTGGCATGTTTGTACCCCTTTGATTCACACTGATTTTACATTGACTATAAACTTTTTGTCCGTTTGATTACTTATAAATAAAAAAGATACTGACCTGAATAACAAAAAAGATGACTCACATAATAATCACTTTCTCCAAACGTATGAGTATATGATCACAATCTTCGAAAAAAGCAATTCTCGAAAGGTGCTTCGAAAATTAGAATTTGCGAACTGGACCTTTAATTTTTGAAGAATCTTCAAAAATAACGTTTCTCGAATTGGGCTGTGATTTTTGAAATTTGATTTTTTGACGTAAACTAACCTCGAAAATAGCTTTTCAAGAAATTCCGAACTCACTTCTCGATTTTGGAACACGCATAGATTTCCAATAATCTATTTTTTGATATAAAAATACTTTGAATTTTACGTTTTCTGAGCTTTTAGATTCAACTATCGTTTTCGAATTTATGTTTCTAAAAGATGATGGTTCACAAATTTTGAACATGAGAAAAACGAAAATACGGTGTTTTTAGTCTATTTAAACATCGTCCGGTTTCTTTGATAACAATGCCCCATGTACATTTCTAATTGGAGTTAGTGGTCATTAAAATAATCTGAGATGTCTTAAGATATACATATAACCATTTTTCAAAAAATTATCAACCGAGAGATTATCAAAACAAATGAAGTCATTAAGTCAAGAACAGAAAATTAGAGGAGGAGATCGGCGACTGAGGAGGAGATCGGAGGAGATCGGTGCCTGAGATTGGTTCAATAGCAGTCGGTGGTGTTCCCGTTAGAGGTGATCGGTTAGCAGTCGGTGGTGTTCCCGTTAGAGGTGATCGATTCTTGGGGTGCAGTACGACGACATTTCAGTTCTTTCTTTGTTTTTCATCGTCGAGATCCTTTGTTTTGCGGTGGATGGTGCTTGGAGTTGCATTGATCGTCGGTGGTAATCACGTCTAGGAGATTGGAGGGATTAGGAGTGTGCCGGTGGTGATCAAGAGTCGATCACGTTGGGTGGTGATCGTCGGTGGTGCAGTCTGCAGCAAGGTTTTAGTCGGTTAGGAGGGATTTCGGTGGCTAGGTGATGTTTTCGGTGGCTAGGTGCAGTTTTCAGTATAACCCTAGGTGGTTTTCGGTTATATAGTCAAGTATAAGGGTGTTCGGTGCATTTTTTGCCCTTAGTAGCTAATTCAGTGTGTATTGGGGTTTTCGGTCTGTCATTTTAGCGTTTTCGATCGGTTGGAGGTGCATTGAAGTCGTTTTCGCATTTGATGGGAAGTTGGGAGTGGATCAATGTTCAGGGTAAGAAACGCACGTCGGTTTTCAAAAGATTAGGAAATCAGAAGCCTCGCGAGACTAATGTTACTCAATTGCAAAAGATTTTAACCACAATTTATGTCGCTAACTTCCCTAGTCATCTGACGGTGGGAGAATTAATGAGATTTTGTGAGAGTGTGGGTGTGGGTGTGGTTGTGGATGTTTATATCTATGACAAACGTAATAGTAGAGGTCAGATATATACCTTTGTTCGTTTTATCAGAATTGGTAATCTGACAAATCTCATACACGCTCTCTGTCAAATAAGAATTGGATCTCTCAAGTTGCATGCAAATAAGGCAAGGCACCCTAGAGTTTTTCTAAAACCGGTAACGTCCAGAATGTCGTTAGGGTTGTTGACGAACCCAAGGTGCAATATTTTTGGAAGAAAATTGAGGGGTGTGTCGGTCAGGCTAGTTCGTATGCTGCAGTGGTTTCTGGAGGGCCGGTGGGGGAGAAAAAGACGGTTGATGCGGCGGAGTCTGACTCGGCATCCACCTCGATTAATATTGGTGAGGTCTTTGCAAATAATGCCTATCCTAATGCTTTACTTAAGTGCTTCAAAGATTTTCGATCTATCGCAAATACTAGAGCTATTTGTCAAGGTGAAGGTTTTCTTGAGGTTGAGCCGGTTTATCTTGGGGGTCTTTGGGTGTTGCTTGATTTTGAATCTATTGGATCCAGGGATGCGTTTTTTAGGCATGATGCTTTTAACACATGGTTTTCTACTCTTAAACCTAGGCATAATGATTTCGTTGTTAAAGAGAGGTTGCTATGGATTGAGGTGGAAGGAGTACCATTGTTAGCTTGGTGTTATGATACGTTCAAGAAGATTGCTAGTAAGTGGGGTGAGATGATTTTTTATGATGACACTGATGGTACTAACATATATAGTATGAGGGTGGGGGTCAAGACTGAGCATGGTCCCTTGGTGTTCGAATCGGTGTCTATCAATCTTGGCGGGGTGGAGTATTATGTGCGGATTAGGGAACTTTGTTCATGGTCACCAACTTTCATTCAGGGTATCATGGAGGAGAATGGGGGTGATTCGGTGAATGAGGAAAGTGAAGGAAGTGAAGGTAATTCTTTTCATGACGATGACGAGGTTATAAGGGATGAGTCCGGGGATAAAGTGGATACGGACGAGGGAGTTAAGACAATGGATGCGGAGGTGAATTGTAAGGAAAATGGTGCCAGTGTGGGGTCTGATCAACAAGAGTCGGCTGATAGCGACCCATTTAATTTGTTTCCTTTTATTGAACAATCTAATCCACCCTTTAAGCATTTTAAGAAAACAATTATTAATGATACGGTGGAGCCACATTCGGTTGATGCGATGGAGAGTAGTTGTGATGGTGGGTTGCCGCCAAGGTTCATTTCAAATGATTATGAGATTGATGGTAAAGTTGGTAAAAATATTCAGGGTTGTTGAGTCATAAATTAAGATTGAGTCAAATATGCTGATCGGATTTGTTGCCAGATTTTATGCCTATAATTTTGCTATCGGTTATGGAATGGGTCTGTCCTTCCATACTTAGTTTTTGTTTAAATAGCATGTTCGTACCCTTGTTAGGGTTAACTTTTGTAATCTTTTCACGGCACTCATACAGAATAGTTCACATCGAATTGTTCTTGAGTTGCATTTTAATCATTAGACATCAGTTCTTCATATTGTCTGTTCTTGATCTTGTTTATTTACATTATTCCGCATTTTTGAATCTCGATCCAACTCTTGTATTTCAACAATTGGTATCAGAGCGGGAGTTCATGTCATTCATAGATCTGTTTTGATTATCTTCATCGTTTCAATCGATTTTGGATATCAAACTTTGATCTTTTACGTTCGATTCTTCTTTTGATTTGAACTTACACATCTGATTCATACAAGTAAACAAGTATCAATGGCTTTTGACGACTCACATACTCAGTCTTTCAATCTTTCAAGTAGCATTGGATCAACTACCAGGACTCTAATTCTATTTACTCAAGAGTATGAGGTCTGGGCGTTGCATTTTGAAGATTATGTTCTTGGCATTGAAGAACATGGTGCAACGATCTGGCAAGCTATTACTGAAGAAACTCATGTCCACACAGACACAAGGAGGGTTATCAAAACCCTAAAAGAATACAACAACTTGCTTGTCACTCACACGAACATTCCTCAAGACGAAAAAGATAAACTAATGTGCAACATTAAAGCATTTAGAATTATCAGGTTCGCTCTCCAAGTAGATACTCTTCGTCTGGTTAGTTCGTGCGAAACAGCTAAAGAGATCTGGGATAGACTTAAAGAATTGTATTCTGGAGATGCTGACCTTGAGCACTCCATTCAAACCACTCTTCTTTCCGATTTCGGATCTTTTGCACAAGGTTCGGAAGAAACTCTAACCCAGACTTTCAATCGATACATTCATCTTCTCAGTCGATTATTAAAATACAATCTGGCTCGGACTGTTATTGAGCAAAAGGTTACCTTTCTTGATGGTCTTCGTTCCGAATGGAAGGCTATCGTTTCAACCATAAAAGCGCATGAACAGTTCAAAACTTACACTTTGGCTAAAGTTGTGGGCATCCTCAAATCCCATGAAAAGGAAATCATTTCGGAAGCCAAAGCGACTATCGGTCTTGGTTCACTTGCACTGGTTGCTGCCGGAAAGAAATCGGCTGAAATCGATTCTGACTCTGACTTTTCTGACGATGATTTGACCAGAGAAGACAAAGCTTTGATGGTATCAAATCCCAAGAAGTTCTTCAAGAAAAACTTTTCCAAATTCAAAAACCGAAATCGACAAGGAGGTTTCAATGCTGAAAAGACTGGGGAAGAAAGCCAGAAAAAGAAAAGTGATGAGGAGAAGAAACTCGTTGGCGACTCAGGATACGATTGCCATTATTGTAAAGGCAAGAACCACTTTGTGAAAGACTGTTTGCTCCGAAAACAAGCTGAGAAGAAGGAGCAGGTGAAAGATGAAGCTTATTACGCAAAGAAGATTGCGGAACTGAAAAAGAATGATGTTTCATCTACCAAGGCAGCCTTTGTGGTGAAAGAGGACAGCGAGTTTGGTGCCATTGAGGTCTGGTCAACGGACTCGGAAGATGAGGAGGTGAGGAATCCAACGCATGGTCGATGTCTGATGGTGAAAGCTGATCATTCCGACAGCAGAGGTTACTCTACCGACGGGTGTCAAGCCTCAGCAAGTTGTTTTGCTGCGAAGCCTGTCTATGAACAAGTTGAGGAATGTGAGGCTGTGGTCAAAAAGGTACGCTCTATCCTTAAATCTTTAAATATTTGCTCTTCTAGTTATGATACTGAATTAGATGATCTTAGATTTACTGTCTCCAGTTTGAGTGATAGTTTAAAAAGGACACGTCTAAGCAATTCTAACCTAAATGATCAATTGAGCAGGATATCGAATAAGAATGAGGAGAGACGAATGAGAATTGAGGCGTTGGATAGTGAGTTAGTTAAAGCACGAGATGATATTATTTATGTCAAAAGAGATAATTTAGTTCTTGTCAAACAGAGAAACATTTTTTGTTTAATTGCTAAGCGTCTTTACAATAATATTACTCAATTGCATCTTGATTGTGACATAGGCAGGGGTTTACACAAAATGATTTTGCCCTTTCTTGAGTTGAAAGAGGATGAAATCGATGCAGAATGTCATAGATGTGAAACCATTGTTTCATCTGATGAGGTTTCGGAAGCTTATCGAATCGGACTTGATAAAATTGAAAGCTATATACAGTCCAAAGAACATAAAAGTATGGTCAAAGAATATTTTTCAGAAAATGATCACGAGGAAATTAAAACAGCAACTCTAAAGAATTTTCATTCACTATGCTCTAAACTAAATTCCGATAATATTCCCATTAATGAGAATATTTCTGATTTTGATGAAAGTGATATGAGTGAAATATCTGTTGAGGATGAAATTGACTGTTCGGAATTCGTATCAAATTCTACTGAAACTAAGAAAAATCTCATTTCTGAAAATTCAGTTGCTTTTGCGAGAATTGTTAAAAATGAAGGATCACACACTTTAAACGAACAAGCTACTGTTTTTCCAAAGATTCACACTGTACCAAATCAAGTTTTCGTTAAACCAGGCCTAAATACAAAAGATGTAACTGAACTTAAAGTCCTAGTCGATAACGATAATTCCGATGTATGTGATTCTTTCTTTTGGTCGGAACCAATTGACAACTCAGATGAGACTAAAGGCCTTTCCGAAATGACCTCGTGGAAGTCTCGTGGTAACTACGTTTCTAGATCATTGAACTGTAAAAATTCTGTCTCTCAAAATGGTTCATGGGGTACAGAGAATTTGAAATCTAATTCTTCAAACCCCAAGACTAGTACTTTCAAGTCTGATTCTAATCACAACTCGACATCTCATATTCATAAGTCTCCTGAAGAGCTCATTGACAAAAGGAAACAAACGAATGTCAGGTACAAAAAGAATCTGAAAGAGAGAAAACAATTCTGGAGAAACAAACACGACGCAAACCTAACCCAGAAAGTCAACCCAATTCCCATTTGGAAAGCTGAGCTTACTCCAAAACCAAAACCGACAACTAAACCCTCTGTCTCAACAACAACAACAAAGAATCCCACTCGTGTTCTCGGTTCAACGGATTCAAAAGGGAAGGCAAAACTCTATCCTGAAACCACTCAGGATCTTAAAACCAACAAGATTCATCCAACAGTTACTATCAAAACAAAACTCTCCTCTCAATCGGTTAAAAATCAAAATCCCACTTATCTCTCTCACAATCAGAAAACCCATAATTATCAAGTTTCGAACACGTTCACTCCTAAGAAATCTCGTTTTGCTAAAGAACAATGGCGATCCACAAAAATGAAAGTGTTCCGAATTGAAAATAAGAAAAATCAATCATCTGTGAGAAAATCCTTTTGGGTTGAAAGATCAAGCATTTTTCCTATCTCACGTAAATTCTCACATGGGCCCACATTGGTTTGGGTTCCTAAATCTCTCTAACTTGTGCAGGTTCTACGTGACGAACAGTATGATCCGGAATGGTACATTGACAGCGGCTGTTCACGTCACATGACTGGAAGGAAGGAGGAATTACGAGAATATCGCTCGCTAACGAATGGAGAAAAAGTTAGTTATGGAAACAATGCAACAGGCAACATCAGAGGCTATGGAATGATCACAAATGGTGAAATTTCGATACGGAAAGTGGCATATGTTGAAGGACTTCAGCACAACTTGATCAGTGTTTCACAACTAGTCGTCGGAACTGGTCTTAAAGTCTCATTTGATGAAGATGGCTCCGAACTGGTTGAGAAGGAATCTAAAAAGATAATTTTGAAGTCAAAAAGAAAAGGAGAGATGTTTCCTTTGGACATGAGACCTATCCAAGGAAAACCTGCCATCTGCCTACTCACTAAAGCTACGAACGATGATAGTTGGCTATGGCACAGACGGTTGTCTCACATGAACTTTCGTGACATTAATAAACTGGTACTTGGTGACCTTGTGCGAGGATTACCGCTACTCAAGTACGGCAAAGACCGACTCTGTGATGCATGTGAGCTAGGAAAACAAAGTCGGAAGAGTCATTCTACAATCATCAACACAAAGATCATCGAACCATTAGAACTTCTGCATATTGATCTTTGTGGTCCATCTGCCATCGAAAGCGTTGCTCACAACAAATATATTCTGGTTGTGGTAGATGACTTCTCTCGTTTCACATGGGTGTTCTTTCTGAAGCAAAAATCTGAAGCGGCGATCAACATGATTAACTTCATCAAGCAGATAGAAATCCTTCTCCGAAAACAAGTTCGAATGATAAGAAGTGATAACGGGACAGAATTCAAAAATAAAGTTCTAGATGATTTTCTTGTCAATAAAGGAATCACGCATAACTTCTCTGCCCCTTACACTCCTCAACAAAATGGAATTGTAGAAAGACGAAATCGTTCTCTTTGTGAAGCCGCTCGCACAATGCTCTCTTTTGCAAAACTTCCTTTATACTTCTGGGCCGACGCCATCGCAACTGCTTGTTACACTCAGAACCGATCAAACATCACAAAATGATTCAATCTCACTCCCTATGAGATCATCAACAAAAGAAAACCGAACGTAAAATTCTTTCATGTTTTCGGATCCAAGTGTTTCATTTTTAACTCCAAAGAAAAACGAGTTAAATGGGATGAAAAAGCTGATGAAGGTATTTTTCTGGGCTACTCTCTTACTTCAAAGGCCTATCGTGTTCTGAACAAAAGATCTCGAAAGATTGAAGAAACATACTACATCACCTTTGATGATAGATACAATTCCAGAGCAAAGCACGTTAGTACAAAGACTGAAGACATCTTTCCCGAATCCAATAAATCTGCAATTCCTCTTCTGGATCTATATGAGGAATTCTTGAATTTGTTCGATGACCAAGAAACCGCAAAAACATCAGAAGCAAATGCACGAGATAACCAAGACGATGAGTTATTAAAGCTTATAGAAAGTACAGTCAGTGAAAATGCATCTTCACAAGAAAATTCTACTGATGTTCCGATTCCGAACAATGCTCCAACTTCTGTTACTGATGCTCCTATCCAGGGGGAGGGTTCAACACCTATTCAAGGGGAGAGTATGGCTCCTGAATCCGAGTCAACCACTCTACCAGTTGAACAAGATCACTCTGATGATAGAAACGATGCAAACTTCCAGGGGGAGAATGAAGTTGAAAATAATGACCTTGACACACAGTCAGAGGTACATTCGGAAGCAGAAGAAATCATTTCGAAAATTAATCCTGAATATGATCCAAATTATCCTCCAATGATAAAATGGACGAGGGATCATCCAAAATCTCAAATCATCGGAACGACTTCAGCTGGCGTTCTCACTCGAGCTCAAGCTAAAGAAAAGCAAGCCGCATTATTTTCAAAAGTGGAATTTTGCATGTTTCATTCGTTCATCTCCAAGATAGAACCTAAAACAGTTAAAGTAGCACTTGATCATGCTGACTGGGTCCAAGCAATGCAAGATGAGCTAAATGAATTTGAACGCAACAGGGTGTGGCGATTGGTTCCAACTCCGGAAAAAGCATCTGTTCTCGGAATGAAATGGGTTTTTCGAAACAAGTTAGACAAAGAAGGGAATGTCATTCGGAACAAAGCAAGACTGGTTGTTAAAGGTTACTGTCAAGAAGAAGGAATTGATTATGAAGAAACATTTGCACCAGTAGCCAGACTAGAGTCCATTCAGATTTTTCTTGCTTATGCAGCACACAAAGGGTTCGATGTCTATCAGATGGATGTCAAGTGTGCATTTCTGAATGCAGAATTAGAAGAAACAGTCTACGTCGAACAGCCACCAGGCTTTGTGAGCAGTAAACATCCTGATCATTGCTATGTGTTAGACAAAGCTGTTTACGGCCTAAAACAAGCTCCAAGAGCTTGGTATGAAACTTTAACTCGGTTTCTCAAGCAATCCAAGTTCAAGCAAGGATCTGTCGACCCAACTTTCTTTCGCAAAAAGGAAGGAAGTCACCTGATGATTGTTCAAATCTATGTCGATGACATCATTTTCGGATCTACTCACCCTAGCCTAACGGCTGAATTCCGAAAACTGATGGAGACAAAATTTGAAATGAGCTCGATGGGTAAAATCAATTTCTTTCTAGGCCTAAACATCAGACAAAGCTCAGAAGGCATATTCATCAATCAGGAAGCCTATACCAAGTCTCTCTTAGAGAAATTCGGAATGAAGGGAGATTCTAAAGTCAAAGTTCCGATGGCTTTCGAAACAAAACTCACTCCTTCACTAGACAAACCTGCAGCAGACATCACTCTTTATCGTCAAATGATAGGCTCTCTTCTCTATCTCACTTCGAGCATACCTGACATTATGTTTGCTATTTGTTACTGCGCAAAATTTCAAGCAAATCCTAGAGAGCCACATCACAATGCTGTGAAGAATATATTCCGATATCTCAAAAGAACAACCTCTCTTGGACTATGGTATCCATCAGGATCTGGCTTCTTTGTTCAAGCATTTTCCGATGCTGATCTTGGTGGTTGTGGATTGGATCGCAAAAGCACTTCAGGTGGATGTCAACTTCTCGATGGAAAACTCGTAAGCTGGCAATCAAGAAAACAGACTTGCGTGTCACTCTCAACAGCTGAAGCTGAGTACATTGCTACTGCTTCATGCACCTCTCAGATAATATGGATTCAAAACCAACTGAGAGACTATGGAGTCAATATGAAATGTATTCCTCTTTACCGTGATTCCGAAAGTGCGATTCGGATCTGTCACAATCCAGTGCAACACTCAAAGACTAAACACATTGCACTCAGATATCATTTTATCAAAGATCATGTTGAAGACGGCAACATCGAGATTCATTTCGTCCGCTCAAATGATCAACTAGCAGACATCTTCACAAAGGCCCTTCCTGAACTAGCATTCAACAGAATTCTTCAAGGTCTCGGAATGATGGAAGCTGAATCCGTTCCGATATCTAACTGAGATTCCGATTGACTCCGAAAATCGGAATGCCTCGGAATCGGATTTTAGACATGAATGATTCGGAATGCATGTATCCTTTCCAAAACTTTGTTTATGTTTATTTATTTATTTTTTATTTATTTTCTTTGCTTTAATTTATTATTATTATTATTTCAGCCATTTAATTTAATTTTTTTTAAAAATATCAAAATTTTTTTTTTGTTTTGTTTGTTTTGTTTGTTTTGTTTATTTTTGGTCTTTAAAATTCTAATTCCTGTGTTGTGTATTTTATTTTTTTTTTCCCTTTTTGTATTGTTCTTCTTGCCGATATCCATGCGAATGCAGAAACAGAAATCAAACAGAAATCATTAAACAAAAGAAAACCATGTTTCATTCAAGCTACAGGACCAAAGTTCATTACAAAGCTAAACAAAACCTACTTCAACCTACAGCTTGTAGTAATGCCACATGGGAGGATCACCGGGATGGAAAGCCTGGTAGAGGCGAAGCTCACTCTCATCAACAAAAAGGCGACTTCCATCCGCCAGTCCCACGTGGAACTGGTTGTGGGGAGTGGTACGGATGATCACTGCCGGCCACCACCCCCTCCTGTGCCAGACCTCAACGAGGTCAAATTGTTTGAACTCCACCAAAATTCTTGGTGGGACAGGCTGCAGAAAGGGGTAGATTGTTTGAACGGTCAGTGGTCCACCAACCTCGCCATTGTTGAGAGTGGTCATCCTCACCTCATATTGGTGATTCCAAACTCTCGTGACAACCCCGCCATAGATGCCACCTAAGTAGTCGCCTTCTTGCATCTTGACCTCAACTTTGTCAAAATGGTTGTAGGGACGATGCGCCATGTGATATCTCTTTTGATGGTAATTTTTTTTGGGGTGTGGGTGATTTCTACTAATAATGCTTCCTTTTTATAGGCAGAAATGACACCGGTTAAGCTTCAAATTGTGGATATTTAATTACTTTTTGAAGTAATGATGCAGCCTGCTGTCATTATTATGTGTCATAAAGGCGGAGACGGCTGATTAGCAACTGATTGGACGTTTTCCTTCCTTTTCGCCTAAGCATTAAATGTTTTCTCATGATAGCCAAGTCCTTGTCAGCATTCTTCAGCAAGAATACAATTTTTTTAGTAACTATTTTGAATTGATGGGTTTCTTCTTATCTTATTTTCTAAGTACCAAAAACGAATATCCATGATTATTGAAATCTCAACCAATTTCAATATATGATTTCGGAAATTCTAGTCAAAGATCGCAACTCATTTTCACCATGGGGCGCTGTGAGACTCATAATCCTCTCTTGACCTTTCTATTATTTCTCCATACTCAATACATTTCCATATAACTGTAACCCTTATGTCCACCCAAGTAATTTATATCCAAAAAGATCTTTTTTTTTTATTTTTTTGAGATTTCCAAACATTTCCCAAGTCAGAAAAAATTCTCCTACCTCTCACTTGTTTTCATGACTACTCTGGTCAGACAAGTACTTTCTTCCGATTTCGAGCATTTCTCACGTTTTCGGAATCCGGAAGATAGTTAAACCCAACCTATTAAGCAAACATCTTAAAAGAAACCTTTCAATGATTCTTATCAATCAATTGATCGTAATTCAACGGGATACCACAAAACCACTTTTGAATCTCTCTTGATTCCGAAGGAAGAGATCATTGCCCGGGATCAATCAGTTTTATGTCATTCCGACATCACAGATTACCAAACAAACTTCGATTTTCTTCTTTTTCTTTGGCACACTCTTGCACGAAAATCATTATTTGATTTTTCTAACTCTGGTTGATTTTCTTTTGATAAGGATTCAGATTGCTGACCTTGTATTTCCTTTTACTTCTCAAAATTTTCAAATTTTGAATAAGACAATCAAAACGTGGCAGTTACAACGTCATCTGTGCAGCAGCAACTTTATCGCTTTTCACGCGCCTGTAATGCGACTTTTGGGGGTTACTCATGATGATACGGCGTGATTCTTGGGAAACGTAATCGACTGAGGCGGGATTTCCTTTTCCAAACACTCTTCAAAGGATATTTAAAAGGTTTTTGGCTCATTATTTCTTTTTCTCCGCTCTTCATCTCTCACGCAAGAACTCTTCATCTTCAAAGCCCTCTTTCTCTCTCGAACTTTCAAGAACTCTCACATGGCTGGTTCATCATCAGCAAACGAAAATACTTCCTCATCTCTAATGCTGAAGATCAAACAAAATCATAACATGATTATTGATCTTCACTCTTCGAAGTATAATGAAGCTCTTCAACCGATGATCGAATGTCTCAAATTCTCCAGGATCTGCAAAGCCCTAACTGCTTCAGAGGAGGTTCCAATCGTGTATCTATCATCTGCGTACTCATCCGCATTCTACAACAAGGCTGATGATGTTGTTACTTTTGAAGTTGGATCCATCAAGACGCGCATTTCCAAGTCTCGATTTGGAAAATTGCTAGGGTTTACTGATCAAACTGATATTGTCGATCCTGATTCCCTTCCGCCTTCTACTCTTCCACGGTTTTTCTACTAACTAGGCTACAAGGGTGATATAACGCAACTCTCCAAGTTCACAAAGAAGAGCCTACCGCCTCTGTGGAATTTTCTTTTCACAATCTTGTTCAAAAGCTTCTCCGAACGCACGACAGGCACAGACAGTGCAAGTAAGCTGTTTTACTCTTTATTTTATGGCCTCTATCATGACATCAACCTTGATTACGGGTCAATTCTTTGGAGCCAATTTGTCGAGAGCGTGAACTACAAAAATCGACACTCTGAAATCTCTTGTGCTCGATTTTGGTCTATTGTGGTAAAAAGGGCTATTGAGCAACATCATCTTCATATCATTCCTGATTCCCCTCATAACAACCCCCCTACCGACATTGATGAAGAGGAAGATATCCTGGTTAATGATGATCAAGATGATCTTTCTGATTTCCTTGAATCTTCATCCAATGTTAAACTAAAGACTCCCAGTTCTTCTGTTCCGATGTCATCTGATCAGCTCTCGAAAATCTCTGCCAAACTGGATTTACTTCTCCAATCCAAGACGCATCCCTCTGTCTCCGATTGGCAATCCCAGTTGGATGCTCACAAGGACTCGGTGGATACCTTGATCACCGAAAATGTCAATATCATGCGTCAATTCACCTCCCTCATCGAGAAATCTGAAGCACAAATGCGAGACTCTGCCACCTCTATTGGCAGACTGGAAAAAGATGTTCTTAAATTTACTCAAGATTTTCGTGACGCTCATGTTCGGAACAATGAAAATATGCAACAAGTTATCTCCAACTTCAGCACCTCTATGAAGAATGAAAAAGAGGCTCTTTCTACCTTACGTTCGGAATTGAAGCAGCAATATTCCGAATGGGTATCTTCTATGGATACAAAGGTTGATCAACTGAGGACAGATTTGGCTACGGAGAATTATTTGATGGATAAATTAGCCGCCAAAGAAACTAAAATCCAGCTCCTCAAGTCCGATCTCCGTCACAAGTCTGCCATTCTTACCTCGGCTTTGTCTCAGAACAAAGCTGTTCGAAATGGTGTATCGGAAATTGACTTCTTCCTTCATCAGATTGTTGAGGACACTGATCCAATTCTCAATCCTCAGGTGCGTAGACATCTGACCCTTAAGCTTCATCCCGTATTCAATCTTCTTGCTGCCTTAAAGGGTGTTTCGGAAGGTGTCACCTCTCCGAAACAAGGGGGAGACGAAACAAATGAAGAAAGTACATTTAATCAGGAGACTCCAAAGAAAGACACTCCGATTAAAACCAATGAAAATGCTGAAGGAGGCGCTGGTCCATCAAAAGTCAAAGGCAAGGAGATTTTGGAAGAAAAAGAATCTGATCAGGACGCTACCAAATCGACCAAGGAAAACGAAATTGATGAAATTCTCAACCTTACTCGGAAACTTGATGCTGAGGAAGCTGCCAAAAGAGAGGCTGAGTTACTCCTGAAAACTCAAATGTCTTTGTTTCCTCCCTGACACTATAAAAGAATGACAATGGAAGCAATTACTGAGCCTGTGGAGAACTGGCTTCAACCAATAGCCTCGTACAACACAAGCAATGATGTAAACTCGCAGTTTGACTTTCCGATGACTGCAAAAGCTCTCCTGTTCCGAGGGTTTGAGGAACTCAAAGACACTCGTCTTTCTAGTTCGGAAGTGAATGATCTGTTATTCACCTTCTATTTGAAGAACGCGCGTCCTCAACATTTGACCTGGAGTTTGAAGAAGATTGTGCAGCTGACTCCCCGTCTTCCTGAGGTCATTGTTCCATTCAAAAACGCAAGGTTCTTGGCTTTAAGAGGAGATGATAAAGAGAAGATGGAATTCTCTCTTGCTGACCTTCCATTTCTGAATCCATTCGACTGGATATCTCTGTTCAATATTTTGTCGAGAGAACAAAAGTATCAACCTCTTTTTGATCATATCAAAAGGATGATTGGATATTACATTCTTGAAGTGGTAAAGCTGGATGTTGAAGTTGCTGGTGTTCTGGACAAAGTTCCTTTAACTGTGAGACGTCCTCCTCCGAAAAATCTGAGCAAGCGTAAAATCGGAAAAATTGTCAAATCAAACTGGAGTGTGGCATACAATTCAAAGGAAGGCCTCGAGAATGTTAAAAGGATATTCTTTCTTTTGGACAAACATCTTTACAGGACTCCAGTGTTGGAACACATTCTTCACATTATCAATAAACTCCCATCCAACACCACTGATGATAAAACTTGCGTCAACGACATGTTGAGGTGGTATATTGAATTTCGAAAAAGGATCCTGGCCATCATTCCAAAGGTGTTTGATAGACAAACTACTGTAGTAAAATCTGAAGAATGAAGAAATGTCGCATTTTTGACTCAAAGGGGGAGTTGTTGAGTCATAAATTAAGATTGAGTCAAATATGCTGATCGGATTTGTTGCCAGATTTTATGCCTATAATTTTGCTATCGGTTATGGAATGGGTCTGTCATTCCATACTTAGTTTTTGTTTAAATAGCATGTTCGTACCCTTGTTAGGGTTAACTTTTGTAATCTTTTCACGGCACTCATACAGAATAGTTCACATCGAATTGTTCTTGAGTTGCATTTTAATCATTAGACATCAATTCTTCATATTGTCTGTTCTTGATCTTGTTTATTTACATTATTCCGCATTTTTGAATCTCGATCCAACTCTTGTATTTCAACAAGGGTGATGAACTTGGTGTGGATAATGGTAAGTTGGGTATCCTAAAACATAAAGTAACTTTGGTGAGTTCAAGTTATGGTGGGATACCGCCAGGATACTCTCATTTGGTTTCTAAGCTAAATGGTGGTCAAAGTAGTCATGGGGGTGATAACGACGTGGATAATGGGAGGGTGGTTACTCCAAAAACTCCAATTCACGCTAATGGTGGTGTTGATGTTCTGCATAGAGAAAAATAGTTGTTTAACCAATGTTCGACTAATAAGTATTCGACATCGGTTGTTGAACAACTTGATAATGCTGTTGTGGTGGGGCGTACGCTTGGATGGGATATGTCGGGGTGTGTCAAAACACTTTATAAGATTATTAACGTTAATTGAGCTTCTCTTGGTCATCAATGAATATTCTTTCCATTACTATTCAAGGTGCGGGGGAGGTGGCTAAGAGACAATGGGTTAATAGGTTATGTAACAGGCACTTCATTAATTTTCTTTCTATTCAAGAAACCAAACTTACGTCAGTTGACTTGTCGGTGATTCGCCAGTTTTGGGGAAATAATGGTTTTGACTTTGCGTCTAGTTCGGCTAGAGGGATATCGGGTGGTATTCTTTGTATTTGGAATAAATTGGTATTTCAGAAGACTAAGGTGTCGTGTTTCCAAAACTGTTTGGCGGTGGAAGGCGTTTGGTTGGCGACTGGGGTGCAAGTTATGTTTATTACGATGTATGCTCCTCAATTGTTGGTAGACAAAAGGTTGTTATGGCACGCTATTGGGGTTCATCTTCGTAGTTGGGATGGTCTGGTGGTGGTTCTGTGCGAGTTTAATGAAGTTAGGGATGCTTTTGAGAGGTTCGGGTCCGAGTTCGTTCAACATCAAGCGGATGTGTTTAATGATTTTATTTTAGACTTAGAGTTGGTGGATGTTTCTATGGGGGGGATTTTCCTTTACTTTGGCACATCGATGGGCTACTAAAATGAGTAGACTTGATAGATTTTTGGTTTCGGAGAGGTTTTTGGATGTTTTTATTGGTGTCACGGGGTTAGTTCTTGAGAAAGGTATTCCGGATCATCGGCATATTGTGTTGAAAGAGAAAGTGTTTGATTACGATCCTACTCCCTTTCGGTTTTTTAATTCTTGGTTGGATATTGATGGTTTTCATGAGATGGTGGTTGATACATGGTGAAATGATGGTATTAATCATATTAAATCTATAGTTCGTTTTAAAAATAAATTAAAGCATCTTAAAGAAATTATTAGAAATTGGATTGGTGAGTATAAAGTTAAGGCGAAGGAGGCTGTGGTCATGCATCAAGAGTGTGTTTCTGAGATTGATAGGCTGGTTGACCAAGGCTTGGCGTCTAAGGATGAGGTGGCTAGGAGGTTTGACTCGCTTAAGGTTATTAAAGATCTCGAAGGGTTGGAGGCGAAGGATCTAGCTCAAAGAGCCGAACTTAAGTGGGCTGCAGAGGGTGATGAAAATTCTAAATATTTTCATGGGATTCTTAAGAAAAAATGGAGGAATGCGGCTATTAAGGGTGTGTTACGGGACGGTATTTGGATTGAGGAGCCTTCAGAGGTGAAAGCTGAGTTTTATAATCATTTTAAAGCTAGGTTTTCTGCTTTTGAGGGGCCTCGGTCATGGTTGGGGGCGGATTTTTCTAAGAAGCTGTCGGTTGAAGATGCTAATGTTTTGGAGATTGACTTTTCTCGGGAGGAAATTAAACGAGCTGTGTGGGATTGCGGTAGGGATAAAGCTCCTAGTCCTGATGGTTTTTATTTTGATTTTCTTAGGCACTTTTGGGATCTGGTGGAGGATGATGTCGTCAATTTGGTAAGGGAGTTTTTTAATTTTTCATACTTCCCGAAGGGGTGTAATTATTCTTTTATTGCTTTGATTCCAAAAGTGAAAGATCCTAGACTGGTTTCTGACTTTAGACCTATTAGTCTGATTGGTTGTCAATATAAAATTATTGGCAAATTGCAAGCTAATCGGCTTAGTATGGTGATTGGTGGGTACATTAGTCCGGAACAGTTTACGTTTCTAAAGGGTAGATTCATGCTTGATGGCCCAATGATTCTTAATGAGGTGATGGGTTGGTATAAGCGTAAACACAGAAAGCTTTTTGTGTTTAAAGTTGATTTTGAAAAAGCTTACGATTCTATTCGTTGGGAGTTTTTGGATGTGGTTATGGTTGAGATGGGGTTTGGTTTTCGGTGGTGGAGATGGATCGAAGGTTGTTTTACTCATGTTCTTGCTTCTGTTCTTGTTAATGGTGTTCTGACGGATGAGTTTGAAATGGCTAGGGGTTTAAGACAAGGAGATCCATTCTCTCCTTTTCTCTTTATCATTGCCATGGAAGGCCTTCACACCATTGTCTCGAAGGCGGTGCAGTGTAATCTCATCAATGGGGTGTCCTTGGCTAATGATGGGTTGTGTATTTCTCATTTGATGTATGCTGATGATGTTATTTTTCTTTGTGATTGGGATGTTCGTTGTGCTAGAAATTTGATTGGGTTGCTGAGGTGTTTTTATGTCACTTCCGGTTTGAAGATAAATGTGAGTAAGAGTAAGATTCTTGGAGTTGGAGTTGAAATTTTTGAGATGCAGGAGATGGTGCGTATGTTTGGGTGTAGAGTTGCGGATAGTCCAATTACGTATTTGGGAGTTCCTGTGGGTTGTAATATGGGTCGTATTAAGCATCGGAATAAAATCGTGGACAAATTTAAAAGTAGACTATCTTCATGACATATGGGCAACCCTAATTGTCTATTGCTCAACTATTGAACAATTACAATTCAGCCCCTGCACTTTTAATTAATCCAATTAATCCCAAGATTAATTCCAATTAATTTCTGATCAATTATTAATTAAATATTATGATTTATAATTAATATATTATTCTCAAAATATATTAACAAATCATATTTCTCTCTCTCTCTCTCTCTCTCTCTCTCTTTAAGTTATCTTGTCCTCTGCTAGGTTTTGAGGGCAACCCAAAAGGACTGTGCTGCCATCAATCAACTATATTCCTAAATTATAGTCACGACTTAGACACCTAATCCAACAGTCTCCCACTTGGATAAGTCTATGACTAGAATTCAATATAGCTTCTAAATTGACCAGCAAATTGTAGCTTCCAAAAGCACGTTGCCGAACTCTGACCCAGTCAGTTCTGTCCATAGATAAGTGATCATTTGATCCTCCATCCAACAAGATATTTCCGGACATGAGACATGGATTGAGATCAATCTCCGTCCGATACTCTGTTTCCCGACTTCTGATTCTGCTTATGACTTTAAGACTTCTAATTGAACACGTCAATTCAGTCCTGGCTGGCCAGCACTTTAGTCAACTTCAAAATCATCGAGAGGCCTACAGATATCTGTTTCTCATCAGGGTCAAGGAACGAATAAGCTTCGACTCATATGCTTGTGTCTTTTACTCATCAAAATCGTACACAACAATACGTTTTATAACATCGAGTTACCGATGCGTTTACGCATTATCAATGCATAATCGACTTGCAAATTTCAACTCATATGTCTCTGCTTCAAAACCATAAGATATTATCGTCTCAAAAATTGCTCGTGATATAATCCATGAAGCAATTCTTTGAGCGTGGGTATATCCAATACACAAATCTCCATTTCTAAGTACTCATGAACGTTGTAGCAATCATGTTGCTATGTCTAACTCCTTAGACAATCTACAAACCAATTCATGACAGTCTTGATTCAATACTTACTTCCCAAAGTATAACCGACTGTGGACCTTTTGAATAATTAAATTATTCGGGAAGTAAAACATGCAAAAGCGAAACATAAAATCTGACTGGCAGCTACTCCTGCATATTACCAAGTCTCCACGAGGTAATCACCAAGTCAGATCTATCATAAAACTATTATGGGTTTCTTATTTTCTTTTAAACTTTCAATTCAAATTTCATATCTATGTCTACATGAACTTTTCATTCTTTCTATGTATCCTGAGTGTCTCACACTCATACACTTAATTACAGATGATCCAATCGGATACTAATCCGATGATATCTCAATTTATTATTCTGTCTTTCTCTCTTGCTACTCCATTACGGTGACGCGTACTATGACTTCCCATGGTTCCTGGGGTCTTTAGTCTACATGACTACACCCTAAGACTATTCTGAGGTGTTATGATGTGCCGGTGAACCACACGCGCTCTATCAGAATACCAACAAAACTCTTTAACCATGAAGTCCAATAGCACCACGTCCTGATGTAAATAATTACCGATTTGAAACTCTTTTCAAATTCTTACTATCACATTCACCCTAATCATTTCCCAATGATTTCTCACGTGTGTTCAAATAATCCATTCATTACTCTCAGCCATATTATATCCTGAATCCAACTTACTATGCTCTAAGCATTAAGTCATCAGGACATGTTCATGACACTTCTGATCGATCCAAGAAGCTCGTGGAATCCGATGTAATCTTATTCCAAACCCTTTCGGAATCTAGAGATTACCTGTGTCATGACTCTCGAGAAAACTATTTCCTTTCGGAGACTTTTTCTCATGCATCTTGAATCTTATCAAGATCATGCTTACAATGGCTAGGTCTATACTGATGATTTCATCTATCCGATAGACGTTTGTAAACTACGTGAGTATGTTGCACCTTCTTTATATCTCTCATGCGAAGTCATCACACTTTGTAATGAAAGGAAACTCCTTTCCTGCGGCTATGCATCTTGAATCTTATCAAGATCATATTGGCAGAGTTTTTGATCTATCTCATGGATGTTCACAACCACTTGAGTACGTTGTATCTCTATTAAGTCTTTCATAATGAATCATATTTTAATGTCAAATCATTACACTTTGTAATGATAAGAGTGTTGGATTAGGTGTCTAAGCCATGACTAATAATTTGTATTTACCAAATTAATAGAAGCAAAGTCCATTTGGGTTACCCTCATAGCCAGAGGTTTGGCAGAAATTCCGGGAGAGAGAAAGATTGATTTATTATATGATTAATAAATCAACATAAATAAAACAAATAGTTTATTAATATATTAAAGTGATAATATATTAATTAGAAACTATATTAATTAATTAGAAATAATCTGGAATTAATTGGATTTAGTTTGGTGATTAATTTAATTAATTAAAGGTGTAGGGACTGAAATTGTAATTATTCAATAGTTGAGTAAGTGACAATTTTGGGAGGATAATAACCAGCGAAATTATATATATATATATATATATATATATATATATATATATATATATATATATATATATATATATATATATATATATATATATAAATATATAATTTCAATTATAATAAGTTAGGATAAATAGATTTGAATTAAAGATAAAGGTTTATCTTGATTTGAATTCAAAAGGTTTATCTCTAAATGTTTATCTGGTTATCTGCTGGAGGCTATAAATAGGGAGCCTCAGACCCATTATTTTCTGCGCCAATTTTGACCTATTCCCTCTCTAAATTTCGTGGCGTACCTCCCTGGCTCGTGGGTGTGATCTCATTTGAGGCAGGACTCTTGTGCTGCTCAGCTTCAGAAAAAATTCTAAAGGTTAGTTTTTCTGATTTATTCTTTAGTAATTTTCTTATAAGCCTTTTAGGAAATATTATATGTTCAATTAGAAGAAAACATAGATCCAAATAGGTTGCATGTGAACTTAGGGTTTTAGTTCATAGATTTGCAGAAAACCTAATAGTGGTATTAGAGCAAGTTTGGTTGTTTTCTTGTTGAATTGTTATAATTGTTTTCCTAAAAATTAGGGTTTAAAGCTTATAAATCCTAATTGGCTAAAATCGAAAATTAGGGTTAGGCTTTTGAAAATCCTAGCCCCTCCCCTATATAAATTTCAAAAATGGCATAGGGTTTTAGAAATTTTTCTATTTTTGGTAACTTTGATTGTTTAATAATTGGATAACCTTAAACCCATTATTTGATTTTCGATTTTTTGGGGGGTTTAAGATAGGTTTAAATTAATTTAATTAATTTGTGATACCTATCTTGATTTAATTAATTTAATTAATTGTTTAATTAAAAGATAAATTAAATCATTTAAAGGTTTAAATTTAATTTTTAATTAATTGTTAATTTCGAAAAATTAAATAGATAAACCAAGAATAATTTTAATGGTTTAAAATACATCTTATATATATTATTATTAAAAGTTAATATTATATGTATAAGATAATTGGTCAGTCAAATCAATAGTAGGCCTCATTCATGAAGCTGGTCTATAAGGAGGGTATAATGAAACTGCCTATAAATGGCGGTTGAATGGGTGTCCACTCTCACCCATCGTTCTCTTGATCAGTGGAGGGTCGTTAGCCGAACGGATTTGATAGGACAACTTAATCTCATTAAAAGTATAATGTTATTAATGAAAGTACTAGAACAGCTTTATAAAATCTCAAATCTAGTTACTTTAGGAAAAATGTGAAAAGATGCTAACCCATGAAATTGCACATTACACTTTATGAAACATTAGTGGAGCGTGTGTGGTTTACCGGCACACTAATAGGGGTTCATAAAGAGTGGTAATGAGTTTCTCATGATTTATCATTGTTGATGGAGTACGTGTGGTTAACTGGCACATCAATTAGAGATGATAAATGACATTGAGGTTATCGAGCACATTTGCATGGTTATTCACATCCAATTTGTGATCCTCGGCATCCCAGTCACAAACAGTGGAGCAAACCCGAGATTAAACATGCCATTGAACAGTTCAATGAATCTCAACAGATCTAGGAATTTCATAAGATGAAATTGATAAGTGTTTTATCTACCTTAATGACCATTATGTTGTGATTACGGCATCCCTCTTCACACCATAGTTGGGGTATTTTGCATCCTTGCCTTATTAAATAACATATTGAGTAATTATTTAAAAGGATCAGTTAAACTAATAAATTATGTTTCCTTTATAGATGTCAAGTGTCAATTCTCCTCCTTCTTCTCATTCACCCAATTTAGAGAGCCTTAGAATGCACCTACCAAATATGGAAAGCCAGACTGGCCTGAACTGTAAGGAATGGCTTCGCAATTGGAGACTGGTTCTCGCTGTTGCTGGCAAGCTACAACTCATTAAGTATCCAATCCCGGTTCTAACAAAGCCTAGTAATATCAAGTATTTTAGGCGTTGTTTAGCCGTGTTTTAGTTAATTTATCCTTATTAATTGGCTAATATCACTTACTTTTGTGCCAAAGTTCTTGGACATGTTTTTAGTGTAAATGTAGGGGTTTTAGTGCAATTCTGGAGAAGTTACGGAGCAAAATGGACAAGAAAAAGAAGTCTGGACACATTAGTGTCGCTAACTTTTAAGGTTTGCCTCGCTAATGTTCGCAGGAGGGAAAATCTGCAAATTCAAATTTCGAACGCGCGAGGAATCTTCTGGAAGCACATATTAGCGACGCTAATTTATATATTAGCGACGCTAATGTCAAAAAATGATAAAATCTCCATTTTTGACTTTTAAACTCCGAAAAGTCGGGATAAGGCAACACGCGACGCGGCAACCCTAATTTCGCACAACTATAAATATCGGAGTCCCGTCCGACTTTTCACTCATCCCGGGACGCGAAGGAGGGATCCAAAGGCACTATTTCGTCAGTTTTTCAGTGGGAATCAAAATTTTGGTTAGTAATTTAGTTTTTCTTTTGTTTTACCAACTTGGTATCGAGGTATTCCACAATCGGGATTTCCCTCGATTACTCGATGTTCGTTTAGAATTGTAGTTTCTGATTTCAGTAGTAAATACTTGGTATTTTAGATCTGATTTGATTGTTTGGATATTGGTTTGAGTTTGGTTTTGAATTATATGAAGGTAATCATTCGGTTCTTGGTTTATTTGCAATTTTCGGTATTATTGATGTTTGAATGCTTGTTTGAATGTTTTGGGATTATCATTGCTTCTGATTTTTCTGGAATTTACTTCTGGAATCAGTAAGTAGTCTTAGTTTATAGTTTGGAGAAGTGTAGTTTAGTGAATGATTGTTTTGGTTTTAGTATTCGTTTTGTGTTGGTTTTGGGAAAGTAGAAACAATACCGCTGACTATAGAGTGACACTACAGTTGGTATACTATCGTCTTGTCCTAACCACCAAACTCCTACGGATCGACCCTGACTACCACTGTGCTAAGTGAGAGTGAGGCTATTTTACTATTTTTGACCGCATGACGACCGCTGCGATGTCAAATTTTGGCGTCATTGCCGGAGAGTTGTGCGCTTAGGATAGACGATCAGTAGGGTTGTTTCTGATTTTTTATGTTCAATCTTTGATTTTGATTTTTGGTATGTGTACGTCTTCATAATGGGCGATTACATGTACCCGGATCAATATTATGAGTATTATGAAAATCCGGCCGACACCTATTACGAGGATGATTGCTACAATGGATCATTCGATGACAATGGATGGCGGACCGAGGAGTCATCTCAGCCTGTAAATCCTGCAATTTGGGCCCAACTTTGGGTACTCATGTATAACAACTACCAAGTACAGAAGGACCAGGCTGATGCTCTCGTAAGTTAGAGAAAAGTTGGGAATCGATGCCACCCTCACCAGAACCCGAGGCGAGTGATTTTAATACCAATAATACCGTGTGTGAACTTGCATCACCCGAACATGTGATGGAAGGACATACACCTTGGGAAAGTCAAGAGACCACTGAGATAGTCAAAAATGTTGTTGAGGAAGAGGTTGTAGGTGACAATGCTACCTCTAACTCAACAGCTTTTGATATTTTTGATGTTTTTGAAAATGTTGATAATGTTGATCTGGTGATGTGTGAATCTGTACCATCACCAGACGATTTGATTGATGAGGATGTTGTGGAGGAGGCTGTAAGTGACAGTACAGACCCCAGCGCAACGATCCCCGAAATTGTTGAAGTTGTTGATACTATTGGGGAAGGGGGTGTAGATGACAATACTACCCCCAAACCTAGAACTTTTGAAAATCTTGAGCCTTTTGAAAGAAGGGATTTGGTGATGGGTGACTTTGTACCACCACCAAATCAAACCAGTCGCTCACTCTTGGTCCCGATCCACCTGTTGGACGATGATCAAGAAGATGATGCTGACGAGTTGGTTTTTGAAAACAATAAACATGATTTTATCGCCACTCATGATCCATTAATGAATGGAAAATTAGATGTGATCAATACCATTGATGAGGATGTATGGAAGCATCCCGATATGTTGCCTTCCGATCCCATTCGATTGGAAAACCTTTATTGGTACTGCAAGCCAAAATTGCAAACTGAAGTTAGCAAGCGAGACGCAAGCAAAATGAAATCTGCAAAACAATTACTGGGAGAGGCACTTGGCGCGCTCCACGTTAAGACGGTGATGTTGAAGAGACACCGAAGGAAGGATCGAGCTTGGAAGTTTAAAGCTACTTCTAAGCATTCACATGAAATAATCAGAAAACAACAACCGGGCAGCAGCAGAGGAACCGGCAAACCATTTGACCCGGGGAAATCGGAGTATGGAATCAGCGAGGGGATGGTGGTGAATGAAATTCAGTGGAGTCAAATGGTGTACGACCCACCGTAGCCGCAGAAAGACGGTCCAGCTAAAAGACCGAACAAAGAAGCGCTTTCGGGAGGCAACCCGACATTTCGGTAAGTATTTTTAATTTTAATTTTAATTTTTTAGTTTTTATCTTGTCAAAATATCACTTGGAAAATTTTTCAAAATGTCTTGGCATAACTCGAGTGTGGGGTGGGCGAACGGGTTTTAAAAAATAACGGAAAATCGCGAAAAAAAAATGGAAAATTACAAGTTAGCGCCACTAATTTTAATGTTAGTGACGCTAAGCTTTGGTCAAAGGCTGGTCAACTCTCTTCCACACTCTCGTCGCTAATGTTGAGCTCTTCCCCCCCCCCCCCTTGCGCGACTGCTGAGCCGAACACGCACACAAACTCCTGATTTCTTCAATTTTTTTGCAATTGCTGGGTGTAAAGTCTCGATTCCACCACTGTTACGTGTCCTAAACATCTTATTCATGATCACACACACGAAATCAAGCTGAAATCGAAGTTTTTGAGTCGATTTGGGGTTCGCGAGATTGGGCCTTCAAACCCAAATCGGGCCATTTCTTGCTCGTTTTTCATGAAATTAAAGCCTAGGGTTCCTTAATCGCACCTATAGAAAGATATTGGTAGCTTCAATTCGTACTTTAACAGGTTGAATCAGGAATTTTCGAAATTGGGGCCTCGGTTAGGGTTCTTCAGCGAAATCGATAAATTCGCGGATTTCTTGTTTGTTTTTCGATAAATTACCACCTAGGGTTTCTTAATTGGTCCTATAGCTACTGAATGATGCATTCAATTTGTTGAAAACAACAAAAAATCAGAAATTTGTGAATTAGGGCTTGTTTTAGGGTTCTTCGGGTTTTTGCTCGATTTGGAGGATTTGTTGCTTGTTTTTCTAAAAATTGACAGAGGGCTTTTGTCTGTGGTTAGTTTAGGACGCTATTGGTGTGTTCAATTTGATAAAAACAAGTCGGAATCGAAAATCAAGAAATCTAGGGTTCATAATTGGGGTTTTTTTTACCCAAATGAGAAATTACGGCAATTTTAGCTTGTTTTTCTGAAATTAAACTTAGGGTTTTTTTTAAGCTTTAGTTTAGGAACATATTGGTGCAATCAATTTGAAAAACGGACTAAAATTGAAAAATCGAAAAATCTAGAGCTTTTCGTGCATACTCGCGACGCGGTCATCTTCATTCGGCGCCGCGGACTTTCAACTTGATCGACAGACACCGGATTTCATCGCGTCTACGCGTTGTGGCCTTGACACTTCGGCGTCGCGGAGACGGGGAATCAGGAAGGACAACAACTTGCAATATATAATTTTCTTTTGTGTATTTTGCAATTTTTATGTTTGTTAGTATCTTGCCAAACTGTGATTGCTGCACCAACTGATGGAGTTGCATAACGCAAGTGTGGGGTCACCGTACCCCTACACTCGTGTTATGCCGGCGTGTTCACTGCTGCGCCCCGGCTCCCGGATTTCATCGAGACAACGAACATGATCAACTCTGCTACAAATGGTCCCAACAATCAAGCAATTCGTCGTTCAAAGGGGTAACTCTTTCTCCCTAGTTCTGAAATATTTTTTGTACAACGAGGGCGTTGTACGGTTTTAAGTGTGGCGTGTGGACGGTTGAAAGAGTAGTTTTTTTGAAATTTTTGCGGGAAATGAAAAAGTTTTTAAAATTTTAGCAATTTTTCAAAATTTTTAATAGGTTATAATTTTGAAGCGAATAATTTGTGAATGTTTAGCACTGGTATTTTTCGAGAAATACTATTTAGTCGATTATCATGCTATTAGTTTAGTCAAACAAGTTGAGTTTTAAGAGTTAGAAGATTAGATTATTTTAGGTTTGGAATTTAGGAATGAATTGTCAATCAGTGGCCTTTGTTGTTCGAGCCGGTAGGTCCGAAAAGGGTGGTCTCGAAAAAGGCATTTATGCACCTTACCACCTAAGATCGTCTGGTCTGGGATGGTATTTCTGAAAGCTCGTTACACGGACAACATTGAAAGTCATGGACAATTCTTTAATGGCCTTTAGAATCTGAATGAGTACGTACACTTTACTGTGGCCAAAAAATTTGTAATCAAGGGTTCTTTAGAAAGTCATGAATTCCAAAAGATATTCTGGTTATGTTTGCAAAAACTATTTCAATCTAACTCTGGGAACAATAAGCTTTGAAAATAAACACATTCAAAAATTGTTGAGTCTTTATTATAATTTGTTAAAAACTCTCTTGCTTGGGGACAAGCAAGGCACAAGTGTGGGGTGTTTGACAACGCCTAGTAATATCAAGTATTTTAGGCGTTGTTTAACCGTGTTTTAGTTAATTTATCCTTATTAATTGGCTAATATCACTTACTTTCGTGCCAAAGTGCTTAGACATGTTTTTAGTGTAAATGCAGGGGTTTTAGTGCAATTCTGGAGAAGTTACGGAGCAAAACGGACAAGAAAAAGAAGTCTGGACACATTAGCGTTGCTAACTTTTAAGGTTTATGTCGTTAATGTTCGCAGGAGGGAAAATCTACAAATTCAAATTTCGAACACGCTAGGAATCTTCTGGAAGCACATATTAGCGACGCTAATTTATATATTAGCGACGCTAATGTCAAAAAATGATAAAATCTCCATTTTTGACTTTTAAACTCCGAAAAGTCGGGATAAGGCAACACGCGCATCGCAGATTTAGCTTGGCCGCGGCGCGGCAACCCTAATTTCGCACAACTATAAATATCGGAGTCCCGTCCGACTTTTCACTCATCCCGTGACGCGAAGGAGGGATCCAAAGGCACTATTTCGTCAGTTTCAGTGGGAATCAATATTTTGGTTAGTAATTTAGTTTTTCTTTTGTTTTATCAACTCGGTATCGAGGTATTCCACAATCGGGATTTCTGTTAGGAATAATTGTGATGAAGTGCTGATGTATCCGAAGTTCCATCAGAAGACCTTTTGAAGAAAAACCCCGAAGTAATAAACCAATAGAAGATCCCAAAGTCTGAAGACTCCGAAGGGTATCACCGGGAGGATCCAAAGACTTCACAACTGTCAAACCTTCTGATGCACGCGTGGTTGCAGACTACGTGTTGCATGAATCTATCATTCTATTGGATAATACATCTGATAGAATATTCTCTGAAAAGTTATGTACTATGTGTATCACTGATCCCGTATAAATATCAGTGATACCATACCGTGTTTAATGGGAGACAGTATCGTCCTTTTTGTAAAACCCTAAAATTATCAATCAAGCATTCGACACAAGTTATCCAGTTCACACTGTTCATATATTGCTTTATATTGTCTCTCATTAATGTGTGATTGTTAAACACTTGTGAAATAGATAGAACCTTAGTCATTATTCAACTCTTAATCGGTTTCAACACCAACAAGTGGTATCAGAGCGAGTCAGCTCAAAGACCTGTTAGTAGAGTTTCTATTCCATCGCTACAGTTCTAGATTTGAATCGTTTCTCAGATCTAGTCTTCCGCAACTGTTGGAAGTCTCTATTACTCATTTTTTACTGCAAAGATCCTGTTGAAATCTGTTCAAAATGACTGATTCCACAGCAACTTATGCCAATATGCTCAACTATGCAAATCTCATTGGTTCTGCAACCAAAGCTCCTGTTCTAGTAACTTCTTACTATGATTATTCGGCTGGAATAATGAAGGACTATCTGATTGGACTTGATAAAGACTTATGGAGGTCTGTAACGGATGGTCCTCATACAGACATTGCTGGTCGTTTTGTAGTCCCCGATGGAGAAGAGGCTATAGTTCTTAATGCAGCAGATATGAAGAAACTTGAAAATGACAAAAGGGCCATGTGTGAGCTACGAAGTGGTAGTCTGTTGTGTACACTCAAGTCTTGAAATCCGAAGAGTTTGATAGCCTCTGTGGTCCATTTTCCATCATCACGTGCGAAGTTGTTCATCTTGATCATCAAGGCGTAGTCAGCACGTCTGGCTTTGTAGACATCTTCCATGTGTGGAGAAATTATGCTTTCAACAGACCTATCTGTCGAGCTTCCAGCTCCAGCTGATCCACCAGCTCCCATGGTAGTTGTTGTGATGGTTGAAAATGTAGGACCAGCAGTGGTTTTTGTGGCTGCGGAGGTTAGCCTAGGCCTTTCTCCCCCTTGTGAAGCATGGCTCGCATGCTGAGCAGTTGCAGGCCTGCCTTGTGGTCTAGTTAACCTATCTGCAAAGTTTATCAGAGGCTGTAATACAGTTCTTAACCGAATAGTCATGTCTTGGTTAAGAACTGCATTTGTTCTTTGGAGTTGCTCTGTAAACTTTGAGATGTCCAAAGCAGCTTGGGCGGCTGTAAGCTCTTCAATCTTTGCTCTAGCCCCATCAAGTTGTTTTTCAAACTTGGTACTTTGCTGAGATTCACTCCGAAGTTCTTGCACATGCTTTGAGAGACTCATTTTCTTCTTGTTTGAAGTTCCTGAAGTCTGCAATAATTTCTTGAACCTTGCTGGTGTGAAGAATCTTATCCCCTCCAAAACGAAGTTCGAGAGTATCCCACATCTCTTTGACGGAGTTCGCATCGGCTATATGATGACTAACGTCAGGACCCAATCGGTTAATCTTAAGAAGCAAGACATGACCATTCGGTTAAGAACTGTATTACAGCCTCTGATAAACTTTGCAGATAGGTTAACTAGACCATAAGGCAGGCCTGCAACTGCTCGGCATGCGAGCCATGCTTGACAAGGGGGAGAAAGGCCTAGGTTAACCTCCGCAGCCACAACAACCACTGTTGGTCCTACATTTTCAACCATCACAACAACTACCATGGGAGCTGGTGGATCAGCTGGAGCTGGAAGCTCGACAGATAGGTCTGTTGAAAGCATAATTGCTCAACGCATGGAAGATGTCTACAAAGCCAGACGTGCTGACTACGCCTTGATGATCAAGATGAACAACTTCACACGTGATGATGGAAAATGGACCGCAGAGGCTATCAAACTCTTTGGATTTCAAGACTTGAGTGTACACAACAGACTACCACTTCGGAGTTTTGAGACAGCAGACTCTGAAGACATTCAACTTGACATTCCTTTTAATCCGAAGACCTTCTCCTTCCTTCAATTCGTTCAATCCATTACAAATGAACAAAGGCCAACCTACTGGACCAACAAAATCAACTTCCATGCCATGTTCATTCAACATCAGAGTGAAGTATGGAGCTTGAACAAGATCCAGAGAATCATATCAATCAAGGAGGCAGAGACTTATGAGAACCTCACGAATTATGAGTTTCTTGTTCTTTGTGGTGTAGATGAGGTTGAGTCAAGGTTCACGATTTCCGACTTCCCAATCATGAATCCAATGGACTTCATTCAAATTCTTGACCTTCTGCAAAGAAATGATGCAGCTTATGCCGCAATGTCTGTAGTTACAATCAAAAACTACATTTTGGATTTTCTGAACAACTACCTGCTGAGGTTCGCCAAGCACGACATTGAGTTATGTTCCTACTACAAGCAACCAGTGAACACTCCTCCTATTGTAGTTCGAAACATAAGCAGATTCAAGAATGGAGAGATTCTCGATGAACCATACGGGGTAGTTTTCAAAGGACTTCGAAACAAAATCGAAGTCATGATCAAGTTCTTTGAAATAGACTATCTTGGCCTCTATCCCTCCTCTTTTATCTCAGGCATGATTCATCATGTGAATGCTTGTCATGTTAATTCAGAGGAAAAGAAGAAGAAGTTCATGGATCATATGAACTGGTACTTGGCAGTCAGGAAAACCTTGAAGAGGGCCTATAAAAGACACTTCCGTGTTTAGGCATCGGATGCACTTCACACAAAGGGGGAGATTGTTAGAAATACTTGTGATGAAGTGTTGATATATCCGAAGTTCCATCCGAAGACCTTTTGAAGAAAAACCAAGAAGTAATAAACCAATAGAAGATCCCGAAGTCTGAAGACTCCGAAGGGTATCACCTGGAGGATCCGAAGACTTCACAGCTGTCAAACCTTCTGATGCACGCGTGGTTGCAGACTACGTGTTGCATGAATCTATCATTCTATTGGACAGTACATCTGATAGAATATTCTCTGAAAAGTTATGTACTATGCGTATCACTGATCCCGTATAAATATCAGTGATACCATACCGTGTTTAATGGGAGACAGTATCCTCCCTTTTGTAAAACCCTAAAATTATCAATCAAGCATTCGACACAAGTTATCCATTTCACTCTATTCATATATTGCTTTATATTGTCTCTTATTAATGTGTGATTGTTAAACACTTGTGAAATAGATAGAATCTTAGTCATTATTCAACTCTTAATCGATTTCAACACCCAACAATTTCCCTTGATTACTCGATGTTCGTTTAGAATTGTAGTTTCTGATTTCAGTAGTAAATACTTGGTAATTTAGATCTGATTTGATTGTTTGGATATTGGTTTGAGTTTGGTTTTGAATTATACGAAGGTAATCATTCGGTTCTTGGTTTATTTGCAATTTTCGGTATTATTGATGTTTGAATGCTTGTTTGGATATTTTGGGATTATCATTGCTTCTGATTTTTCTGGAATTTACTTCTGGAATCAGTAAGTAGTCTTAGTTTATAGTTTGGAGAAGTTTAGTTTAGTGAATGATTGTTTTGCTTTTAGTATTCGTTTTGTGTTGGTTTTGGGAAAGTAGAAATAATACCACTGGCTGTAGAGTGACACTACAGTTGGTGTACTATCGTCTTGTCCTAACCACCAAACTCCTGCGGATCGACCCTGACTACCACTGTGCTAAGTGAGAGTGAGGCTATTTTACTATTTTTGACCGTATGACGACCGCTGCGATGTCAGGTTCCACAAGAACAAGTCATCATAAAAAGTCTTAATGATGAGCATGACTTCTTAGTTGATGAATCCGAAGAAATTTATGACCTCATGCTATTGACCATTGACCCCGAGTTCCGTAGGGATTTTGGATACCTGGGGCCATATGAGTTAATGCAATTGGTTGAGGAAAAGTTCCAAAAACCAATTGAAGAGGAACGAGCTAGGATCTTCAAAAGACTTGCAGAGTGCAAGCTAAAAGAAGGAAGTAGCATCGATTCGCATGTTCTCCAGATTGAAGCATACATAGGCGAATTGTACAAACTTGGTTACTCCATGAGTCAGGAGATGAGTGTTAACAGTGTACTCGCTTCGCTGACTAGTAGGTATGATCTGTTCCTTCAAACGTATAGAAAGGAAGACCAGAAGAAGACTTTTATGGAAATGCGTCTACTTTTGACTTTATACGAGTCTCTCATAGACAGGAATAGCTCCAATGGTTCAGCTACTTCTAGATTGAGTCCAATGAAGAGACGTAACAAGAAACGATCCAGATCGTCTGGACATGTCTCAAACTGAGAATCCATAGGATCGGATACATTCATGGAAAGATTGGAAGACGCTCCAAGGTCAACTCTTTTGGAAACTCAGGTATATCTAAAAACCTCAAAACTCCTGCTCCATAATTCCTTGATACATAATATGATAGTCACATTTGGTTTGTATGCAGGGAATCAGTAGGGTACGGGACTTTGGCGCATAGGAGCACATTTGGATTGGATCTCCAGCTCATGCAGTTTTGAAGTTTAGTTAGATATTACAATCTTGTTATTAACTTATTAGATGCATGCGACATTGTCTATCATATAATACATTGTTCAAGGATTTATGTTTTAATAAAATGTTGATTTTCTTTTAATACATGTTTGTTTAAATTATCCTTGAAATGTTGTATGAGTGTGTTAATTGCATGAATAGTAATGACTTGAATGTTGATGCATCCAAAGTGTTTGGATTCATGAATTGTGTTCTCTATGATTGTTAGAAGAAATTTCATAAGGATCAATTCAACCAAAGGTCCAATTGGACAGGACTTTGGAATCATTTGACTTAGAGTCACATGATGAATTGAGTCCTTAATAAAATAATTTGTGGCAAAAAATGAATCATCCAAAGATCCAATGGATAGGATTTTGGAATCAGTTGAATTAGAGTCAGATGATGATTACAGATCTTGGACAAATTAACAAAGTCATAAATTTACATAGAGATGTAAAAGGCATTAAGATTATGAGCAACGGACACATCACTTATTGTGTATTGCTCGAATCTTCGAAAAGAACACAATTAGTTATACTTCACGATGGTTGTCAATAAGTATGACAGGTATGGCTTCGCTTATCAGAATAAGCGATTGAATTGAAACCTTGAACAGTTCAAGGACTTCAAAGGAAGAATAAGATCAAAAGAACCTGAGTAACATCATAAACTGAGAAAATGTTTCACGGTTTATTCTCTTCCAAGAACATTAATGGTTATAATGTGTCTTAGGGAAGATGGTGGAGCATTGGTCGAAATAGTTCGATCCTCAATGTATAAGATACACTTCAATTAGTTTTCGATGAATTGAATATTCAACCAGTCATAGAAACCATATTCCGACCACATCTTAGACTAAGTAGGTTTTGCGGAAATTGTCTGAAATGTAAAGCTGGGATCGTCCCACTTGTACATAGAAAGTCCAGGGTCATGTAACGTTCGTCCGAACCTCATGACTAGTCTGTACCTGATCAACAATGTCGTTTCATTGGCTATCCCAACTGTAACTATGAACGAAGAATTCTTTTGGAAGGGACTCATATTCTCAGGAAACAGTGGGAGTAAGGATAATCCTAAATGAGTTCACGATTAGCCAAGTGAAAGAACCTTTAGTCATCACTAGGCTTTGGGCAGGAATCAGATTCCTGTTAAACCTGACATACTCTTCTCTTTACCAGTAGTGTTGGTCACCGTCATAAGTAGTTATGATCTGGGTGACATACCGATTAGTGGTGAAACACTAAAGTTGGTACGGATAAGCAATCCGACTACTTGGAAGCATTGGTGAGCCCGGTTGCTGCCAAATAAGAGAACCTTAAGGCGAGACACAGTCTATGTAACAATTTGATTGATTTTACACCTGGTCTAAAAACCAGTGGGAGTAATTGAATCATCAAAAGAAAGCGACATGGATAGAAATGTACTTACAGAACATCTGATTGAATGAGACGATACTCAGAGTCAAGCAATTGATTCCGAGAGAAGCACTCTCAATAGAAGATGAAATCCGAAAGGATACTGTTTAGTAAAGCTGCACCTTGTGAGTCGTTAGTAGAGCGTGTGTGGTTTACCAGCACACTAATAGGGACTCACAAAGAAGCGTGCCAATACAAAGATACATAGGCCCAGGATTAATCCCATGGGCATCTCGCAAGAAAGGATATTCGGATTCTCAAAATATGCCAAAAGTTTGGATTTTGTGAATAGCCTGAAGGATTCCAGTAACTATGTCAGAAAGGTTTCGGATTCTTAAAATGTGCCAAAAGGTTTGGATTTTGTGAATAGTCTGAAAGAGTCAAAGCCAGTGGGAGTATCGTTGTTATATGCCTATGACGGCATGTTGGTTACATATTGTTTCTAGGAAGCATCTCTTATCATTACAAAGTGTAATGATTTGACATTAAGAATGATAGAGATACAGCATACTCAAGTGGTAGTGAACATCCATGAGATAGATCAAAACTCTGCCAATATGATCTTCATAAGATTCAAGATGCATAACCATAGGAACGGAGTTTCCTATTATTGCAAAGTGTGATGACTTGGCATGAGAGATATAAAGAAGGTGCAACATACTCATGTAGTTCACAAGCATCTATCAGATAGATGAAATCGTCAGTATAGACCTAGCCATTGTAAGCATGATCTTGATAAGATTCAGGATGCATGAGAAGAGTCTACGAAAGGAAATAGTTTCGAAAATCATGACACAAGGATTATAATCTTTAGATTCCGAAAGGGTTTGGAATAAGATTAGATCGGATTCCACAAGCTTCTTGGATCGATCAGAAGTGTCGTGAACATGTCCTGATGACTTGATGTTTATGGCATAGTAAGTTGGAATCAGGACAGTGTCTGGCTGTAAATACTAGATGGATTATTTGGACTCACGTGAGAAATCATTGGGAAATGATTGGGGTGAAAGTGATAGTAATAATTTGAAAGTTTTTTCAAAATGGTAATTATTAACGTCAGGATGTGGTGTTAAAGGACTTCATGGTTCAAGAGTCTCGTTGGTATTCTGATGGAGCGCGAGTGGTTCACCGGCACATCATAACACCTCGAAATAGTCTTAGGGTGCAGTCAAGTAGACTAAAGATCCCGAGAACCATAGGAACTCACAGTATACATTACCATAATGGAGTTAGGAGAGAAAAAGACAGGATAACATATTGAGATGTCATCGGAAGAGCATCCGATTGGATCATCTGCAATAAAGTGTATCAGTATAAGATACTTTGGATACATAGAAAGAGTAAAAGGTTCATAAAGACATAGCTATAAAATTAGAATTGAAAGTTTAAAAGAAATCTTGAAACCGATAACAGTTTATGACAAGATCCGACTTGGTGATTACCTCGTGGAGACTTGGTAATAAGCAGGAGTAGCTGCCAGTCAGATCTTTATGTTTCGCTTTCGCATGTTTTACTTCTCGAATAATTTAATTATTCAGAAAGGTCCACAGTCGCTCATACTTTGGGAAGTAAGTATTGAATCAAGACTGTCGTGAATTGGTTTGTAGACTGTCTAAGGAGTTAGACATAGCAATAGGATTGCTACAACATTCATGAGTACTTAGAAATAGAGATTTGAGTATTGGATAAACCCAGGCTCAATAGATTGCTTCATGGATTATATCACAAGCAATGTTGAGACGATAATATCTTATGATCTTGAAGTGGAGAGATATGAGTTATAATTTACAAGGCAGTTGTTCATTGATAATAGGAAAACGCATCGGTAACTTGATGTTATAAAACGTGTTGTTGTGAATGATTTAACTGGTAAAAGATATAAGCATATGAGTCGAAGCTTATTCGTTCCTTGACACTGAAGGGAAACGGATATCTGTAGGCCTCTCAATGATTTTGAAGTTGATTAAAGTGCTAGCCAGCCAGGACTAAATTGATGTGTTCAATTAGAAGTCTTATGTCATATACAAATCGGAAATCGAGAAACAGAGTACCGGACATAGATTGATCTCAATCCATGTCTCATGTCCGGAAATATCTTGTTAAACGAAGGATCATATGATCACTTATCTATGGACAGAACTGACTGGGTCAGAGTTCGGCAACAGTTTCTAGGAAGCTACAGTTTGCTGATTAATTAGAGGTTAAATTGGTAATTATAGTCATAGACTTATCCAAGTGGGAGACTGTTGGATTAGGTGTCTAAGCCATGACTAATAATTTGTATTTACCAAATTAATAGAAACAAAGTCCATTTGGGTTGCCCTCATAGCCAGAGGTTTGGCAGAAATTTTAGGAGAGAGAAAGATTGATTTATTATATGATTAATAAATCAATAGAAATAAAATAAATAGTTTATTAATATATTAAAGTGATAATATATTAATTAGAAACTATATTAATTAATTAGAAATTAATCTGGAATTAATTGGATTTAATTTGGTGATTAATTTAATTAATTAAAGGTGTAGGGACTGAAAATGTAATTATTCAATAGTTGAGTAAGTGACAATTTTGGCAGGATAATAACCAGCGAAATTATATATATATATATATATATATATATATATATATATATATATATATATATATATATATATATATATATATATATATATATATATATATATATATATATATATATATATATATATATATATATATATATATATATATATATATATTAATATATAATTTTGATTATAATAAGTTAGGATAAATAGATTTGAATTAAAGATAAAGGTTTATCTTGATTTGAATTCAAAAGGTTTATCTATAAATGCTTATCTGGTTTTCTACTGGAGGCTATAAATAGGTAGCCTTAGACCCATTATTTTTTGCACCTATTTTGACCTATTCCCTCTCTAAATTTCATGGCTTACCTCTCTAGCTCTTGGGTGTAATCTCATTTGAGGCAGGACATTTGTGCTGCTCAACTTCAGAAAAAATTCTAAAGGTTAGTTTTTCTGATTTTCTTTAGTAATTTTCTTATAAGCCTTTTAGGAAATATTATATGTTCAATTAGAAGAAAACATAGATCCAAATAGGTTTCATGTGAACTTAGGGTTTTAGTTCATAGATTTGTAGAAAACCTAACAAAGAGATGTTTCCTAGAAACAATATGTAACTAACATACAGTCATAGGCAGATAACAATGATACTCCCACTGGCTTTGACTCTTTCGGACTATTCACAAAATCCAAACCTTCTTGCACATTTTGAGAATCCGAAACCTTTTTGACATAGTTATGGGAATCTTTCAGGTTATTCACAAAATCCAAACTTTTTGGCACATTTTGAGAATCCGAATATCCTTTCTTGCGAGGTTCACGTGGGACGAATCCCGGGGCCACGTACCTTGTGTATTGGCATGCTCTTTGTGAGTCCCTATTAGTGTGCCGGTAATCTACACGCGCTCCACTAACGACTCACAATGTGCCACGCAGTATCCTCTCGGATTTCATCTTCTATTGAGAGTTCTTCTCTCGGAATCAATTGCTTGACTCTGAGTATCGTCTCACTCAACCAGATGTTATGTCACTCAACCAGATGTTATGTCAGTACATTTCTATCTATATCGTTTTCTTTTGATGATTCAATTACTCCCACTGGTTTTTAGACCAGGTGTAAAATCAATCAAATTTCCACATAGACTGTGTCTCGCCCTAAGGTTCTCTTATTTGGCAGCAACCGGGCTCACCAATGCTTCCAAGTAGTCGGATTGTTAATCCGTACCAACTTTAGTGTTTTACCACTAATCAGTATGTCACCCAGATCATAACACCTTATGATGATGACCAGTACTACTGGTTAAGAGAAGAGTATGTCAGGTTTAACAAAAATATGATTCCTGCTCAAAGCCTAGTGATGACTAAAGGTTCTTTCACTTGGCTAATCCTAAACTCATTCAGGACTGTCCTAACTCCCAATGTTTCCTTAGAACATGTGTCCTTTCTAAAAGATCTCTTCTTTCACAAGTACAGCGGGATAGCTAATGAAACGACATTGCTGATCAGGTTCAGGATAGTCATGAGGTTCGGACGAACGCTACATGACCCTGGACTTTCTATATACAAGTGGGACGATCCTAGCTTTACATTTCAGACAGTGTCTGCATAACCTACTTAGTCTAAGATGCGGTCGGAATATGGTTTCTATGGTCTGACTGGTTGAATATTCAATTCGTCGGAAACTAATTGAAGATGCATCTCATACATCGAGGATCGAACTATTTCGACCAATGCTATATCATATTCCCTAAGACACATTATAACCATTAATGTTCTTGGAAGAGGATATACTGTGAAACATTTTTCTCAGTTTATGTTGTCACTCAAATTCTTGTTGATCTTATACTTCCTTTGAAGTTTTTGAACTGTTCAAGGTTTCAATTCAATCGCTTATTCTGATAAGCAAAGCCATATTCATCATACTAATTGACAAATATCGTGAAGTATAACTAATTGTGTTTTTTTGAAGATTCGAGCAATACACAGTAACTGATGTGTCCATTGCTCATAATCTTAATGTCGTTTACATCTCTATGACTTTGTTAATTTGTTCAAGATATGCAATCATCATCTGACTCCAAGTCAATTGATTCCAAAATCCTATCCATTGAATCTTTGGGTGATTCATTTCTTGCCAAAAATGATTTTATTAAGAACTCAATTTATCATGTGATTCTAAGTCAAATGATTCCAAAGTCCTGTCCAACTGGACCTTTGGTTGAATTGATCCTTATAAAATTTACTTTAACAATCATAGATGGCACAATTCATGAATCCAAACACTTTGGATGTATCAACATTCAAGTTATTGCTATTCATGCAATCAACATACTCATAAAACATTTCAAGGATAATTTAAAAAAAAAGGAAAATCAACATTTTAAAAAAACAAAATATCCTTGAACAATGTACTATATGACAGACAATGTCGCACGCATCTAATAAGATAATAACAAGATCATAATATCTAACTAAACTTCAAAACTACATGAGCTTCAGATCCAATCCGAATACACTCATATGCAACAACATCCCGCATCCTACAGTGTCCACGCATATAGAGTAAATGTGAGAAACACATCCTGTATCAAGGAATTTAGGATCAGGAGTTCTGAGTTTTAAGATATTCCTGAGTTGCCAAACCGTTCGGCTTCGGGGCATTTTTCTAATCTTTCTGTGACTGTGTCCCACCTTGTGGATTCCCAGTTTGAGACATCGAAGAACCGGTCCTGACGATCTGGATCATTTCTTGATGTGCCTTATTACTGGACTCAATCCTCAAGCATCCGAATCAATGGAACTATGCTTCTCCATGAACGACTCATACAAAGTCAACATTGAATGCATTCTCATGATAGTCTTACCCTGTTTTCCCTTTCTGTACATCTGGATGAACAGATTAGCGAGTCGAGCTAATGCTTAACTCGCAATCAAAAGGGGTGACCAATTTTATACAGTTTGCCTATGTATCCCTCAATCTCGAGAACATGCAAACGGGTGCTACTTCCTTCTAGCTTGCATACTTCAAATTCCTAGTTTATTCATTTTCAACCGGTTCTCAGAACCTTTCCTCAACCAGCTGTGCTAACTCATCTGACTCCAGGAATTCTAAATCCCTGCGAAACTTGGGGTCAATGATCAATAGCATGAGGCAACAAACTTCCTTTGACTCAATAGTCAAGGGATCATGCTCATCATAAGATACAGTGTGATGCCATGCTTTGGTAGAACAAGGAGCGGACACTTAATCAAATATGGTATGCCAGCAAAACTAAGAACCATTCTCTATTTGTGAAGCCATACCACAGAGTTCAGGCTAATCAACCTTACCATATTTAACAGGTGCTTTCTGAAACTCTCAGAAATGGGTGAAGGAGGATATGGAGGAGAAAGACACTTTCTTTAGACATCTATAAAATTTGAACTTATTAGTTTAATTTTAATCCTTCTTAAAAAATTACCCAATTATATTATTTAACAAGGCTAGGACCCAAAATACCCCAACTATGCTGTGAAGAGGGATGCCGTAATCACAACACAGTGGTCATTAAGGTAGATATACATTTATCAATTTCAATCTTATGAAATTCCTAAATCAGTGAGATTCATTGAACTGTTCAATGGCATGTTTAATCTCGGATATGCTCTACTGTTTGTGACTGGGATGCCGAATATCACAAACTAGATGTGAATAACTATGCAAATTAGCTTGGTAACCTCAATGTCATTTATCATCTCTAATTGATGTGCCGGTTAATCACACAAGCTCCATCAACAATGATAAATCATGAGAAACCCATTACCACTCTTTATGAGCCCCTATTAGTGTGCCGGTTAACCACACACGCTCCACTAATGTCTCATAAAGTGTAATGTGTAATTTCATGGATTAGCATCTTTTCACATTTTACTAAAGTAACTAGATTTGAGATTTTATAATTTGTTCTAGTACTTTGATTAATAACATTATACTTTTAATGAAATTAAGTTGTCCTATCAAACCCGTTCGACTAACGACCCTCCACTGATCAAGAGAGCAATGGGTGAGAGTGGACACCCATTGGACCGCCATTTTATAGGCAGTCTCCTTATACCCTCATTATAGATCATCTTCGTGAATGAGGCTTACTATTGATTTGACTGACCAATTATCTTTTACATGTAATATTAACTTTTAATAATAATTTTATATAAGATGTATTTTAAACTTTTTAAAATATTAATGGTTTAATCTTTTAATTTTTCAAAATTAACTATTAATTATAAAATTAAATTTAAACCTTTAAATGATTTAATTTATCTTTTAGTTAAACAATTAATTAAATTAACTAAATCCAGATACGCATCACAAATTAATCAAATTAATTTAATCCTATCTTAAACCCCTAAATCTCAAAAATAGCAATTAAGTGGGTTTAAGGTTTCCATTTATTAAATAATCACAATTACCAAAAATAGAAAAACCTTCCAAACCCCTAGCACAAAATCACATACAAGGGGGAGGAGGCTAGGGTTTCAAAAACCCTAACCCTAATTTCGATTGGGCCTCCATTTAGGGTTTAGTTTCTATAAACCCTAAATCTAAGGATTACAATTATAGCAATTCAATTAGAAAACAACCAAAAAGCTCTAATACCACTTAATGGTTTTCTGCAAATCTATGAACTAAAATCCTAAGTTCACATGCAACCTAGATTGGATCTATGTTTTCTAACTTTGAACATATAATAAAATCCATAAAGGCCAATCAAAAATTACCAAAATAAATAAAGAATAAAAACTAACCTTTTGATCCTTAGATCTCTTGGAAGCAAGCACCACAAGTGTCGTGCCTCTAATGGCTCACACCCAGAACCAAGAAAGTAAGAAAACAAGAGAGGATAAGGGTAGAAACCCTTAGAATTTCGTGGCTTATGAGGGGTGGAGGAGGCCTTTATTTATAGCCTCCAGGTGATAAGCAATAATGAGTATAACTACCTTATTTAAGATCCTGATATGATAAGACTTTTATCATATAACTGAATCTACTTATCACTGCCATAAATTATGCCAATACCCATTAAGGAATGCAAAACCCTAAGCCCTTAGGCTATGGGCAACCCTAATTGTCTATTGTTCAACTATTGAACAATTACAATTCAGCCCCTGCATTTTTAATTAATCCAATTAATCCCAAAATTAATTCCAATTAATTTCTGATCAATTATCAATTAAATATTATGATTTCTAATTAATATATTATTCTCATAATATATTAAAAAATCATATTTCTCTCTCTCTCTCTCTCTCTAAGTTATCTTGTCCTCTGCTAGGTTTTGAGGGCAACCCAAAAGGACTGTGCTGCCATCAATCAAGTATATTCCTAAATTATAGTCATGGCTTAGACACCTAATCCAACAGTTGCTTGGACGAAGTGTATGGCGAGTTTGGAGTTAGGAGGTTTGGGAGTTGGGAGTATTTTTAGTTTGAATTATGCTTTATTGTTTAAATGGATTTGGCGGTTTAGAACAAGGCCGGGGGATTTGTGGGCTAAGGTGGTTTATTCAATTCATGGTGGTGATGTCGAGTGGAATAGATTGCGCGGTCGCAGGGGGGTTAGTCCTTGGTTAGAAATCTTAAAATCGATAGCCCTTTTGAAAGAGAAAGGGGTCGATTTGTTCGCTAGGTGTAAGCAGCGTGTAGGGGATGGGAGAAACACTTCTTTTTGAAATGATTTGTGGTGTGGTGATGTGTGTTTGTGTCACAAGTTTAATCATGTGTTTGCTTTGGACATACATAACAATTGTACGGTGGCGGAGAGAGTGAATCTTCATAGTTGGGGCCCGTTTTTGCATCATGTGCGGAGTGGTGGGGTCAAGTTAGATCAGTTTCAAGCCTTGAAGGTGTTAGTGGATCAGGTGGTGATTTCGAATAAGGATGATGGTTGGGTATGGGATTCAGATTCAGCGGGGGGATATTTGGTGGCGTCGGGTAGGAGTTTGATTGACAATTCGTTATTGGAGGTGTCGAATATGAAGACCAGGTGAAATCGAGTTCTCCATGCTAAGGTGAATGTTTTTATGTGGAAACTTAGGTTGAATCGTTTGCCTTCTAAAGTTAATTTGGAAAGGAGAGGTATGGATTTGGACTCTACATTGTGCCCGATTTGTATGATGGATGTGGAGACGGTCAATCATCTTTTCTTTTCTTGTGAGGTGGCCTTTGATCTTTGGGCATTGGTGGCAAGATGGTGGGAGCTTGATATTCCCATATGTTCTTCTATTAGTGATTGAGGTTCTTGGTTTGATGACCTTTGAATGAAGAAAAAGGCTAAAGTGTGTTTGGAGGTGGTTTGTAATACTTTGGGTTGGGCGATTTGGTCTTTTCAGAATAGGTCCTTGTTTGATAAGGGTAAGCCTCTTAAGGTGGCTTTGTGATATTTTATTCAATCTCAATCGTTTCTTTGGGTGTGTGCTAGGTTTCGTACGCTTAGGATTTCTTGGAATGATTGGGTGTCTAATCCTAATGTAACTATTACTTCTTTGTAATTTTTTGCTAGCCTTTTATTTAATCTTATGACATCGTTCAAAAAAAAAGTCAAGAACAGATACTGAAATGACACAAAAAATATCAGCCTGAACAAGTATACCAAGATCACCAAGATCATGTAAAACTTCAACAACAAGCCTTCCATGCAACATGTGTGTGCAATGCCAAAATCACAAACTATAAAACCTCAGACTTTAAGGTAAAGTTGTCTAAAATAGAGCTCTCTTGTGTAGTTCTAACCTATGATGTGGCCAACAATTAGAATATGACATAGAAAATTCACTAGTTACTGACACGATCTTTGTCGATGCTAAGGACGCAACAAGACTACCAAAGATTTGAGGATTTGTATATAATTCTTGGTTTCGATGACAACTCGGGTGAATGTGTGTCATGACTAATTTTTTCTGTAATTTGTCATCATTCAAGACATTACTATTTATTCATAGATATGTAGATTAAATGTTCTTAGGAAAATCATTTTAAAATGTACACATTGGTTCCGATTTGTAATATGTATGCATAAGTTTCAATATAATATGGTTTTATTTATAATAATGAAGAATACATGTTACATTTTCCACTAATTTGTCTCGTCGGCCTAAGAAACTAAGTAATGGATTTATTAATCTTGTTCGACAATCGTTCACATGAAATATTGGTCTCTAACACACATTCATCTCATGAAATATTAGTCTCTAACACACATTCAACTGGAAGATTATCAAAACAAGTGATAAAGAAAGGGAAAATGCTATAGTAACTTATCGACGTTTTGATTTTGCATCCATTTGGTCCCTTAAGTTTTTTCCTTGCTGTCCAGGGGCTTAACGTTTATACAACCGGATAATAGGAAAAAATATGAATAAATCTGAAAAAGCTCAGGAACCATTTAGATGCGCTTTCAAAACGTTTTGGGGGTACTGTAACAAATTCTTTTGCTACAGTAACCCCCGGATGACTAATTAAACATTATTTTTGTATTAAGACCCTAGGCAATAAGTAAAAAACTTAAGAGACCAAATAGATGCAAAATCAAAACGTCGATGGATTACTGTAACATTTCTCATAAAGAAACATTACTATTTTTTAAGCGCCTTCTGGATGGCATGTAGACCTATCAAGTGGCGCATATACACGAAAAGTAGTAGGTTGGATGTGGTGACCTCGAATAGAGAATAATGTCAGCAAACAACTCTCCTAAGGCACCAACCTTCTATTGTCGGTGGTAGCCCGTTTAGCTATGGATCATAGACTTGAATACCACATATGTTTGGTTTCATTTATAAGAAACATTACTGTTTTTTAAGCGCCTTCTGGATGGCATGTAGACCTATCAAGTGGCGCATATACACGAAAAGTAGTAGGTTGGATGTGGTGACCTCGAATAGAGAATAATGTCAGCAAACAACTCTCCTAAGGCACCAACCTTCTATTGTCGGTGGTAGCCCGTTTAGCTATGGATCATAGACTTGAATACCACATATGTTTGGTTTCATTTATCTTGTATTGACATTCTCTCGAACACAAAAATCCTGACATTCTTTTTGTTAAATACTTTTTAAATATAGATATTAATAGAAAGCAAAATGGACATTATTCATCGTTCGCTCATGATTTTCTAATAGGTTCATCATTTTCTAATAAAGGTTTTTAAATAGATTTATGATTTCATACTTGTTCTTCATTTTTTTAAAAAGTTCCTCATTTTCTAACAAGTTGACTTTTATATTTCCGAACTTGTTTAAATTTTCTGAAGTTCTTGATTTTCGAAGATTATTTCGTTCATGATTTGCTAAAAGCATATTTTCATAGTAACAAAAACAGAGATTAACATACTTCCGTATGTACAAAATGGTCGAATAGAAGCAGTTTCTTCATACATTTACATGTTTTATACCTAGATTAACACCATAGGATTCGAAGGAAATTTTTGAAGTCATGTTTGAGACAAAAAAACGTCACCTAAAATAGATGAGAACACTTCGAAAATATGTACGTGTTCAAAATGCCTTCTTTAAAAATATGTCACGAACTAGTACCTCTGAAAATTATACAATATTATCGAAACTTATGATTATATCTTCTTACTTTAAAAAAAATCATTATTATATGAGATGAGTTTTTTTATATGGTCAATGAGTTCATTTATCTCTCAATAAAATATAACCCAATTGAATCCAAAAAACAATTTATCATATTCGAATTTATTTGTATTTTCTCAGTTCAATTTAGATTCATGATAATTCATGATATGTGTAAATTTATTTTATTGTGTCGTCCCATTCTATTCGATTGTCAATGACACCAATCATATGTTACAACATTAATGTTTTAAATATACTATTATGTACACTTTTTATGACGCGTTAATTTGACATCTTGACCATCGATATATAGATGCATTTCACATGATATTTGGATTCTATGTTCACGTCAATGATTGTCAATGGTGATCATGAATAAGAGATATTTATAATAGTTGTGTCTTAGTTTTAATACAAAATAATGAATAATCTATAAAGGTTAAATAGATTGTCAATAGTTTTATTTACAATATATCATATTTACCTTCTATAAACAGTTCCACTACAGTCATCCGTCTTCCATCTCCCACCAATTCAATCAATCTCCATCATTCACCTCCACCAACAAACATTATCTTCCATCCTCAATATTCACCCATATTGATCATCAACTACTTTAACCATAATCGTCATTGTCAAAGGACTCAAAGGTATGGCTAGTTGAGGCATAAACACAATTGACAGAAATGAAAAGCTAGCATCGGGATCAAACAACACATGAATAGAAATGTCATTCAAGGTAAAGGTACCTGTAACAACATCGGTCTGGACTAAGGCCTCCTCTACAGTCAACTGAAAAGCCCGTGATTTGACATGCCAGAATCACTTTTCTTCTCCTCCTTCACTCTCCCCCTCCCACGAGCTACTCCAACCTTTCCAATTTCATACTTCAGTTTTGGACAGTTTGGCCATATATGATTGGCTTCTCCATAATTGAAACACAACGACACCTTTTTAGGACAATCTCAGGACAAATGATTTCTCTTCCCACATTTAAAACATTGTTAGTGGAAGAACCATCAGAACAACCACCCAAGTGCTTTTTGTTGCACCGGTTACACCATTTACTTTCACTTTTTCTCGTATCACCCCTTTGCTGTGAGCCCGACCCTTTACTTTTCTTGGAAAAATGTATCTGACATAGTCTCCTACTTTCTTTTACCCCCCGCTTCTCCTCATTTCTCTTCTTTTTCCTTCTCATGCCTCTTGATCTCGTTTTTTTTGTCTTTGGCAGCTTCAACAACATCACGAAAAGTGGACAATCGGGAGGGTTTCACAAATTCTCGAAAATCTGTCCATAAACACCACAAATATCTGTCAATCTTACGAGCTTCTGTGTCAACCTGATGTTGGGCAAACCGGGATTTTTCGGCAAACTCCTTAGTATATTATTGAACTGAATTTGCACCTTAAGTATGATTTATGAAATTTACCTCTAACTGTCTGATAGTATCACTGGAGCAATATTCCTCGCGGAACTTGACCTTGAATTGCTTTGAGGTTAAAAGTGACCATATCTCCTTACCCAACATCATAACTGTAGATTCCCACCAAAACAAGGCATCCTTTTTCAATAGATTAGTGGCAAACTCAACTTTATCACCCTCAGCACACTTCCTAGTACGGAAAATCTTCTTCGTATGGGTCAACCAGGTCATAGTTAATATAGGACCATCAGTTCCAATAAAATTTGTGGGCTTGCAATCCAAGAACTGCTTGTATGTACATCGTGATGCGTTTTCTTTTTCTCCACTTCCACCTCTTCCCCAGATTCACCTTGAGCTTCCTTTTCATGAGATATTACCATCTCATCATGTTTAGCTTTCGCATCCTCTTCACCTCGTGGGTGAACCAGAGTAGGGATCACCTGTTGTATGGTTTTGGTTACAATTTTTCAATAACCCTTTCTAGGTTTGCCGGTATCTCCGGCTGTGGTACTTCACCTTCGAGTCCACGTACTGAACCCTGAGACCTACATCGGCCTCCCAGTGATGCACCCCTGCCACGACCACTGGTTCTTGTATTCACCATATCTTAATCACAAAAAGTCCAACAATAGTTTTAATTCACCAACACCAAATTATTATGACCAATTTTGTTCACTAATCCTTTCGGATTAAACATCTAATCTCTCTCATGTCATGTTCCAAGTCTAGTACCCTATTACTAAGGTCTAGTTCACTTAAACCAGTGCTCTGATACCAACTTGTAACGCTCGACAAAACACACTTTGTACATCTACAAATTTATAAACGTACATTTTTATATCAAATGATGTACAAAATATGTGCACAGTGACAAGCTAAATCAAAATCACATACAAAGCAACCAAAATATACAAAAGAAATGTCTCATGATCTAAACAGGTTCACAAGTAACTACATATGTCCAAATACTAGACAAAAGGTGACATAAGGACCCTCACTGAAACATCATTAAACAACAACTAGGTAAGTTAAAAGCCTAGTGAGCAACTTAATTCAAATTACTTGTATAAGATATAAGAAGTCACAACCATACATACATTAAAACCATATCATAGAAGGAATAAGGATACTAGCATTTACACCATGCCATAATAAACCAAAGGTTTATAAAGGCTTTACACCAGCCTATAGAGACTTTACACCAGTCTCTAAATTTCATCATAAGATAGAGGTTATTCACCAACCTCAATCACCAAAAGAAACTAAGGGACTTTACACCTATCCCTTATTTCTCACTATAAATTTAAAGTACACTATCCTTTTTAATAAAGTAAATGTATTCCTTTCCTGCAATTACATTTCAATACTCCATATCCAAAATATACATATGTCATATTAGAAGAAACTCTCATAAGTTACTCACCTTGAGTCCGAATCAAAATAAGCTTCAATTGGTGTTTACAAGTTCCCCTGATCCTTCTTAACTACAGGAGAAGAATGTTTAAACTCTATTTAGTTATGATGTACAACCATTCCCCTGAACATTTTAAATTTGTGAATTTACCCATCACAGAGGAGATTGTGTTGCTATATGTTCATAGATAGCGTCGCTATCTATGAATAAGTGGACATTCCCTACGAATTTTCAGCAAACACACCCACTTTACACCATATTATTCCTTTTTGCTTCTCAAACATATAAAACTTGTTATCCATTTCAATAATACATACATAACCTAGCTTTTCTTTACTCCTTTCGAACCACAACACTCGCCAATTCAAGAAATTTCTTATCAAAACTACACATACTAAAGAGTACTCACATTGATTCTTGATTATAATGTAAACTCCGTTGAATTCCACCTTAGCTTGCCTACATTTAGCCCCAAATTTCGAGTTTATAGCCCTTTTCTCGCCCTATTGTTTTTAGAAGGTTTATGGCTAAATGGCCGACTAAACACCTTAAGTAGAGTTTCCTATCAGCTGCACATAGTGTCGCTACCCTCTAAGGATAGCTTCGCTATCTCTATAGATAGCGTCACTATCTATGAAAATTCGCCTACATTGTACTTTGAGAAAATTGCATAATAAGGCAACCTACTTTAATAGTGTCACTATCTCCATAAGAGATAACGTCGCTAAATCGTCTGTTAAGGAAAACTTGCCCAAAATTTCATATCTTTCAACCCATTGATCTATAAACTTAAACTTTGCATCTAAACATTATATTAGGTCATATAATGAACATTCCAATCAAAATATAATGCCAAAACATAGCACATTCCAAGATTTGATCAGATTCCATAATTTAGCAATTGAGACTATTTCCAAAACTTCGTCACACAAGTCTAAAACTTCCTAAACTTTCAAGTTATATTACTACAAGTCAAATTATGCATTCAAACTTGATTTCGGGTTGTTACATTACCAAAGTGTTCTTTTACAAAAGGAGTATAGAAGTGTTCAAAAATCAGTCTAGATAGAAGATCAAAAGCATCAAACTTTAATAGGCTATATTCAATTCCATTCCTAATTCTACGATTTTGAAGTGGATTCCTAGTTTTGTTTACAAACAAAACAAAATTAATGGTACTGTTATTGGGGACATGATAAAATTTTACTGTATTTAACATGCATTTAATTAAAACGAATATCCACATAAATGTGACAACAAATGTTTTTAAATGACAAAAAATATTTTTTTTTCTTTAATAAAATGTGGAATCTTAATTGAAAAAATTCGTAAAACGTTTATCCGGTCCAGTACGATCTGTTATTGTCTCGTCCGATTCTATCTGGTATAACAAATGCATTAATGCAATCTCATTCATTGATTTGCTTTTGAAATTTGAAAAACAACATTATTACAGGTTAATATATTTCAAAATAACAAATCTCAAACTTTTTCTATTGTTTAATAGTTACCGGTAGAGGTGCACATATACCGGTTTTAACCGGTTTCAGTTATTTTAGTAACCGGTTTTCTGTCGACCGGTTTCGGTTTAAACCGGACCGGTTTTTGCCGGTTTTTTGTAGGTGGAAGGTATAACCGGTTTCGCTTTGGCCCAAAGTACAATAGCATCACGTCGAAGAGTAGTACGACTTACAGCGGTGTATCGAGGTTGAAGTTTCGTTTTGATGATTTCCGTAAGCCGTGGGTTGTCGAAATGGTCGAATGGAAGTGCTTCTTGGATGCCAAACTTGGCAAACGTTTCTCTTACGGCATCGTTTTCGTAAACAAATAAAGTGTCGTCCGATCCAATTGTAGTTTGCGTCGTATCCGTACTAGTTTGTTGGATCGCTTTGCAACCGCTATCTCTATGTGACCTCAACGTTGAGTTGCTCGTGGACGAATAGAACTTCCCACATTTCTTGCACCGAGCTTTTTTCGCACCATCATTCATTATACAATAATCAAAATTCGACCAAACATCGGCGGATCGCGTTGTGGTTTTGACTTCCGCTACATCATCGTTGGTATAGTTTTGTGTTATGCAGGAAGTACCAACGGAAGCGGAAGATGAAGTCATCTTGAAATTCTTAGAAAATAGGTTGGGAATACGAAAAACGTCGAGAATTTTGAGGGTTTTTTGCGGGGTGTTGAAACCAAATGATCCAACATCTATTTATACTAACATCTTAGGGGTAAAATGGGAATTTAGGGGTTTTTAACGGGTGAAAACGGCTAGTTTTTGCACAAAAGAACAAAAAAGTTCAAAATCTCCCGTTTTTTAACGGTCACACAAAAAAACCGGAAAAACCCGATTATTTCCGGTTAAAAAACCGGTGGAAAAAATCCGGTATGCGACTAAGAAAAAACCGGTTTATAACCGGCGGTTCGGTTAAACCTGGACTGGTTCTGGAATACCCGATTATTTAAAAAACCGGTCCGGTTTTTTTTCGGTTATTTAAAAAAACCGGTTTGTTTGTGCACCTCTAGTTACTGGTATAAAATATTGTATTGGTCTTATTTGGGCTTTGTTGGGTTTATGGGCTATAAATCGTAGATAGAGCGAAGTCCAATCTATACGGGATTGATGATCAGAAGGCAAACGAACGACAAAATCCCCAATTTTCACCAGCGTTCAAACTTATGGCGCAAATGCACGACTTTCAGAAAGCTCAGACAAATCCATGCGCACATGATCGTCAATGGATTCAACACAAGTAAATTTAACCTCAGAGAACTTATTTACGTCTCCGCTTTGGTCATACCTTCCGGCATTAGTTATGCACACCAAGTGTTTGATCATATTACCCAACCAGACCTCTTCATGTGGAACACCATGCTTAGAGGCTCAGCTCAAAGCCCCAACCCCTCTAAGGCCGTTTCCCTGTATACCCAGATGGAAAAACGCGACATTCAGCCTGATCGTTACACGTTTCCGTTTGTGCTCAAGGCTTGCACTAAGCTTTCCTGGCCTATTGCCGGTTGTGTTGTTCATGGTAAGATTACCAAACACGGGTTGGAAGAGAATACATTTACAAAGAACACCCTCATCTACTTTCACGCTAATGTTGGAGACATAGACATTGCTAGTGCCTTGTTTGATGCATCGGCTACAAAACAAGTTGTTGCGTGGTCAGCTTTAACTGCCGGGTACGCAAGAAGAGGCAACCTAGGTATGGCAAGGAAGGTGTTCGACGAAATGCCTGAGAAAGATCTCATTTCATGGAACGTGATGATTACAGGGTATGCAAAGAGGGGACAAATGGACAGCGCAAGAGCCTTATTCACTCAGGTACCACAGCCAGATGTGGTGACATGGAATGCCATGATAGCAGGCTATGTAAATTCCGGGATGCACACTTATGCATTAGAGATGTTCGATGAAATGACACGTGTAGGAGAACAACCAGATGAGGTTACAATGTTGAGCCTAGTCACAGCCTGCACGGACTCCGGCGACTTAGACATCGGTGAAAAGATCCATAAATCTGTTTTGGACTTAGGTGGTGGGGAATTAAGCATTTTACTAGGAAACGCACTTATAGACATGTATGCAAAATGTGGTAAAATCGATAAAGCATTCAATATTTTCAATACCATGAAAGAAAAAGTCGTAACAACATGGAACTCGATAATCGGAGGTTTAGCATTCCATGGTCACTCTGAGGAAGCCATTAATGTATTCAAAAAGATGCGTAAAATGAAAATAACTCCAAATGATATTACTTTTGTAGGTGTTTTGGTAGCTTGTAGTCACGCGGGTAGAGTTCAAGAGGGTCGAGAATATTTCAATCTAATGAAAAACGAGTACAATATTAATCCAAATATTAGGCATTACGGGTGCATGGTTGATCTTTTAGGTCGTGCGGGGTTGTTAAATGAAGCTTTTGAGTTTGTAGAAAAAATGGAGATTGAGCCGAATGGTGTTATTTGGAGGACTTTACTTGGGTCGTGTAGGGTTTATAATAATGTTGAGTTGGGTAAGGTTGCTAATGAGAAATTATTGAAGTTTAGATTTGGTGAAAGTGAAAGCGGTGATTATGTGTTGTTATCGAATATATATGCTTCACGAGGCGAGTGGGATGGTGCCGAGAGGATGAGGAAGGCGATGGATGATAAAGGGGTGAGGAAAGAGGCTGCGAGTAGTTTAAGTTGATGCGGATGAAGAAAAAGTCGTGCGATTTTTATTTGATTTAAACCGTAAAACGATAGTGAACAGGAATTTTAAGCCAAAAAGGTAAAGGATCGTGAGGTGGTCCTTGTATGTTTGTTCTAGCACTAAGGAGGTTAGAATCTAGAGAGCTTGTGGGGTCTAAGGTGGAGATTACCTTTTTTTGTATTTGCAATGTTTAAACACATGAACAAATATACTAATTGAAATCATTTGTAGTTCTCACCACAATGGTACTTGCTCACAATCATATGCTCTATCAATAAGTGGATTTATTTTAAGTGTTTTTGTGGTATTTGAGTAACTTCAAGAATGGAGTGGGTTTGGAGCAAATCAATATTGGTCCAAACTCTTTTAGTAAATTTTAAAATCTAATTTTCCCCCCTCCACACCTGCATCCACCTAATCAGCGGACTGTCAGCCTATTAAGTCGGCGTATTCACAATATTATAAATTATAGAATTACGATGCATGCCACAAAATATTGTCCATAAAATTTTATGCATCCCTAAAATCCAATATATAAAGAATTTACATAATACTTAAAATAATATTTTTTGAATTAGATAAATGTATGCTATAACGTCTACTATAGTAGACGATGTACATGACAATGTAGACATCGAATTGCATCTTCAGTACCGTTTATTTGCACATATTTGTCATACATCTTGTGAAAAACGATCTTCTCAAAATAATTGGAAAACAAAGCGGATTTAGTGTGTACTCGCCACTTGGAAGAGAATACGAGAAATCAAGAAGAGTTTTGTATTTATAGATTAATGTGTGCTCAAAAAAGAATAGGAGAAATCGAAGTCTTAAACAATTGCGGAAAGTGAGAGGGATGGCGGATGACCTAACCAATTTTGGTTCATTTATGTTAAGGGTTAAAAAATCAATCAGCTATAACTATTTTTATTTAAGTAAAATATCTTTATATATAATTTAAATATTTAACCAAATGGAAGTATGGGACGGGCTATAAATGGAGCGTATGGAAATGATCCATACAAAACTCATATAGAAAGGGTTGGCGAGTACATGTGACACCCCTCACTACCGGTATTTAAGTAAATCGTCATTTAAAGTTTATAATAGTTCAACCGGTTCAAAGCATGATCATTGCGGAAAGTAGTAGGTCCCAAACACTCACTAAAACGTCAAGTTAAGTAGTAGCGAGGAATAATCATAATTTGCTAACAAAACATAGGTTTAAGTACCACACATCCTATGGCCTTCAAAATGTCCTTCTAGTCTAAGCCTCCATACTTCTAACCTTCTAACCTGAGCACATATAGTTAGGCAATGGAATGCCTAGTGAGTTCACCCGATGTCAACTCATTTTGATTAAGTGGTATCGACCACTAACTCGAGTTAAACCCCCCAAAAAACAATAACATGGTAAAATATTCATATGTCAACTAAGAAGTGTTGGGGAACATGGTCCTAAAATGCTCACATATCATAATTTACATCATGTGTCATTTGAATAAGCTTAAATAAAGTTTCAACGTTACACCAAATAAGGAAAGTCATATGATATGAGGTATGCATATGCAACATACCCTTTGGGTGGTTATTAAAGGTGCGACATACCCTTCCATCAAGCTAGCTACTTGTGAACCATGACAAAAGCAACACACATGGCGTAGCTAGTCGACACGTGCAAAGTGGCAATTATCTAGAAATCTAACCACTATCACCATTCATTCATCATGAGTGACACACACCGCCTTCCCACCCTAAATGTGCATATTAGGATGCCAACTCATTAAGAAATTGTTATTTTCTGAATGCATGAAGATATGTGTATATTATAAATAACACCTTGAGCATAATAGTTTAATGAAAAATGTAAAAATAACACACCAAAAGTAGTTTTAGGGACGTGTACTCCCGGTAAACTCACATTCTCTAGGTAGTCAAGAGCTTGCTTACTTCAACTAAGCTTGCACCAAGTCACTCTCCTCCTATAAGAAAAAGGAATAAATTATCATGCTTGATCCTATGTAGGGACGCGGATCGCGCAAGCTGTGAAGGAACTCCATGACGGCCACGCATGACATTAGGAACTTTTGGTCTATTTTTGGGAAAATGCACGGGTCGTGTGGGCTCAGTACAAACTCCCACCCGGGTAGCATGAAATGCATTGTGCCCCCAATTTTTACCATCTTTTGTCCCAATCTAGTCGAAACAATGTATTATTCAGTTCAAACTCTCAAAACATGAGGCATAACAAGTTTTAATGCCGAAACAATGTATTATTCAGTTCAAACTCTCAAAACATGAGGCATAACAAGTTTTAATGCCAATTTGTCTCTTTCTTATTGATTCCTACATGTGTTCATTACTTAATCCGTTAAGAGCTTCTAGTTCTTGTCCTTCATTGAGACATGAATGATTCCCAAGCTCAAGTCAATTATTACAATCAACATACTCATATTACTTATTTAGAATCTTTTTTTCATCAACAAGTCAATCATTCCATGATTGATTAAGATCTATTACAAGTTTTAACCATGGAATCCCCAATTCCAATCTTCAAGGCAAGCTTCACAAAAGGTTTTGGTTCATTCCTTGAGTTGGAATCCTTAAGAAATAATTAGAATTGGATTTTCTTCATCCAAATAGACATTATATTCTCCACCAAATCAAGATTCAACCAAGTTTCCCTAACATTACCATTTCTAAGGTTTATATGAACCCAGCACTTCATCCAAGACATTATATTTAAAGTTGATCCTAAAATCCGTGATGTTAAATACGGATTAAAATGGATAAATGAATCAAAAATAGATCCAAAATCTCATAATTCTTGCAGGTTTGGACCGGATCAGGGTTAAAATCCTCCCTATTGCCAGGCTTAGTTTTGAGGGTACTAACGATTTCACTAAAAATAAAAAGGCATGGAATCAAAATATGTCAAATGCGATGGAGCATAGTTTGTACCTTAATGCCTATAATGAGGCTTTCATTAATCAAGAGAGATTCCTAAACCAGAAGGATAAAGTTCATTGGCTTCGTGATGGAGAAGAAAATTCAATCTTCTCCCATAAATCTTTGAAATGTCGCAACACTTAGAGCCTTATTGATACCATCCAAAATGATTACGGTGAATGATTTAATGGGTGAGGATACCCCTAAATATTTTTCCGTACTTCCAAATTCTTTTGGATTATGCTAATCCTACTCAGCCCATTCATGACTCCCTCCCCCCCCCCCTTATCTTCACTAACAAACTTTATACCGAGCAGTCTACATATATGTTTCTCCCTGTTAATGATGATGAGATTGAGAAAGTCATGTTTTAGATACGTGATGACAAACCCCGTGGGCATGATGGTTTTACTGCCAAAAATTTCAAGTCCTCCTATAGTGTTGGTGTTTCTCTTATTTGAGAGTTCTTATCATCGGATAAACTTATTGAGAATCTTAACTCACCATCATTGCGCTCATACCAAATCCTAATTCCCCATTTAGATTTACTGATTCTGCAGCATTGCATGTTGTAACATTATTTATAAATGTTTCAGCAAAATCATTAAAGACCATATTAAGGACCATATTCCTTCTCTGGTTAATGAGAATCAGTCTACTTTTATCATGGTATCCTGATTACGGATAATGTGTTTCTTATCTAGAAGCTTGTATATAACTATCATAGCTACAAGTGCCTTTACAGGTCTGCATTCAAAGTCAATATTGATATATAAAAAGTGACTATTACTAAATATCTACTGAAAAGACCGAAGACATATAGACTCCAAAGACTCAATTTTGTAGAGTGAGAAGATGCTCATTTTGAATTGGTCAATTTTCTAAAATAAGAAGATGCTCACTTCGAAGTAGTCAATAATGTTGAATAAGAAGATGCTCGCTTCAACTTACTATGTAGCTACTTTAGGAAACATAATGTGTGAGTATCTTTTGTCGGGAGTATTATCCTCATTAACTTATATTTCCCTGATTATAGTATAATCGATGTACCTTTGTCGACCCATTTATTCCTACTAGTATTCATTATAAGTATGTCATCTAGGTTTCCATTGTAACTGCCCAAGCTTTGCATATTATTAATCAAGCAATATTCCTATCACATTACTCATTCTCATACTTTATATTTGTGTTCTTGTTTATACTTTAGTTGCTTATTATTTTGTATTTAATATCATTCCCTAATTATTAGCCAATGGAACATTCCCTTATCAATTGGTATCGGGGCCTTAATAATTATCTTTCTTTTAGTTATTAGTTTGTCATTACAAAAACCTTGGTTCTTTATATTTTTGACTAGTAAGTTCTTATATATATATATATATATATATATATATATATATATATATATATATATATATATATATATATATATATGTGTGTGTGTGTGTGTGTGTGTGTGTGTGTGTATATCAATATTTCTTTTTAACATGGATAGTCAGTATCTACAACTATTATACTCGATAAACATTGCTAATGGTATAGGATCTTCTAGTCGAGCCCTTGTACTAATAGTTAGACAATTCCTTGATCATCCCAAATGTTGTCTTCCCTTGACAATGTTGTATGCAACATTCTTAGCCAATAACAACCTGACCACACCAAGATCATGTCAACCTAACCCTCCTGCTTTATTGTTTCTAGTTTTCTTTCATTCAATGGTAAGTGTAATTTTGTCCGTGCGCGGGGGGGGGGGGGGGGGGGGGATATTCTCTAATTTGTATATTTTAAAATCCAAAATCATGACCTTTGAATTTATCAATCTTAATCTTCCAATCTCTAGCCATAATCTAATACGTTGTTATGATTAAGAACAACTCAACAAATACGAAAAAACGATCATGGTAGGAAGAATAAGAAGCACACAATGATTTAAATAATGGGGTTCGCTTGATTTTAGTAATCAAGTTACATCCATGGGCAAAACTATAAAATGATTTTATTGATAATCTTCAATATACACTTTTTTGCATTGGGGTTACAATCATACATGAAGATCTGTTTATAACACAAATTTGACTTAATTTCTTCATGGGTCGGTGCTCATAAGCCTATGACATCAGTGACATAAGTTGGCTCATGATAGGAGACTTGCTCTCCAACTTACTAGGTCACAGCAAAGTTCACAGTTTGGAACTGCTTCTAAACGCCAAAGATTAAGGTAGGAATACACTAAAATCCGAGGCTTCGCTTCGGTGTTCAGCTTTGTTGCCAACCTTCTCTTCTCCAACCTTCGCACCGAAACTCTACTTACAGGCTGCACTTCAGTCCTTGCTCATTACCTCGCCTACAAAGCTTTACTCAGAAGCAACACTTGGCGATCTTCGCCAAGTGGCTTCGTTCTTCATTATAGACTTCGCTCTCTTGGTCAAGGCTTTGCTTTGTTCTCTGCTAAAGCTTAGCCCTAGCAACTTTGCCCTTGAGATCAAACTCCACTAACCAACACAAATGCAGTTCATAAATAGCAGACATGTATCATTCACCGTATAGAAGGGTCGATCCTCTTAAAAGAGTTGCAATTGTGGGCGCATCCTTGACATAAACGTGTTAACTTAATAGAAATACAACCTTTCTTCTTAATTGTACAAAGTTTTAACATATTTCCACAAAATTACCAAGAAATCTTCAACCGGGTTGTTGAATGTTCAAGAAGTCCAACATCTTGTTTCAGCATTACAACAACAAAGATGTACTTCACCATTTTGTTTCCCTCCATTCCCGATTTTGTACTGTAATGATCTACAATGTTCTAAATATTTTATTACACTTGAGACGACTTTTAAATTGTATGATCTTTTTAGCTAAAACTTTTTAAATTGTCTGAAGGGCTATCAATAGAATATGTAATTGACAACTTGACTGGTTTTCATTAAAGTTTACCCCCCTTAAACCTTTATACGACCAACAAAACAAAAAAGAAACAGATAACCCGTTGGTATAAATTATTCAATCAGCTTTTCAAACCATTATATTTCTAGGAATATCATCGAGCAAGAAACCCATGAAAGGGCAGAAAGGTCCATTGAGATAGTTTTGCATACTTGTCATCACAATTTATTGAAAAAAGTTCATTCTTGCAAGTTATAATATGCATATTGATTCTTTAAACGATAAATTAAGTACAAGGATTCACAAAATAGATCTGTATATAATGATAAATTAATATAGTCGTCGGCTATTGGAAAAGTTGGAGGGGCACACCACAACCCTCAATAAACCTACCGAAACTTCTCTTCACCTTCCAAGAGTTGACTTTATTGGTCTATATTTTCCAATCCTGACTCATTTCATATCTACGTTTAAACTTCTTGCATAAACTTGAGTTGACTTTCTCTCTGGTAAATTGAATTGAAGAACAGCAATAACAAGAAGAACAAGATGATGAATGAAAAGATGAAAGCTTTGATGATTGGTGTTGTGGGTGCAGGAATCACACTTTCTGCATATTCACAGACATATATGACTCCAACTCAGTGTATTGGCACCGGCCTCGTTGTCCTGATAGTTGGACTTTTTGTTGGGGAAGGTATCCTCCCGGTCTAATTTACCTTTTTGTCCTTCACCAGAAACATCGATTTTGATCCTCCATAGATATGTGTGTGTCTAAAAAGAATATAGGACATGCATCTTGATATTGAGATCTGGATTCGTTTGCGTTTATCTTTTTGTGTCTCTTAAAGTTGTGATCTTGATTATGAATCAAGATTCAAGAACCGTAAAAGTATATGTCATGGAATCAAGTTATTATTTTACCTTTTTTCATTGTAAGATAGCCGATGATAATCTATTTGTTTGGCATAATCAGTAGGATAAATTGTATTTTGAATGTTAACTTTATTATAATTAAAAATATATAACCAGTTCGAATTATTTTCCGCCACTGGTTCTTAGTTTCTTGTTGTTAATTCAATTGAGTTTGAGTTTTAAGATACGGACGAATTAAGTAGTTTTAGTCTTTTAGGCCATCCGGTGTGCAGCCCGACGCCTTGCCCGACGACTGCGAGCACCGCGGTGAACACCGCCCCGCCCCTGCGAGGTCGTCGCACTTTGCAGCTCGCACGAGTGTTGGACGTCGTGCGACGTTGTTTGATGCGGGAATTGAGCCGTTGGCAACTGCTATAAAAATAGCCGTTTTCAAAATAAATAAAAATTTTAACACATATATATATATACACACACATCCAACCCATTTTACACATTTACATCTCAATATCTCCAAACTATTCTCCAAAAAAAATTACAATGTCTTCCAAAAAATCGTCCCAACGAAAATCAAAAACCGCGAAGAATATTTTCCCGCAATCGTCACCGGAACCCGCTCCGTACATTCCGCAAATGGAGCGCTCGTTTTTTTCCCCACCACAATTTCAATACCAATCGATGCCTCCACAATTCCAATACCCGACACCGCCGTTTAGCCCGTTTTTAGGTCCACCAACGGGCGTTTTTACGGAGCCACAACCGCAACATATCAACACTTCCGATTCGAGCGACGAGGCGGTACCAGAGACACAAGGGGAGCAATTCGAAGAATCCGAGCCCGAAGAAATCCCACTACAACGAAAAAGTCGAAAGAAACTCACTGGTCTCGCTCCCGCTCAAGCGTGGACCCAAGAAGAAGAGGTTATGCTAGCCCGTGTGTGGGTTGCCGTTTCCGAGGATTGCGAGACCGGAAACGCTCAATCAAAAGCTCATTTTTGGGAGACAATTCGCGTATTATGTCACAAAAATTTGGAACGCGAATTTTATCGTTCCAATGATACGTTGACGACTAAATTTCGAGTCGTTAACGGGTAAGCGAGTAAATTTAATGGCTTGTTCGTTAACTTTATGGGGCAACACGAATCCGGCGAGAGCGACCAAGATATCCTCAAAAAAGCTCTTGCGGTTTACCAACACGACAACAAGGGTAAACCGTTTCGACATATGGCTTTTCGGGAGGAGGTCCGCCGATATCCTAGGTGGAAGGGGGTCAGCACCGATCCGGCACCGACACATGGGTCAAAACGTTCAAAAATATCCGAGACGCAATACACGACGTCTTTGGATGCACATATTGGGGCCGACGTCAACGAAATTCCCGATGATTTTGAAAGACCGATGGGCCGTAATCGGGCGAAGGCGAAAGGAAAAGCCGCGGCGTCTTCGAGTTCGGTGAACGAAGGAAAAATGGATGACGTTAACAAAAAATTTGATCAACTTTTGTCAACCATTTCAACGCACGTCAAATCCACCGAAGAGGAAAGGTTGGCGAGAAAAACTTCCCGCGAGAACAAGAATCGGGCGCTTGACATGCTAGTGTTGATGCAACTCACCGAGCATCTCACCGGCGCGACTCTCGAGTTGACGTTGAAATTGAAAAACGACATCTTCAAAAAATACGGGATGTAATTTTAGTTTTTTTATTTTAGTTTAACGTAATGTTTGTCGTTTTTTATTTTTAGTTTAACGTAATTTGTCGTTTTTTATTTTTAGTTGTAATTTTAAATTTAATTTTAATTTTAATTTAGTTTATGAAATTATTTATTATGTTTTTATTCTATTTTGAATTTATTTTTTAAATTAAAAAGTAAGAGAAAGTGATAGGTAATGAGAGGTGACCATTTTCGTGGGTAAGTGGAAGAGAGAGAAATGCTGACTGGATGCTGAGGTGACAGTCAAAAAATGAGATCAGGAGAGAAGGCACTCCCGATCGCCTTAAAGTTTATGAATATGGAAGTTTTCAAGATAGAAATGAGATTAAATTTATCATAAACGTAACATATATGAATGCGAAAGTCAAAGTTGAATAATACCGACTTTGGCATTCATAATCAAAACGAGGTGTATGATTAACTTTCTTTAAAACAGAACTATAATGTTGACAAATGCATAACCATTTAGATTGTTGTATATAAATAATGCATAGAGTAATATAAATTTTAACGATCTTTAGAATACATGAGGCCGTACGGTACTATTGTATCATTTTGCTAGCTCTAAGCATTTAGTAGGTGAAATGAGCATTTAGTTGGTGTCACTAGCCACATGCGAATTCTTCGGCTATTTTGGGACAAGGAGCTTAATTTTTGTTGCTTTAAAAAAATATTATGAGATTAGGTTGTTTTAGTCTTTTTCTTTAGTTTTAATAAAAATAAATTTATTTAATAGTGTAAAAGTCTATATAAAAAATACAATTATTTTAAATAATATATAATCAAATGAAAATCACTATATCTTAATTTTTAGTTTTATTATTCGATCTTCTTAAAGAAAATATAATAAAAAAATCAATTACTTATAGATAAATGAGTCGAAACTGAACACTCTACATCTCTATAAAAGATTCAGAGTTTTCATATGAAGTTGTAACAAAATAAAGTCAAAATGAATTTATCGAGATTTTTAGGATGCGTTTGGTTTTTCTAGTTTTCTAAGAAATTTTTCTAAGAAAAATGAAAAGTTAGAAAACGCATTTGGTTAATCAAAATTTCCAAAAATTTTCTAGAAAATGAAAATTTTCCGTTTTTCAAAATTACAAAGAACTTGGAAAACTCAAATTTGTTGTTTTCCACAGTTTTCTAATTTTCTAAAACACATTTTCTAATGCTCTAAAATAGAAAAATGAAACTCAGTTAGTTTAATCAAACGCGTTTTCTACTGAAAATGAAAATGAAAACGAAAACTCCACTCCATTTTCCGAAAATATTTTCTAAAAAATGAAAACAATTTTCCGCAACCAAACGTACCCTTAGTTTTTCTTATTTGACAATTGGAAGTTACGTGTAATCAAAATAAACGTATTTAGAGGTAAATCATAAATGGCTCAAAATGGCATCAACAAAAGTCTTTTATAGGATATAATAAGTATTTTATATAAAATTAGAAAACAATAATCATCATTGCACAAAGCCGGAACTTTTATAGGATATAATAAGTATTTTATATAAAATTACAAAATAATAATCATCGTTGCACAAAGCCGGAACTTTTATAGGATATAATAAGTATTTTATATAAAATTACAAAATAATAATCATTAAATGCATATTAATAACTATTATCTAGAACCGCATTATTGTATAGATTGGTAAAAAGACATGTTCATTCATATAAATATGCATTCTACCGGTGTCATGCAATAAAAAGGAACCGGTTACCGTATTACATGTTTTGGTTCTAGAAGGAATCATGATTCCATGTTTCTTTAAAAAAGAAACGAAAAACAACTAAAAGATTGTTACACAAAATGCATGTATCAATTTTAAAAGAATCAAAGAGGTATATATATGTTCTTTTCCCAAGAAAATCATAAATTTGAGGAAATAAACAAACATGCATCACTTATTTTAACCAAATACAAATAAATTCGTCTTTTCAATATCCAAAATCTCTTTTTGACATAGATTAACCATTAGCATCTATATCAATTCAACTATGTGCAATGTACAACTATGTATTGATTAACATCTATATTCAATATAAAACTATGTATATGCATATACATCTATATTCAAGTTTGTTCGTGTGTGTATATATATAGGAAAAAGAGAGATTGATTTATCAGATTGAGAATATTATCATCATATCCACATACCACGAACTTGATACTGACTTTGCATCATATATTACAATCATCATCAGAAATCTAGCATGAAAAAACGAGGCAGTAGTCTAGCCGAAAAATAACTTGCCGGGTCGGACCATCAAAATCATAAATGTATGTTCCCGGCAAGTCATCCTTGGCTGGACAACATAAAACCTCGTTTCCACATGCAAGATTCCAGATGAAATTTATCACCTCAATCAATTCCCTCATCTCTCTCTCTCTCTCTCAAAATCCTACAATTTGACTAAATAAAAAGGCTTTTGAATTACAATTTGACTAAATCTCCAAGAAACAAGGACTTGCCAAAAGGAGAAAGAAACCTAGATTCTCTCAAGAAAACAAATGGGTTTCCATTCTTATGAAACCGAGAGGAAATGGTGAAAGCCTGAAAGGAACACAAGTGAGTGGGTGATGGGGTGGGGGTAGGGTGGGGTGGGATTGGTGAGGGTCTTTATAAAGGGAAAGGTGTTGATTTCTAGGAGTGTAATAGATTTGGGTAAAATCTGAAGGGTACTTCCAAATTTTATTGTGCATTACCCAATTATACAATTTAGATATAAAATTAGATGGTGTGCAATACCCATTTGTACAATTAAAAATGGTGTGCATTAATATAAAGATTTCATGAATAGGATGTGACCCAACAAGAAATCCCCACCCCCGATCAACTAGGGGTCTAACCTCCTCTAGCTTTTCTTTACTTCTTGGATTGCTAAAACAATGTTATCAAAAACTATAAAGGGTTATTTTGACATTTCAACGTGTCTATCATCCAAGTTACGAGTGTGCTTTTTAAGTTTTAAGAGAATCTATATCAAGTTTATCAACGATACATTTCTTTTTATATTAAACATTTATTAATTTCATTAATAGATTCTTTGGCATCTCTCTTTTGAAGTTTTTCTACATGAACTTATATTTTTTTATCTATAAAAGATGATAGATTATTAATATGTGTAACAAGAAAACCCTTTTTGCGAATTTAAAAGTTTATATTAGAGATAAAAATAAAATAGTATAGAATATTTAATAAAATAAATTTATAAAGAATAATAAGGATTTAGAGTTTAAATGTAATTATGTGAAGTTTAAATATAAAGATATGAAGATTAAAATAAAATGAAATATTATTGAATAAAAGAAATCAATTGTAAAAACACAAAATCAAAAAAAAAAAAAGATTCTTAATAGTAGTAGTAGTAATACTAATAATAATAGTTTATAGAAATTGTTGCCTCTTCTCATGATAGAAAACACTTTAACAACCTAGATATTAATAGCTTTTGAAAAACCAATTAATTGAGATGTTTTAAGTTGGAACAGGATCACACTAAAGAATAAAAAATTAGCTGACTATGAGCTTGAGTTTGTTCTAACATGAGAAATATAAATATAAAACGACATAGTTTCAAGTTCTAACCTTGTATTTAGGTTTTGTTCTGGTTTTGAGTAAGAGATGACCAAATTAAAAACGGAATCATTAGAAATAAGAAAATATAGAAACAATATCGACCATAACATCATTTGGTTCGATTTTGGCTCGGTCTCAATTAGGTCTCTCAATTTTGTGTTGATGATTTGCATCATCAATATTATTTAAGTGTAATAGGATGAATTTGGCCCCGCCAGTGGTTGCCACCCTTGGACCCCGCTACAAGGGGGCTCCCCCGGACCCCTGTTGTTCAGGGGTTTCGCCGCTAAATACCAGTATACTTAAGGACCGTTTTGCAATTGCAAATGACGGTTTTTTGCTAGTTTCAACACACAGGAGTTATATCTCGTTTTTGGTCATTCGAATTGCGTACATGAGATCATATCATCTTCTTCTTCATTTTTTGTTCTAAAAACTGAATTTTATACGATTGAACTTTCGATTGTACCATTGAAATACTTCAATCTGAAAGTGTATCAGTGTATACAAGCAATCGAAAAACTCAAATTTCTAACATTTTGTCTTATGAAATGAGTTTTGCAAACACTTTCATCGTATTGGTAAAACTCAAGTCCCCGTGTGAATAGGTGTGAAAGGGGCAGTCAACACTACTATAGAGTATAGTACAATAAGTCTCAAGGATTTGATACCACAACCTAAGAAAGATATTAATGAACAAATAGTCAAACATAGATTATAGATTATCTCGATTTAAAAAACTAATGTTTTTTTTACTGTCTCAAAAATATATGACTTTAATTCATCTATTTATTCGTCAGCGATAATTTAAAGAATATGATGTGATTGATCGTATTAATGAATATTTTAAATTTTATTTTACCAGAATATTTAATTATTAATAAAGGTTTTCATTACAAGAATATGTATGGGTTTTTGTCTTTTTGAATTGGGAGTTAGTTGAGCAAATTTACTTCTTATATGAATAACTCCAACCAGACCGCATTCTGCCGAGGAAAGTGACCCATGACAACTACGCTTTTGTACTTTTTTTCTTTTTAACACGTTTTCTTTATTAAATTTCTCTTTGTTATATTTACTTGTGTAAACTAATGATGTATTTACTATTTAATGTACTTCAGGGAAGAAGAACATACATGTAAAACAAAAGTGATTTACTTGTGTGACCTAATGTTGTAGCTGATGTACTAACGGAAGGAAAAAAAGAACTCCTACTTGTGTAAGACGAATGTACGGTCAATAAAATTCTGTATTGAGGAAATAAATTTTCGAGATCAACATTTAAAAAATCTTAGTTGTGTTTTATGTAATTTTAAATTCACATAGGTGGTGTTTGTTTGTTTTTTTGAAAAATGAATGTATTTTTTCCGATTTATGTTTGTGGGTGTACAAGCATATGTAAAGAATCTTGTTTCTTTTGTAGATACAAAAGACATAAAAATATTTGTTTTTCTTTCTCTATACAAAATATGTGAACAATAGCCTTTAACATTGAAAGACATTTCTAACATTTATCCTTAAAATTTGTCTTCATTTAACGATTTGTTTTGTTTTTCTTAACTTTTTCGATTTGTTTCGTTTTCAATTTGGTTTTACTTTTTGTTTTGTATCGGGTTTTATTTTCTTGTTTTTCTTTTCGACTTGTGTTTTTCGTATCTTTTTTCCATTTTTGTTTCTTCGATTTATTATATGGTTTGTCTTGTTTCTTGTTTTTAGTCGATTTTGAATTTAGACATGGTCTTATTGATTTGAAAAAAATATGGTCTCTCTCTCTCTCTACTTTTGGTATAGGGATTGTGTGTCCTTAGTTACCTCGTAGCCTAATTACACACAAATTCCTATCTATCACATTTCACATCTTCGTTTTGAAACTTCAAAATACGTATTACAATACCATAATAAATATCATAAAATCATAACAAAATATAAGGCAGTCAAGTAACAAGATACCTATAGATACTTTTTATTCCAGAAACATTTATACTTTAATTTTAGAATGGAACAAGAAACTCAAATACCAAATAAAAGTCCTGGTCACAACTTGTATCGAAAACACCCGTCTCGCATTCAATTATAAACTTATAACACACCACTAAACATTTAAAAAAATTTTACTCCCGAGTGCATTTTTTTCCCAAATAACCCGCTCTAAAAACTTATTTCAATCATTTTATAAACAACTTGCCATCTTATACACGTTTGTCTCTATCTCAATTATTTTCGTGTAAACCACTAACATATCAATAAACCAAAAAATAAAAATAAAATTGCTATTTCATCTGCAAAAAATACCTTCAATCGCTCCTCCTTTTCCTTCAAATTGTCACATGCTACTTCTTCTACTCACCCAAGTAATTAAACAAATACCAAATACATACTTCTTTTGCAAAATACAAGAAGAAAGTATTACGATACATGAGAACACGAAGGGCATTCACGTCTTTTGCACAGACGAGAGATAAAAGAATAACATAAACCAAGTTCCATTACGTCCTGTCTAGTATTAAAAAAAGGGGGCTGATGGAGTTAGGCAAAAGTGGTGGTTCAAGGAATGATGGGAATATTAGCACACTAATTAAATGGTGAACATTACAAAGTGACAGATAAAAGGTTATGGAAATTTGGAAACATTGATCAAGGATTGGTAAATTAGTTTTTCAGGACATGGATAATATATTATATATCACTAGTAAAGTTCATCTTCAAATGGTGGTGGTTGTGGGCGGGCAGGCGGGCGAGAGATAACTGGTTCAGGTCAACTGGTCTTCTGGTTTAGGCTTCAGGCTTCAATTGTGTGCTCTGTTTTTATAGGGAATGTAAAGGAAACAAGGTTATAACATATTACACGCGGGTCACCCTAGGTTTACTTTTACTACACACTCTCATAACCACCAAACAAATATCATAATAGGTACCCAACTGTGAATTTATATTCTAAAATTATAAACATGGAAAACTCAACCAAATGGCACAGAACAACAATTAGTAAAGATAATGTGTTCATGTTTATTACTCTAATGCAAATCAAATACTTGTTTTTTTTAAGCTAATATTTTAGTTTGGGCTAAATTATGTTGGTTTATCCAAAGTTATAGATAACGTCCATAGGGTTTAATTTTGTTCAGTTTTGGTCCCTAATCAACATAAAATTACTATTGGGCGTTTAGCCGTTTATCTGATAGTTTTTAACCATTTTTATTATTGATCTATTTTTAGCATTAATGGAAAATGGGAGCGGTGGTTAGGACGGGCAGTTAAGGGTGGGTATGAGGGTGAGGGTGAGGTGGTGGGTCCAACTAGCCGTAATAATGGTAGAAAAAATAGATTAATAATGTAAAAGATAAAAAACTTATCAGAGAAGGGAAAATAGTCGGTTTAGATTGGTTAGGGAGCAAAACTGAAATAAAATTAAACCACAGGGACGATGAACGTAATTTTTATTTATGCTTTAAGTAATTAATTTTAGTTGATGTTATTGTTAACGTGGATATTTTGAACCACAAGTTCTGTTAAATTCATTTTGTATTGAGAAAATTTTAAAAACAGATACCTGGTACTGCAAATGCTTCAATAACCATAATCCCTCCGCCTAGAACTAGGGTTATTATCTCGCCTTGATAACCTATCAAAATAATGCAAGGTAAATAATAAAAACCAAAATAAATAAAAATATCAAAGTGTATATACATACCCAGAACTACCACTGCGTCCAGATGAATAGCTACCATACGCTCCATAATCACCACCACTACGTCCCTGAGAAAAATTAAAATAATATTGTTAATTTTTTATTTGATATTAAAAATTAAATAATATGTAAATATATTCACCTGTAGGCTACTGTAACTTCCGTACGCATCGCCAGCTGGCAAGTCGGTGGATGTGCTGTTATATCCACCAGAAGAATAAGAATGTCCTCGCCCATGGCCTTTAGAATCTCTACTGTCATACTTTCCAACATCAGCCACATCAGGTGCCACGGGAAGATATGGAAGGACTGGAACAAATGTCGATAATGCCCCTTCTCTTTCAAAGAGATTTGCCCTTAACCGTGATGTCACTTGTAACAGTGCGTCCTTTGCAAGATCGAGATCTGAAGAAATCTGATAAACAAAAGGGGTTAGTTTTGTAATTTTACACATACAACACACTGATAGAAAATTTGCATTCTGTTATCTTTTGCTTTTTCAATACTATATTGTTACATTGTTTATGATTATGAATTAAATCATTCTATTATAACTTATGGTTATATCTCTATATAAGAGTAAATTACATTTTTGGTCCCTGGCCATAGCTGATTTTTTTCAATTTTAGTCTCAAAAAGTTTTTTCTTGCAACTGCTCCTTACTTGAGATTTTAGTAACGTTTTTGGTCCCCAACATAAAGTAAAATGAGTATATCTTTTTGGACCAATATTACAAAAATCAGCTATACCCACTACCGAGGGACCAAAGATAATCATTTATTTGCAACAGTGATCAAAAACATTACAAGAACCTCAAATAAGGACCAAAATTGCAAGAAAACTTTTTTTTGGGACTATAATTGAAAGAGCAAACTTTTCAGAGCCAAAATTGCAAGAAAAAACCCTTTGGGACTAAAATTGAAAGAGCAAACTTTTCAGAACCAAAATTGTAAGAAAAAACTCTTTGGGATCAAAATTGCAAGAAAAAACGTTTTGGGACCAAAATTGCAAAAGCCAACTATATTAAGGAGACCAAAATAATAATTTACTCATAGATATATTTATATACAAAAGAATAATTTATTTATTTATTTAGTTATATATTAATAAATATATTTATACATTCGACCAATTAAAAGATATATTTACATTAATGTACATTATACATTTGTAATTATATATAACTATACACTAGTACAATAGTTCATTAACAATTTATATACAGACTTTTTCATTAACCAAATAACAAATTAGTGTATTAAAACTAATATTTGAATGAGTTTTTTAAAACATGCATAAAGTAGTTGTTGATGTGTGAGTGGCAACTTGCCACCACAATAACTATAAAAGCTGACGTGGCACAATTGAAAGACCAGTACTCATGTGGATATTCATATATGCTCTCACCTGTACCATCTCATCATCATGTTCTGCAACTTTTGGGAGATTCTCTTTTGAAAGAATACGAATATTTGCTTTTGTAATTCTTCTTATTTCTGTAATTATTGCCCCGCCTTTTCCAATAAGGCATCCAATCCGAGAAGTTGGTACAAGTAATCGAGTGGTGAATGAAATAAGACCCGAATCTCTCTCTACTCTCTCACTACACCTCGGTTGCAAGCGTAATGCAGCTTCGATAGCTGGAGAAAATGTGTCTTCAAATACCTATAAATAAATTAAAATAATTACAATCACAGAAAGCTCCCGCTTAGATTTCTAAATGTCTTCATTTATTACTTTGAACAATTATTCCGGTTTGTGACTTATTTAAGTAAGCCTGAATTTATTTTTTTAACGTAAAACTTAAGGGTTGAATTGTGAAAATATTAACTTCTGTAACTTATTTAGCCAAGTATAAACTTTGTTTTTCTTTTATGTAAAGTTGAAAATTTAATTGGGTCAACACAAGTTAACCTTTTTGTTTAGATAATGAATCACATTGAACAAAAAAAAGTAAATCATGTTGGGTTTAAAGGGTTAACACCACATAATGTACACACCAACTATTTCAAATGTCTCTAAAACACCAATTTACATACTTTATTACAACAACAGTTGACCAACCATGAAGGTTGTGATTGTGCCCAACTGGTCCTGTGACCTGCTATAGCAGGTTTTACAGGTTACCCCAGTTTTTTACAATTTTGGCCCAAGTTTTAATTTTGTTACCAATTTGGTCCGAACTTTTTTTACAAATTTGCCCCAACCATTTACACAAAGTTTTTTGACAACTTTTTTTATAAAATTATTTTTTACAAAGTTCTTTTTTTAAATCTTTTTTATTTTACAACTTTTTTTCAAAAATTGCTTTTTTTTCAAAGTTCAATTTCCAACTTAATTATTTTTACAAATTTGTAAAAATAGATATGTAAAAAAAAAAAACGAATACTTTTACATGTTTTTACAATCTTACATGCATGAAAATGAATTTGTAAAAACAAAAAATAAATAAATAAATAAAGAAGTTACAAAAAAAAGTTGGAGCAAGTTTGTAAAAATAGCTTGGACCAAATTCATAACAAAATTAGAACTTGGGCCAAAATTGTAAGAAAGAAAGTGGTGTAACTTGTAAAACCTGCTATAGCAAGTCACAGGGACCAATTCGGGACAATCTTCATGGTTGGTTACCTCTTAATGTAATACAGTGTGTAAATTGGTGTTTTACAGACATTTGAAATAGTTTATTTACCTTATATGGTGTTAAACTTTATCTAGACAGGTTGACTTCTGTTGCATATCTAAATGGACCCTATGATTTTAGTCATTTTTGTGATTACCCTTAAAAATACATTTGTTTTCATTTTATATTTCACTTAACATGATAATCTCAACAATTAGTTCCCACTCGTGTTCTTCTTTATACCTTTAAACAAATATTTGGGCTTGCCTTTGAAATTTAAAGAAAAAAAGTCAACCCAAGTCAACATAACAAACAATTACCTCCTTGGCTGAAATAGATATTATACAATCATCTGCCTCTGTTGCTGTTGCTGAACTATCAACTTTAATAGCTGCACCAGTTTCCTGCCTAATTTGATTAATGACAGAACCGCCCTTCCCTATCACACCACCAATATTTGCAGTCGGACACACCAACCGAAGATGAAATTCCTTTGGGGAAGAATCCTCACGTGGGCCCGGGTAAAACCCACGTGGCCAATCACCACCTTCACCCTTGTACCCACCATACGCCCCCACCAATGGGGTCAAACCCATGATTGGTGGCCCGCCAGGTGTACCCATGAGGGACCCACCAGATGGGTAAAGATTAGGTGTGGAAGAAGATAACATGTGTTGAGATCTTGATGGATTGTCATGAAGATGCGTTGCTATTTGGAACAGTGCTTTTCTTACCACTGAAGATTCACCCGATATCTGTATTATCACAATCAATAAAACTTTTACTTGTAAGTTAAAAGAGAAAATATAAATTGAGAGACAAAAACTTTTTGTATATTTACCTGCACGAGTTCATCACTGCTTAATGCACAAGCAGGAAGATGATTATCCTTCATAATTCGAATCTGAGCACCTGTCTCAGTTCTTATAGTTTGAACAATCTGTCCACCTTTTCCAATAACACATCCAATTTGATCTGATGGCACAAGGAGGCGAACTGTAACTTGTGGTGTTTCTTCAGGATCCTGCTCATCCGCCAGGTCATCAGCAACAACTCTGTCATACACTTTAAAAAGAGCATCCATGGCTGGACACACTCGTTCATCAGGATCATCAAAATCATTTGTTTCATCACTCGTGCTGTGGATAGTCACCACACGTTCATCGCAGCCTGAAACTGTTTCACCAATTCTGATTTTTGACTTGCTTTCAGATCTTAGTTGCTTGATTATATCACCACCTCTTCCCATTATAGATCCAATTCGTTTACTAGGACATAGGTAACGGTACACTGTGTCATCTGAACCTATAGAGTTTTGTCCCCTGTCATCACTGTTGTTACGCCTCTTGTTTCTTCCATGATCACTGTAGTCAGATTGAGAATGTGAACGTTTTCCATGACTACTTCGTTGCCCAGCCATGAGGTGCAAATAGGTACCTATTCCCACACAAGGTGTTAACCAAATAACAATTATCTGATTGTGCGATGCTTTAAGCAGCAATAATCAGTGAAAAAGACAGACACGATGCTCGTTTTGATCGTTTCAAATTTTTTGAGCTTCGGACGAGATCTAGATCTGAAAACAGTAAATCACCGGTAACATTTTTCGAATCTAAAATAACGTATTGGAAAACTAACAGGAATCATTGAAAACCACAACAAGATGCAATTTTTTTTCCTTAAACGGTCCATAGACTAATCTAATATGTACTGTTGGCATTCTCGATAATGAATGACTATAAACATAAATCTAAATGCTTCAGAAGATGGTTCCTGCGCAAATCTAATAACTTGTAAGACAAAAAGAATTAGAATTTGATACCTCGTTTAGATTGCAGAGAGAATTGTGCAAATGGTGAGGTCAACTCGACGTTGTTTATTCAAAGAGAGAGATGAACACTTACTGTGTTTTTGGTAATCTAGGGTTTCTGACTTCCGATCCAAAAGTCGTGCACGAAACATATAAACAAATGCTCGTAAACCGACCCCTAACAAATAAACCCTTATTTCCTCTGATTTTACAACAAACTATCTCGTGTCTCTACTTAAAAATTTTGTAAATATTACTCGCATACATTCTTAATTTTTGTGTTTTACAACACAATCAAACGAAAATTTAGTTAAACATATTACTATTGAGGTTTGTATATAATATATATTTAGACCATACTGGGTACTTCGTTGTCCGGTGCTCAGGAGCTGACGTGGCTCTTAGGCATCACAGGTACATCACGCCCTCATACGTGGTCACCGAGAAACAAAAAATCATGTTGAAAAAATTAAATGAATTTTTTTAACCATTTATATATATGCATACTCTATGTGAAACATATTCTCACAACTCACTCTCAATACTCTAATACTTTGAAGAATGGATCCAAACAATCTGTTTAATTACACCTCCAAACAGAGTCGTCGATAATATTTATCGTCTCTATCTTCCACCATATCACTCGCACTTTGAATCAACCCAACAATACCGATTACCGAGTGGAATCGACAATATTTTTCACCTGCACGAATCACAACTCCAAAGACAAACCCAAAGTCAATTACAATCTCAAACTTAAACACAAATCGAACCCTAAGTCATCAACACTAACGAGGCCAGACCCGAAGTATCTCAGCCGAAGCAAAAATCTAAAGGAAATAACGCCTGAAATCCTACCGATCAGGCTACCCGTCAAACTTGGACACTGGAGAAAGAAGTCACATTGTTAACCACTTGAATCGATACCTCAAAGGATCTTGTAACCAAAAACACACAAAAGTCAAAGTGTTTTTGGGACCACATTATAATGACAGTTTACAATTATGTGAGGCATATCTCATAAAACATTAAATCAACACAAAATGGGGGACATAAACCATGGGCTCTCAAGTTTAGCAGCATCTACAACAAAAATGTGGCATCTAAAAAAAAGTGGTCAAAGTGATTAAAATGGCGCTTGAGAAATATTGTATGACTAGTAATCATTTGCAGGGTTGGGATGTTATAAGAAGTTGAGATGGAAGTCGGTACCACTTTCAGGGACGAGTTCGAAATGAAGCAAGACAACCAACTTGAACGATCATGTAACATCGTCAGATACACGTTGCTACTTCGACCTCAACAACAACGATGACGAAATTACAGAACCACAACTCCCTATTCGGAAGGGATAAAGAAAAAAAAGTCAAAAACTTCGATCGTATTGGATGAAAAAATTGAAGAAATAGTTGAAAATATAAAAAAAATTCACTTATAATTAGCACTTGCAGTTTGAGAGATAAATGTTTGGGTCAAAGACACAAAAACTCAAGAAAAAATGGATATGAAAATTTTAACTACAATGTCGATAATCTAACGAAACCGGTTGGTAACACGATTCTAGCAACGTAAGTGAAATAACAAAAAAAAACATCTATGATAGTCAGATTTAATTTTTGGTTAAGTTTATGTTGTTTTTTAAGTAATTAAAAAAAATTAATAGAAAAAATAAAGTATTATTAATGTTTTATTTGTATTTATTTATATTTGTATGTTAAATGTTTTAAAATAATAAGTATTATTTATATTAAACTTTAATAAAATTTAATGAAACGATGAAAGAGTTGAAAGATAGGCATTTCCTCAAAAGAAATAAATATGAAAAGTTAGAAAAAAAATGTAATATAGCACTAAAGTAACGTTGAAATGGAAAAGATGTGAAATGTGACCGCCTTATGTTATAGATGTGATATGTCTTTTTGTTATAATCATTGTTACTTTTATTTTATTTGACTTTAATATTCATTCCAACCATTTAACAGGTCAAGTGATGTCCAAATTTATTAAGACATTAATGCATATCTTTTAACTTTTTTTTTTTTTTTTTTGGAAACGGCAACTATTATTAAACCACCCCAGTAGCAAGAAACTAGCAGGGAGAACACAAAACAAAAACAGAACAGCAAAGAACAAAACAAAATCAAACAATAACAAGATTACATATATAGTTTAAGATGGCGAGAAAGGTGATGCACACCAATCCGCCCAGTCGCAAATCGAATCTTTCCCCCTGCATTTGATCCACAAAAACACTGTGGATTTTATGAAATTGACACCAGTTGCTGGATCATCGAACTGAGAGCTAAATGTGCGATTATTCCGGAACTTCCACAAACTCCAAAGCAACCCGTAGCATATTGAGATGAATAGTTTCTTCCTTTGTACGTTTTGGCTCCAGTTAACTGCGAATTCGATCAGATCATTAACCGTGTGAAAGGTTTGATGTTTTATTTTACACCACCTGAATATTCTTTCACGCACGAAGCTCGCGAAGGGACATGTCACCAGTATATGGTTCGAGCACTCCACCCCGTTTATGCACACACCACACCGTATCGAATCGATTTCTATACCCCTCGTTCTTAAAGCCAACAAAGATGGAATCTTGTTTTGAACCGCGCGCCATATAAAACAGTTCACTTTGATCGGCACCTCGTTGCACCACGCAATGGACGGTAGTGATAAACGATTTTCTGATTTTTGGTCAATAAGTCTCCTTAACACGCGTACCGAGTATTTACCATTCGGATCGATGCTGCATCGCCATCTATCAGATTCATTTACCAGTTTTATCGGTTCCAAATCATTTCGTAGGGTATCTAATTCGTCTGCATAACCAGCCTCGTTAGGACACGAAGTCCAATGGCCAACAAAATTATCTTCATAAAATCTGTCCGCGACCACACATCCTTTTCTTTCTTCGAGATTATATAATGCTGGATACTTAGTTTGCAATTTCTCCGTTCCAATCCAGTTGTCCCACCAAAATGACGTGCTTGCCCCCGATTTAACCTCTATGTTGAGTATATCTTTCATTTCAAGCCCCATTTTACTTAAATCTTTCTTTGCAGACACTATATTATTCCATACACCCGTTATGCTTCTGTTCGACAAGTAGTTGTGAGGTTTGTTTTTTAAATTATGCAAACATGTGATTATATTCCTCCATAATGTGTCTTTTTCTGTATAATAATATCTTCTAACAGAAGTTGACGTGGCTTTAAAAAGTTTAGATTAAAATAGAAAAATGTTATCTCCCAAAAAAAAAAAGAAATTGTATTAGTTTCTAATTTTTGTTCCTAACTTTATTCCTAACCATTTGAAATGATGACAAGTGGATTAAAATATTATTAATTTTATTAAACTTTACACTTGTCATCTTTTCAAATGGTTATGAATAAAGTTAAGAACAAAAATTAAGAACACATACAATTTCTCAAAAAAAAAATTTGTTATAAAAGGTAATCTTATGATTCGTCAAAAGCAACTTTTCCCAGAACAAATCTAATCATATGACCATTTATGTGTAAATATTTTTGTTTCGGTAAAATTTCAGTAAGTTTAATTTCTTGATTATAAGAAATTAAGAATAAGTATTCTCACAAGTTTTTAGGAAGCATTTGAAGTGGGCCTTAGCCCACATTTACATTTGCTTATTTATTAGCTTGCGTCCAACTATAGAACCAACAAAATTGTTTTTATGGTAATTACATATTTATGGTACACTTTTACATTTGGAACGGGCGTAAAACAACTGGTACTGCTTACTCGAAACGTAACGAAATTACGCATGGGTTATGTTTATTGGTAGGTTATTGGAATGTAAATTATTTTTTGAAAATAGATGTACCGTAACAGTTTGGGCAGGAGGGGGACTGTATTGGGATTTTCTATATTTTTTTTCCTTTAATGTGTTGACATATGATCGATCTATCACCATTAAGGGTTTCACACCCAAGTGGGTTGACAAATATCGTTGGCGATTTATGTATGTGAGTATTTATTTTTACTCTCTATTTGTAAGTTATGTTAATGTGCAAAACTTTGTTTGGTATTACTTTTGATAATACGAACATTTATGTTTGTTTAAAACATCTACCAAACAAATATTGAATAAGTCTGAAACGAAAGTTAAAAACGTGTATATTTGTTATTAATAGAAATGAGCATTAAAAATGATCATACACAAACCATCGTTTAACTTCCATTTTTAAACTGAGCTTCTGGACTGGATAATCATAGGGGAATTTAGCTTTTCATTCATCAACTCATTTTTTACTCCGCCCACTTTCTCTATAATTTTTCAAAACTAGAATTTAGAACATTAGCCTCACGCTTGGACTTGTTTTACTCATCATACGTTCTGGGTTTCTTTTTTGCTTCCAATTATCCAATTTTATTTTATTTAATAGCTAATATTATATATGTTCTTTGTTGGTCAACTCACTTTGATTCTTTCATTTCTTCATATCGTGCTTCTCTAACAAGTATAATGTTTTTTATAGAATTAGGCATCCTCTAGACACTGAGCTCATTGGTAGGGTTTGAGAAACAACTAGATTTTTTAATGAGCTTCGATCAGTCGAAAGAAATTTTCGAAACAAAAGTGATAGTTATGTTTTTGAGTTAATCAGGACAGTAAATGACTCGGTGTGTCTTTGGTGTGAAATTTGTTACGGTTTAGTAAGTTTAAATAGATGTTATATATATGGTGATAGGTGGGGAATCAGACGAATTCATAAAAATGTAGGTGTTGGTGTGATAATAAAATGGTTGATTGAAATAAAATAATTGATAGGAGTTTGGTAAATAGAATCTGTGTAAATCATTAAAAGTTAAATGAGTTTTGATATGTTAATAAAATAGTAAGTGTGGATATGATGGTTGGTAGGAGTTTGATATTCACTTAATAACAATATTAAATGGATGTTAGTATATTCATAAAATATAATATTAAATTTATATTAAAATAATATTTTTTAAACATTCAAAGAAAAAGCTAACATATTATTAGTATTATAGTACAAAATCCAAAATAATAATATGTAATGACTTATTCTCGACAAATAATTATTTTCCTATCATCATAAAAACTTGATCATTTTTCATTTTATAACAACTGAATCTGTTCTGTCTAAGTAATCAATATTGCCCATGTCAGCACCATAAAAATAATTATTTAGTCATATATATATATATATATATATATATATATATATATATATATATATATATATATATATATATATATATATATATATATATATATATATATATATATATATATATATATATATATTACATTTAGTAGATGATGGGTAATGGATCCAAGTAATGATCAATTTTCAACTCTTAATAAATCATCTTACTATTTGTAACTATTCAATGATACATGGATAGGGTAAATTGTAGTATAAATACCACTTGATGTAAATGATGAAGATATACCATTTGAATACTATCTTCTAAGTGTTCAAATTCTCTCAAAGTCTATTGTTCTTTCATATAGTTTTAGTCTAATTATTGCTAATCTTGTTTTAATTACGTCAAATTTGTAACATATATATATATATATATATATATATATATATATATATATATATATATATATATATATAGATTATTTTTTGTTTGTATTTTGCCATTTTATCAAATATTGCAATAGGAAAAAACTTCAGACTTCAGAGGTTACATGTCGGTGACCCAACCGAAAACGGCACCGAGAGTCAATGTTTGGACAACCTCAATTCCATTGTACGTAGAGTCGTCAAAGGTTCTAGACACTCGGAATATCCCATTGGAATGCACCGAAGAATAACACATTGAGCTATGCAAACATTTCAACAAGATCGTCAACACTAAATGCAATATGGGCGACAATCGTGTCTAGGAATTCATTGAGTTCGTAAGTCTACTGTTCAACTCTATTGATTTTCTTCATATGACTATAATCATAATTTGAGTGTCTAAGGGTTTCATGTCTTTATTTGATTATTAAGCTCACTCAAAATACACACATACCTATGAAGTTCTTATGTCAATTACTTTTGTTATACTACAGTTCTTCCAAAATTTATACTCACATCACATTAATTTGATGGCATTTTCGTGTTTTGAGTTAGATGTGACCTTTAAAACCGGAATCGAGCTAAATTGGTTTAAACTTAGCAACACTAAATGACAGGTCTTTACAAGTCATGAACTATCATATGCATACTGGTATGACAGCTTTACATGATTTGCGTTTGATGAAATATTTTACTAGTAATGAGGAAAATACCATGCTAATTGAATTAAATTGTTCTTTGAAAATTTCAAGGTAGACCTTAATTTAGCTATTAGTACAACTACATACAATGTTTCATCTCAAAGCCTGCATAAATTTGTGGCAAAAGTGTGTATATACAATACTCCAATAGACATGAAATTTTTAACAATAAGGGCCCATGAGATATCCCTATAAATATATTGCTTGTAACAATTGAGGGCCTGGAAGCTGGTGATGTCAGCATTGATGTTATTCACTTGTAACTCCTTGAAGCCATTTTATCTTATAAAGTCCTTAGATTTAACTTTTTGCATTACAATAATTTTACATTTAGATCTTTTGGATAGTGTTTTTATCACATAATAAGTCCAATAATAACTTACATTGTATTTGTAAGTAGGAATAGCTATTTATAGTTTTAATCGAAATATGTTGAAATCTTTATGGTGATAGCTGTTAATTATAAGTGTATTTTAGCATCCTCCTTTCATTTCTTTCTTTTACAATATTGTACTTTATTCTTATTAAGACATCATACTTTGGGAAATCCACCCAGTTTATAGCATTGTACTTTGATATTTTTACTTATTAAGGCATTATACTTCAAAAAAAATATACCTAATTAAAACTGTGATAATTACTTTCTATTTGGATGGCATTTTCTATAATTGGGTAGATTCTACAATGTATAATGTTGTAATGGGAATAAATAAAAGTAAAGTGCTATAATAAATAAATAAATAAAAGTATGTTAGTATATATTGCACTCAACCCATTTCTTAATGATTCCATACTATGATGTGTCAGCCTTTGAAAGTAGAAAAATGAAAGTAATATGTTATAATAAACAAATTAATGAAAGTACGCTACTAGTTCTTGCACTTAACCATTTTTTTATAAATCCATAATTTGATGGTTCCTATGCTTTCTGATTTTCACCATGTATAGTCCAAAATTGAAATCTTTTTCAGTTTTAGTCCCTATTCTAAGGTTTCATTATGATTTTGGTCCATGCGACTTCAGATTGTTATCCTTATTTCAAGGTTCAAATCGATTTTGGTCATTGTTTCAAGGTTCCAGGGACCTAAATCGGCAATGAACCTTAAAATAAGGACCAAAATTAATTAATGTTTCAAGTTTGAACTAAACATTGTATATATTAAAATTCAATCATTGGAGTAGGTAATGTACTTTACTCCTGCTATACATCTTCTGTGCCTTCCATTTATAAGATTGTTTTAGAACCGCTTTTTGTTCCGTTCTTTTAAACTTCTTTACTTGATTACATCTACTACCATTATAGGCAATGTACTTTCTTAATTTGAAATCTTATATTTTACATTATGCTGAGCTTACACAAGCCAATATCTTCCCCAAAATCCTACTATAATTGAAGTATTTTCTCAGGTAGATTATCAAAGTACAATGTATTAATAAGAAAAAAAAGTTGAAAAGTACAATGTTGTTATAAAAAGAAATGAAAGTAGTGTATATTTAGATTCTAATCTAGTTAGACTTGCATGTTTTGTGTATCCTAACTTACACGGTAATAGAAACATACTTCCATTTATATATGTATTACTGTAACACCCGGTTTCTCATACAAAGTACACCCAAAAATTTTCAAACAATAACACATTAAAAATGGGTATACTTGTACTCAAACCACGGAAACAAGATGAATCAACAAAAACAATTACACAAAAGGTCCTTATAAATCCGACCAGGCGGTACAAATAAAATCTAACACGACTAAAGGACAGGCTCTAAACTTGTCCGTCTTTCTTTATCACATGCCTTCCTGACATCGCAGCGGTCGTCATGCGGTCAAAAATAATAAAATACCTCACTCCCACTTAGTACAGTGGTAGTCAGGGTCGATCCACAGGAGTTACGTGGTCAAGGTAAGCAACAGATTACCAATTGTAGTGTCACTCTACAACCAGAGGATCTAGTTTCTAACTTTTACCGAAAACAGTCCAAAATCACAAAATCCAACAATTTCCGATTCAAGCATAAACTCAAACTAAAATCAAAACCAAAACCTAATCTAATTACTTACTGAAATCAGAAATGCCATTTAGAAACAGAAGTAATAGAGATCAAGCCAACACAATCAAGCATTCAAACTCATTCCAAAACACCGAATCATGAAATAAAGGCAAAAAGAGCAATTAAACATAACTGAATGCTTACTTGTATAAAAACTCAGATCCAAACTTGTTCAAAACAGAAAACATAAAATTTCAGAAACTAAAAACCTAATGCTAATGGTTGTCACACCCAATAACACTAGCCAAGCTACTAAAACTACTAAACTACTTGAAAATTAAATGAGAAAACAATAAATACCACTTATGGTCGACTGAAAACTGAAACTTGGAGTCAAAGAAGCCTTGGATGTCGTTCTTATGCCAGGTCTTTGCTGCTGATTTCGACCTAAAACCCTCTATTTATAGTTATGGAAAATAAGAAGCCGCGTCGCGCGCATTTAAAATCTGCGGCGCACGTATGGGTTTATCCCCGTTTTCTCGGTATTTGAATTCTTCTCACCGCCTCAATCATGACTCAGCGCGTCGCGCCCTTGTGCATATCCGCGGCGCGCGTACCTGTTCGACTCTTTTGTCTTTATCTCCAAACTTCTTCCATTTTGTACGCTTTTAGTCCCTGTTTACATATTTTCTTTCCAAACAAGCACTGACACAAAAAGTGAGAATACCACAGCATATATGATACAAATTCACCAAGAATAGGGCTCAACAACGACTAAAATACTTGATATTACTAGGCGTTGTCAAACCACACTTGTGCCTTGCTTGTCCCTAAGCAAGAGAGTTTTTAACAAATTCTAACTAAGACTCAAACAATTTTTGACTGCGTTCAATTTCAAAGCTTATTGCCTCAGGAGTTAGAGTGAAATAGTTTGTGAAAACATAATCGGACTATTCTTTGGAATTCATGCCTTTCTAGAGAACCCTTGATTACAAATTTTCTGTCCATAATGAGGTGTACGTACTCATTCAGATTCTAAAGGCCATTAAAGAACTGTCCATGACTTTCGATGTTGTCCGTGTAGCGAGCTTTCAGAAATACCATCCCAGACCAGATGATCTTAGGTGGCAAGGTGCATAAGTCCCACCCATTTTAGACCTACCGGCTCGAACAACAAAGGTCACAGATTGACAATTCCTTCGTAAAATCCAAACCTAAAACACTCCAATCTTTTAACTCTTAAAACTCAACTTATTTGACTAAACTCATATAGCATGATAACAACTAAATAGTATTCCTTGAAAAATACCAATGCTATAACATTAAGAAACTATTCGTTTCAAAATTACAACCTATTAAAATTTTTGAAAAAGTTGCTAAAAATTTTGAATTTCAGTCATTTCCCGCAAAAATTTCAAAAACATTCTTTCGACCATCCACACCCCACACTTAAAACCATACAACGTCCCCGTTGTACAAAAAAATAATTTCAGAACAAGGAGAAAGAGTTACCCCTTAGACGGTAGACTGCTTGATGGTACTTGGTTGTCACATATACAAAAACAAGAACAATTCCGCGACTCAGAATTCAGGAGTTGTAGCGTAACAGTAAAACACGCCAGTGATCATGGCAAGTGGAGGGGGCACGGTGACCCCACACTTGCCTCGAACAAATCCTCCATTTGGGTATTACATGCATCACTCACAAAAACATTAAATGCGACAGAAAAACAAATGCTAGAAGAAAATGTACAACACTAATTTTTATGTGTTGCGAATAGCCGCGGCGCGTGATGGAAGTGCGCGCGTCGCGGTAATTACGAGGTTTGAAGGTACCGTCAAATTGGAAATGACCGCGTCGCGCCCTATGAGGGTGCCACGGCGCGGTAATTTCAGGAAATTCCACCAATTTCAAACACCCATAAAAGTCATTCAACACAAATTTTACCTAAAACTTATTACTTCCCATTACTGCCATAAGGCTTATTATCACTTCCAAAACATGGAATCCTAAAAACTATCAACAATTATTCAAAATCAACTCTAACCTAAAAAGACTAGAACTAAGGTCTTAAAAATCCAAAAAATAATTACATCACCCCTTAGTTGTGAGCGGTGTCATCTTCTGGACCCTCTTCTTGTTCCTCGTCTTCCTCCATTGGCTCCTCTTCCTCGTCCTCAACGAGTGGTGGTTGAGGTCTCGGAATGGGGTTTGGTGCACCACTTATGAAATTTATCATACACTCGGATAACCAAAGTAATTGGGCATGAGTATTCTTTGTCCTTTGGTCTACCCCGTGCATTGCGAAAGCTTGTACCCGATGCTCCAATTTGTGAGAATGCATAGCCCTTTGAATTGCTTTTACCTCGTCAGCGAGAAATCGAGACTCCATGGAAGTAGGAGAAAGGCCACGGGGTAAACTAATGGTTGCTCTTGACCGTTTCTTTGATGTTGAGGACTCGGATCGGAGTACTGGAAAAGGCATGCGGTCAACGGATGTGATCCCTGTTGGATTAGGTGTCTAAGCCATGACTTTATATTTATATTTATCTTGTTAATTGAAGCAAAGTCCATTTGGGTTGCCCTCATAGCTGGAGGTTAGGATAGAGTTCAGTAGAGTAAAAGGTTGATTTATTAATTGTTTAATAAATCAATAGAATTAATTAAATGGTTTATTAATATATTTAAGTGTTAATATATTAATTAGAAACTATAATAATTAATTAAGATTTAATCTAGAATTAATTGGATTTAATTCAGTGATTAAATTAATTAATTAAAAGTGCATGGACTGGTTTGTATTTATTCAAGAGTTGAATAACTGGCAAGCCAGTAGCCAGGGGCCAAAGTTGGCGCCAATATGGAGGGAACTCCATAGTTGGAGAAAACCCTAATTAGGGTTTAGAAGCCTTGGTCCAAATGGTCAACAGGCTTGCCCATTAAGGAGGCTCCTATAGGGTTTCAGCTGTAACCCTTGGAGGCTATAAAAGAAACCTCCTAGCTCCCCTTTTCTGATCCACTTTTGAACCAATAAAACTTTGCTGGACTGTCTTCTCCATTGCTTTGGGTGTGACTTCATTTGAGGCAGGATCCTTTTGCTGCTATCTGCAAGAACAATATCAAAAGGTTGGTTATTCTTCATTTGATCTTTAGAAATTATTGTTGGCCTTTAGGTTTTAGTTTATTATCTTCATAGAAGAAAACATAGATCTTTCTAGGGTTGCATGTGAACCATAAGAGATTATTTGTTCATTGTTTGCTAGAAAACGCTTCAGTGGTATCAGAGCTTAGGCTTGTTTTCTTGTGTTTGATATAAACTGCATGAACTGTTTTGCCAAAAGCGTTTTGTGCGAAAATTAAACCCTTGGAAGGGTCTTGGATCGATTTTTAGCTAGGGTTTCCTAACCCTAGCCGCCACACCTTTATTCCCCCCTTGATTTGCTTGATTTGCTGCCCAGATTAGGATTGTTATTTTTGGTAATTGCTGATTAATTAAATAACTAGAATCCTTTATCCATATCTTGTAAATCTCGAAATCTAGAGATAAATATAGGTAATTAATTTGATTAATTTTGTGATGCCTATATTTGATTTAATTAGTTTAATTAATTGTTACTTAAAAGATCAATTAAATCAGCTTAAAGATTTAATTTAAATTTTCAAAAATTCCTTAAATATTTGCGAAAATTAAATCTAAAATATTTTAATAAGATTAAAATATATCTTATATATTTATGATTAAAAGTTAATATTTATATATAAGATAAAATGGTTAGTCTTACCGTTAGTAGGCCTCATTCACAAAACTGTCCTATAAAGAGGGTATAAGGCGACTGCCTATAAAATGGCTGTCTAATGGGTATCTACTCTTACCCACCGCTCTCCTGCTCAGTCGAGTGTCGTTAGCCGAACGGGTTTAATAGAACCGCTAAGCCTCTTAAAAGTATAATGCTATAATTGAAAGTACTAGAACCTTAATCAAAACCCAATCTAGTTACTTTAGGTTAAAAAAATGTGAATTGGTGCTAATCCATGAAATTGCACATTGCACTTTGTGGAACGTTGGTGGAGTGTGTGTGGTTTACCGGTACGCCAACTGGGGTCCGCAAAGACTTACAATGGGTTTCTCGATTTTGTCATTATTAACGGAGCGTGTGTGGTTAACCGGCACGTTAATTAGAGATGACAATTGACTTCGAGAGTACCGAGCTAATTTGCATGGTTATTCACACCCGGTTTGTGATCCTCGGCATCCCAGTCACAAACAGTGGGGCACATCCGAGACTAAACATGTCATTGAACAGTTCAATGTGTCTCAACAGATCTAGGAATTTCATAAGATGAAATTGATAAGTGTATTATCTACCTTAATGACCATTGTGTTGTGATTACGGCATCCCTCTTCACACCACAGTTGGGGTATTTTGGATCCTAGCCTTAATAAATAATATATTGGGTAATTATTTAAAAAATGATTAATTAAACTAATAAATTCTGTTTGTTATAGATGTCTGAAACAAGTGTCTATTCTCCTCCTTATCCTCCTTCACCCATTTCTGAGAGCTTCAGAATGCACCTGCTACATATGGTAAGGCTGACTGGCCTGAACTATATGGCATGGCTTCATAAATAGAGAATAGTTCTCTGTTTTGCTAGCAAGCCATATCTGACTGAGTGTCCACCTATGCAGTTAATCGCGCCGGTATAGCGCCGGTATCGCGGTTCGCGGTGGTCAGCATAATCGCGGTTCAGTTTAGCGGTGGGAAATAGTGGTACCGATAAAATCGCCGCGATTTACCGCTATTTTCCGCGATTTACCGCGATAATTAACCGCGATTTACCGCGATAATTCGTGTGGAGGATTTTCATGAAGAAGTGAATGGTTTGGCCGATGATGACTTGGATGTCGATTAAATTTGAATTTGATACTTTGACATTTTCTATATTAGAATGTTATGTTATGTGACTTATGTATTAAATTAAGCCTTATGTGAAGTTTTTTGAATGACTTTATGATATTAATTCTACTAGTAATAGTCTAATATATAAATTCTACATATTACTAAAAAACCGCTATACCACCGCAAAAACCGCAAAATTAAATATCGGTAGGTTACCGCGATAACGGTTTTGACCGCGATAACTACATAGGTGTCCGCTCCCCAGAGCATGACGTCACACAGTAGCTTGCGATGAGCATGACTCCTTGATTGTTAAGTCAAGGAAAATTCGTTACCTAATACTATTGATCATTGACCCCGAGTTCTGCAGGAATTTAGAATTCCTGGGGTCAGATAAGTTAACACAGCTAGTTGTGGAAAAGTTCCATGAACTGGTTGAGAAAGGACGAGCTAAGATCTTCAAAGAGTTTGAAGTGTGCAGGAAGTAGCACCAGTTCACATGTTCTCAAGACTGAGAGACACATAGGTGAACTATATAAATTTGGTCCCCTTTTGATCGGGAGTTAAAGCATTAACTTGACTCGCTGATCCGTTCATCCTGATGTACATGAAGGGAAACCAGATAAGACAATCGTGGATGTGCATTCAATGTTGACTCTGTATGAGTCGTTCATAGAGAAGCATATTTCCATTGATTCAGCTGCTTCAGGATTGAGTCCAGTAATAGGACACATCAAGAAATGATCCAGATCGCCTGGACCGGTTCCTCGATGTTTCAGACTGGGAATCCACAGGGTGGGACACAGTCATGGAAAGATTGGAAAATCCTCCGAAGCCGAACAGTTTGGCAACTCAGGAATATCTTAAAACTCAGAACCCCTGATCCTTAATTCCTTGATACAGGATGTGTTTCTCACATTTGCTCTGTATGCATGGACTCTGTAAGATGTAGGATGTTATTGCATAGGAGCATATTCAGATTGGATCTGAAGCTCATGCAGTTTTAGAGTTTAGTTAGATATTGAAATCATGTTATTAGCTTATTAGATGCGTATGACATTGTCAATCATATAATACATTGTTCAAGGATTTTGTTTTAATAAAATTATCAATTTTCTTTTAACACATGTTGTTTGAAATATCCTTGAAATGTTGTATGATTGTGTTGAATGCATGATTAGTAATAACTTGAATATTGATACATCCAAACTGTTTGGATTTAGGAATTGTGTCCCTTATGATTGTTAAGATAAATGTTGTAAGAATCAATTCAACCAAAGGTCCAGTTGGACAGGACTTTGGAATCATTTGACTTAGAGTCTCATGATGAATTGAATTCTTAATGTGTCAAGAAAAGAATCACCCAAAGATCCAGTTGGACACGAATTTGGAATCATTTGACTTAGAGTCAGATGATGATTAAGTTCTTTATAAGGCACATGTGGCAAGAAATGAATCACCCAAAGTTCCAGAGGATAGGATTTTGGAATCAGTTGACTCAGAGTCAACTGAAGATTGCAAGTCTTGAACAGAATTAACAAAGTCATAAGTTTACATAGATATGTAAAAGAGATTGAGATTAGGAGCAACGAACACATCAGTTGCTGTGTATTGCTCGAATCCTCAAATATAACACAATTGGTTGTACTCCGCAATATTTGTGAATCAGTATGACGAATATGGCTTCGCTTATCAGAATAAGCGATTAAATTGAAACCTTGAATCGTTCAAGGACTTTAAAGGAAGTACGAGATCCACAGAACCTGAGTGACAACATAAACTGGGAAAATGTTTCACAGTTATTCTCTTCCAAGAACATCAATAGTTATAATGTGTCTTAGGGAATATGATGGAGCGTTGTTCGAAACAGTTCGATCCTCAATGTATGAGATACATTGCAAATTAGTTTCCGATACATTGAATACTAAACCAGTCAGACCATATTCCAACCACATCCTTCGACTAAGTAGGTTTTGCAGACACTGTCTGAAATGTAAAGATGGGATTGTCCCACTTGTACATTAAAGGTCCAGGGTCTTGTAGTGTTCGTCCGAACATCATGACTAGCCTGAACCTAATCAGAAATGTCGTTTCACTGGCTATACCGCTATACCTGGAAGAGAAAGAGCTCTTTTAGAAATAACTCATGTTCTAAGGAAACAGTGGGAGTTTGGGACAGTCCTGAATGAGTTCAGGATTAGCCAAGTGAAATAACCTTTAGTCATCACTAGGCTTAGAGTAGAAATCAGATTTTTGTTTTTAAAATTCTGACATTATCTTCTCTTGACCAGTAGTACTGATCACCATCATAAGTAGTTATGATCAGGGTGACATACCGATTAGTGGTAAAACACTATAGTTGGTACGGATTAGCAATCCGACTACTTGGAAGCATTGGTGAGCTTGGTTGCTGCCAATTAAGAGAACCTTAGGACGAGATACAGTCTATGTGACATTTTGATTGATTTTACACCTGGTCTAAAAACCAGTGGGAGTAATTGAATCATCAAAAGAAAGCAGCATGGACAGAAACGTACCTTCAGAACATCTGGTTGAGTGAGACGATACTCAGAGTCAAGTAATTGACTCCGAGAGAAGCACTCTCAATAGAAGATGAAATCCGAAAGGATACTGCATATTGTAAGTCGTTAGTGGAGCGTGTGTGGATCACCGGCACACTAATAGGGACTCACAAAGAATATGCCAGTATAAAGGTACATGGGCCTGGGATTTCCCCGCGGGCATCTCACAAGAAAGGATATTCAGATTCTCAAAATATGCCAAAGGATTGGATTTTGAAAAGGGGCTGAAAGATATCCATTAAGATGTCAGAAAGGTTTGGATTCTCAAAATGTGCCAAAAGTTCTGGATTTTGTGAATAGTCCATAACCGTGTCAAAGCCAGTGGGAGTGTTGCTGTTACATAATGTTTCTAGGAAACGTCTCTTTTCATTACAAAGTGTAATGACTTGGTGTTAAGAGACGGATCGCTATGAAAGACTTAATAAAGATACGGCATGCTCAGGAGGATACAAACGTCTATGAGATAGATCGAAACCCTGCCAAGATGATCTTGATAAGACTCAAGATGCATAGCTCAGGAAAGGAGTTTCCTGTCATTGTAAAGTGTGATGATTTGGCATGAGAGGTATGAAAGGTGCAACGTGTTCACATAATCCATTGACATATATCAGATAGATGTTGTTATCAGTATAGAACTGGCCATAGTAAGCATGATCCTGATAAGATTCAAGATGCATGAGAAAAAGTCTCCGAAAGGAAATAGTTATTAAAAGTCGTGACACAAGGATTATAAGTAATCCTAAGATTCCAAAAGGGTTTGGAATAGGACTAGATCGAATCCAACAAGTTTCTTGGATCGATCAGAAGTGTCATGAACATGTCTTGATGACTTAATGCTTAGAGCATACTGAGTCAGATTCAGGATATGACCTGGCTGGGAATACTTAATGGATTTTGTACATACATGAGAAATCATTGGAAAATGATTAGGGGTGAATGTTGATAACAATTTGAAAAGAGTTTTTCAAATAAGGACTTAATGGTTAAAGAATTTCGTTGGCATTCCGATGGAGCGCGTGTGGCTCACCGGCACATCGTAACACCTCGAAATAGTCTAAGGGTGCAGTCGTGTGGACTAAAGATCCCGAGAACCATGGAAAGTCACAGTACATAGAATGGAGTTGTTAGTGAAAGGTCAAGTAGACATAGATACATAACACGAATTAAATAGTTTAAAAGGAATCTAGAAACCGATAATAGTTTTATGTAAAATCCGACTTGGTGATTACCTCGTGGAAATTTGGTAATTAGGCAAGAGTAGCCACCGGTCAGATTTTATGTTTCAATTTTGCATGTTTCACTTCCCGAATAATTTGATTATTCAAAAGGTCCACAGTCGCTCATACTTTTCGGGAATAAGTATGAACGAAGACTGTCGTGAATTGGTTTGTAGATTGTCTAAGGAGTTAGACATTGCAGTAAGACTGCTACAACGTTCATGAGTACTTAGAAATAGAGATTTGAGTATTGGATAAACCCGCGCTCAATAGATTGCATCATGGATTACATCACGAGCAATGTTAAGACGATAAGATCGTATGATCTTGAAGCGGAGACATATGAGTTGAAATTTACGAGTCGGTTGTGCATTGATAATGCGAAAACGCATCGGTAACTCGATGTTACAAAACGCATTGTTGTGTACGATTTGATAAGTAAAAGACACAATCGTATGAGTGGAAGCTTATTCGTTCCGTGACCCTGATGGGAAACAGATATATGTAGGCCGCTCGATGATTTTGAAGTTGACTAAAGTGCTGGCCAGCCTGGACTAAATTGATGTGTTCAATTAGAAGTCCGAAAGTCATAAGCAGAATCGGAAATCGGGAAACAGAGTATCGGACAGAGATTGATCTCAATCCATGTCTCGTGTCTGAAAATATCTTGTTGGACGAAGGATCATATGATCACTTATCTATAGACAGAACTGACTGGGTCAGAGTTCGGCAGCAGTTTCTAGGAAGCTGCAGGTTGTTTATTAATCAGAAGATAAATTAAAGTCATAGACTTATCCAAGTGGGAGACTGTTGGATTAGGTGTCTAAGCCATGACTTTATATTTATATTTATCTTGTTAATTGAAGCAAAGTCCATTTGGGTTGCCCTCATAGCTGGAGGTTAGGATAGAGTTCAGTAGAGTAAAAGGTTGATTTATTAATTGTTTAATAAATTAATAGAATTAATTAAATGGTTTATTAATATATTTAAGTGTTAATATATTAATTAGAAACTATAATAATTAATTAAGATTTAATCTAGAATTAATTGGATTTAATTCAGTGATTAAATTAATTAATTAAAAGTGCATGGACTGGTTTGTATTTATTCAATAGTTGAATAACTGGCAAGCCAGTAGACAGGGGCCAAAGTTGGCGCCAATATGGAGGGAACTCCATAGTTGGCGAAAACCCTAATTAGGGTTTAGAAGCCTTGGTCCAAATGGTCAATAGGCTTGCCCATTAAGGAGGCTCCTCTAGGGTTTCAGCTGTAACCCTTGGAGGCTATAAAAGGAACCTCCTGGCTCCCCTTTTCTGCGCCACTTTTGAACCAATAAAACTCTGCTGGACTGTCTTCTCCATTGCTTTGGGTGTGACTTCATTTGAGGCAGGATCCTTTTGCTGCTAGCTTCAAGAACAATATCAAAAGGTTGGTTATTCTTCATTTGATCTTTAGAAATTATTGTTGGCCTTTAGGTTTTAGTTTGTTATCTTCATAGAAGAAAACATAGATCTTTCTAGGGTTTCATGTGAGCCATAAGAGATTATTTGTTCATTTTTTGCTAGAAAACCCTTCATTCCCGTCATCCACATAGATGACGTCTCGCGAGGTAGTCACTGGTGGGCTAAATGGAATCGGAGGGATAACCTCCAGCCGGCTGATGGTGTGCTCCGACAATAGACCGTAAGAATGCGCCAAGCATGTCACAAAGTGTCCCCCGCCTAATGCAATGTACTTCAAGGGTGCATCTGTCAATTGCTTGAAGTAATCGGCAATAAGGTAAGGAATATTGCAAGTCTCGAGTATCCGCGTAATTGCCCACACCAAATATAACTCGCGAGGCAAAACCTTCTCCTCGTCCGCACGAGGCCACAACATAGTCGAAATAAGTCGGTGCAACATCCGATGCGCCGGCAAATGCATATAGCTCTCCCGAATGGTATTCTCATGGTACGGGCGGAAGAGATCGTGCTCCAGTAATCGGCAGGTGAAAAAGTGTCGCCAGCGGTACAGCTGGCCCATCGATGAAACGTCCCGAATGCTGGTCCTATGACTCCTCCTCTATGTACAAACCAATACGGTACCCAAACTCCCTCAGGCGACAGCTACGGTTATGATTCCCCAATAGGAATCTCACTGTCTCCATGGTGTCCATCCCGGTATGAAGCTTATCAAAGTGGTAACTCGCGAGGAATTGTAGAAATACCTCGTGATATACAGGCTTATCTATTTGAAACGCGTTTTCGAGTGCCCGGCAAGTATATGTTAATACGCCCTCTTCATAACCCCCTTGGACTAGCCAGTCCTGAATGTGTTCCAGAATACCCGCTTCCTTGGTCAACTCCTAGTTGACAGTGCGGGACAGAAGAACTCGTTTATGTCGATAAATCCCACGGCGATTGCAAAATTGATTATGAAGAACTTTTCCCATGCCGGTGGCTAGAGAGTTCCAGTCTAGTGATTCTGAGCTTCCGGATGAAGACATGTTGCCTGCAAAAGTGCATCAAAACCGCAATTAAGGTGCTGTTCTGTGTACGCCACGACACGAACCGAGAAGACCGCGTCACGCCATATGAACATTCATTCACCACGTCGCAGGTTGTAACAGCCCACGGCGCGGCGTACGAGTTAAAGACAGAATCGCTGATTAAACCTAATTGAGACCACTTTGTTCGATTCTAAATGTTGGGTTTCGTGGAGTACACTATCCTAAACCTAATTACATCATTAATTTCAACATACAATTACCACATTGCAGATTACAGATGATTTTCAGAGTTTTCCATGACTTTAAAGAAAAAGATAGAGATTAGAAGCACTTACTTGGTTTGTTGAGAGGCAAGATGAAGATGAAGATGAATGGGATGCACAGATGAATGATCGGCAGTAGAAAAGCAATGATTTAAGCGAATTCGGATTTATACAAGTGTGGGGTAATTGGGTTTACTTTCAAACTCTGTTTTAGTGATTATCTCTAAATTCAAGTTAAGATAAGGTCGCGGCGTGGGAAGCTTCTATCCACGTCGCGTATAAAAATCCGATCTTATTAATAATCGCGAAAACTTAACACGCGCGGCGCAGATTTCAAGATCTCGCGTCGCGGTGCTGCAAAATTACCAAAATGATCCCACACTTGTTCTTTTCTTACCGTGACCAATTAAATGCGATTAAATACTACTGAAATTGCAAATTATACACATGATGATCGGGTTGCCTCCCGACAAGCGCTAAGTTTAACGTCTTCAGCCAGACATGCACTTACCTGACTTATTGAGTGTATACAGGAATATTTGTCATGAATTCTACTGTTTCCACCTCCAGTTTTTGAAATGTGCCTGCAATGACATAGGGTTTGAGCCTATGCCCATTGACTTTGAAAGGCGATCCACCTTTGAAATCCCGAATTTCTACTGCACCGTAATCTGTAACACTGACAACTTCGTATGGCCCATTCCACTTGCTTCTTAATTTCCCTGGGAACATCTTTAGTCTCGAGTTGTATAACCACACTTTCTGCCCGACTTCAAAAGTTTTCAGCCGGAGTTTGGCGTCATGGTACCGCTGCATTTTTGACTTGTATGTGGCAGCGTTCTCGTAGGCTTCGTCTTGCAATTCTTCCAATTCAGACAGCTGCAACTTCCGTTCATTTCCAGCTTCAGTATAGTCCATATTCACATGTTTGATCGCCCACAGGGCTTGGTTGGCTAGCTCCACAGGCAAATGGCAGCCCTTCCCATAAACCAACCGATAAGGGGTAGCTCCTATCGGTGTCTTATAGGCAGTTCTGTATGCCCATAGTGCATCGTCCAACCTTTGCGACCAGTCTTTCCTGTCTGTTCTGACCGTCTTCTGAAGAATTTCCTTGATCTGTCTGTTGGATACTTCTACCTGGCCGCTTGTTTGTGGGTGATATGGTGTTACGATTCGATGATTCACCCCGTAATGTTTCAGCAGCCTCCCAAATTCGAAGTTCTTAAAATGCGACCCCCATCACTTATGATAACCCATGGGACTCCATGTCGAGTGAAAATATTATTCTTGACAAATTTGCACACCACATGATGATCATTTGTGCGGGTCGCTTCCGCCTTGATCCACTTAGAAACATAATCCACTGCTACGAGAATATAGACGTACCTATGCGAGGTGGGAAATGGTCCAATGAAATCGATTCCCCATACATCAAAAATGTCTACCACCAAGATCTGATTTAAGGGCATTTGATCCCTTTTCAATATATTCCGCAGTTGCTGGCAATTTAGGGCACTCCTTGGCAGTTTTGTGAGCATCCCTGAAGATAGTCGGCCAATACAATCCAGCTTCTAAAACTTTGTATCCTGTCTTCTTGCCACTAAAGTGTCCTCTACATGCTAAAGCATGACAATTTTCCAGAACATCACCAATCTCGCTATCGGGCACACATCGACGAATTATTTGGTCTTCTCCCACCTTAAAAAGATCAGGATCATCCCAAATGAACCTCTTCGCGTATGTACGAAATTGCTTCTGTCTTTGTTTCGTCCAATGCGTCGACATTGCTCCCGTAGCCAGAAAATTGACATAATTTGCATACCATGGAGCCCCAGTGAGTTCCAACAGTTGCTCGTCTGGAAATGAATCTTTAATACCGGCTTCTAACCCTTCTGCTGGCAGTCGTGAGAGATGATCTGCCACCACATTTTCTGCCCCTTTCTTATCCTTGATCTCCACATCGAACTCTTGAAGCAATAGTATCCATCTGATCAGTCTCGGTTTAGACTCCTTCTTTGCAAGTAGATGTCGGACAACACTGTGGTCAGTATAGACCTCCACTTTTGATCCCCAGATGTAGGATATGAACTTATCTAACGCAAATACTACGGCAAGTAACTCCTTTTCGGTGGTTGTATAATTCAATTGAGCCTCTGAAAAAGTCTTACTAGCATAGCATATGATTACTGGCTTCTTGTCAACCCTTTGTCCTAATACTGCACCAGCAGCGTAGTCACTAGCATCACACATAATTTCGAAAGGTTGGGTCCAATCGGGAGGTTTTAAGATGGGAGCCTCGACCAATTTATTTTTAAGGATGTTGAATGCTTTTACACACTCTTCATAAAAAATAAACGGTGCATCCTTTAAAAGAAGGCCACAAAGGGGTTTGGAGATAGTACGAAAGTCCTTAATAAACCTATGGTACAAACGAGCATAGCCTAAGAAAGATCTAACCCCTTTCACGGATGTCGGGGGTGGCAATGTGGAAATAACATTAACCTTAGCTCGATCTACCTCAAATCCTCTCTCGGAGACTACATGACCTAAAACTATTCCTTCACTAACCATAAAATGGCTTTTCTCCCAAGAAAGCACCAGATTAGATTCTACACATCGTTCTAACACCTTTTCCAATTGATTCAAGCATGCCTTAAATGTCGATCTAAAAATTGAGAAGTCATCCATGAAGATCTCCAGTGCATCACCAATCATGTCTGAAAATATCGCCATCATGCACCTTTGAAACGTAGCGGGAGCATTGCATAAGCCGAATGACATTCTGCGAAATGCAAAAGTACCATACGGACAAGTAAATGTGGTCTTCGCCTGATCTTCTGGGTGAATGGCGATCTGATTATACCCTGAATAGCCGTCCAAGAAACAATAATACTTCTGTCCAGCTAGCTTTTCTACAATCTGATCAATGAATGGTAATGGAAAGTGATCCTTAGATGTAGCCACGTTGAGTTTCCGGTAATCAATACAAACCCTCCATCCAGTAACGGGTCTTGTGGATACCTTGTCACCATCCTTAGTATCCACTACAGTTATTCCAGATTTCTTCGGCACGGTTTGTGTCGGACTGACCCATTCACTATCAGATATTGGATATATGATCCCAGCATCCAACCATTTCAATACCTCATTCTTTACGACTTCCTTTAAATTTGGATTCAATCTTCTTTGTGTATCACTGACAGGCTTAGCTCCGTCCTCCATGGTGATCCGATGCATACATGTGGTCGGGCTAATTCCCCTCAAATCTGCAATCGTCCAACCGATAGCCTCCTTATGTTTGGACAAGACCTTAAGCAAATCCTTTTCTTGTTCCATTGTCAAATTCGCTGCTAAGATCACTGGCAGAGTTTCCTTTTCTCCCAGAAAGGCATACTTTAAATGAGCTCGTAACGGCTTCAATTCTAAAGTTGGTGGTTCATGTAAAGACGGTTTTAATGTCTTAGGAATTTCTGTCGGCAGCTTCTCAATGTGTGCGCATTCTTCATGCTTCATGTCTTTATCTTTTCCTGCTACTTCCTCTTGCTTCTCATGCTCAGAATCTCCTTCCTCCTGAATATCCATCACCTCTTGTTGTAGCACTTCAGGCGTGTATAGTTGTACTAACTCATCTATAATGTCTACCTGATAGCATTCTTCATCTTCTATTATACTTCCCTTGGCGTTAAAGATGTTAATCTTAGTTTGCTGATGTCTAAAGGATATCCCCATCTCTCCGGTACGACAGTCAATGTTTGCATTAGCTGTAGCCAAGAAAGGTTGCCCTAGAATGATTGTTGGTTGCTCCCCATTGGCGGCCTGACGAGTATCCAAAACTAAGAAGTCCGCTGGATAGTAGAAGTCTCCCACTTTGATGATGACATCTGATAACATCCCCCTAGGAATCTTCGTAGACTTGTCAGCAAGCTGTAAAATTACATCTGTAGGCCTCATAGTACCGAATTCATATTTATCAAAAAGTTGTCCTGGCAGAATATTCACGCTCGCACCCAGATCTAACAGAGCTTTCTTGATGTGCACATCACCTAAATCGACAGAGATGAGAGGAACCCCTAGGTCCTTCATCTTGGGAGGTAATGCATCCCTAATTATAGAACTTACATTTTCGGGCAAACTAATCCTTTTAGGAAGATGTGACAGAATATGCTTTTTGTGAATACACATGTCCTTGAGAAACTTTGCATACGCAGGAACCTCCTTGATAAGCTTAACCAATGGAATGTTAACTTTGATCTGATTGAACAGATCCCACATATCTTCTGCTTGCGGTCCCTTCTTCCCGTACGATCTCTTTTCCGGCTTTTCCAAAGCCGTAGAGAAAGGAGCTGTCCCACTTGTTTCTCCCTTTTCCCATGTACGTGCTGGTTTCTTCTTCTGCACTTGTCCTTCTTTTTCTCTTTTCCTTTCTTTTTCCAACTCTTCTTTTTCATCAAAAACTATTTCCACATCGCTATCCTCTTCTGCTGGTGGATCTGTAACTTTGTTGTCCACCTTCTTCCCGTTTCTAAGCGTGATAACCTCATTTACTTGCACTTTTGGTGGTTGTGCCTTTTCCTGTTCCCTATCTTTCTCCAACTTCATAAGCAATTCCCCTAACTTCAAAATTGCTTGCGAATTGACATCTTTTACTTCCTTGAGTTTAAGTAACATTTCGAAAATCTCCTGTGTGCCAATGTTCATATTTCTTGCTGGAAGCGATGATTGTACATGCTACTGCCTTATTGGTGGTTGCCTCACTTCCCTCTGCTGATTATTTCTGAATGGTCGTGGCGTATTGTGGAATTGACCGTATCCGTGCACCTGACTGATTTCCTCATGTGTCATTGAGCATTCACTATGGTTGTGTCCTATTTCACCACATGTATTACAGATGACTTGCCCATGCAATATATACGCTCCTTTCTCCTTCTGGAATCTCGTGAGCATTTGATTGAACTTTTTAGTAACAGCACTTAGCTCATTTTGGATCTCCTTTTTCCACTTATTTTCTGCTTCTATATTTGCCACATACACTGTACTGTCCTTCATGGATCCACTAACCTTAGATCCCAAACTTAACTGTTCTAAAAATCTCCACGCATCCTCCAGATCTTGCCACATGAATGTCCCACTCGATGAAACATTTATCATCGCTTGATGCGTCTCGTTCACTCCTTCAAAAAACAATTTCACCAGCTGCCACTTGGGAACTTCGTGATGCGGGCAGGAACGCAGCAACTCCTTCAATCGATCGAAAGCCTCGTGAAATGCTTCACCAGGCTTCTGCTGAAAATCTTGGATCGTGCGTCTAACCTCAGTGGTTTTACTGGCTGGGTAGAATTCTTGTAAAAACATAGCCTTAAGTTGATCCCAAGTAGTGATACTATTTGGTGGAAGAGATGTAAACCAGTACTTGGCTTTGTCCTTTAGGGTAAAAGGAAATAATCTTAACCTAAAAATATCCCTATTGGTGTTCCTAGGAGTATTAGCATTCGCTATTGCTATGAACTCATACAAATGATTATATGGATCATCCGTCTTATATCCTCTAAACTATGTTAATACTCCTCTCAACTGGGGCCTAATTTCTACTTGAGTATCTACATTATCAGGAATATAAATGGGCGATGAATCATCATACTCCCGCGGTTGGAAGTGCGATGCAACTGACTGCCCTCTCGGTTGTGCAAAGTACAAAGGTTGAACAAAATTACCGTTATAGTGATGATTATTGTTGTACCCTTGCTGACCTTGCGGTTGTTGTTGTTGTGGTGTCTTCGTGGAGGTCCCCGACCTCGGTTCCATTGTTGCTGTGATTGCTGCTGCTGCGGAACCCATCCTTCTTCCTCATCCTCGTATCTGTATTCACCCTCCTGGTACTGGTATTGTTGCTGAGGAGGCTGTTGTGGTTGTACATACTGGGTTGGTTGTGGTAAGGTTTGGAAAGCAGGTTGTGGTTTAAAGGTGGTTGGTTGATATGGTGGTTGTAATGGTTGTGATTGTTGTGGTTGGGAAATGGTGGTTTGCTTCCTAGGCGGTGGGGTGCCATCACGGGTCGGCGCTCCCCACACCATTGCGGCGGTAAAAGGGTTGGTTGATGTTTGTAATGGTGGAAATGAAGGCGGAGTGCATGTTGGTATTGATGCGGGGGCTGAAACCGCACCACCAGTAGCACTCGAGCTCCCAAAATGGAATTCCGAAACTGGGGGTATAAGTGGAACTCCCCCTCCTGTTACCTCACGCAAAGGTTACTGGGTAACATCTTCTAAACTACTACTAACATTACTAAAACTCATTGTATTCAAACGCCTACGTGCACGGTTCTTGCGCGCGGTTCGTTTAATCTCCGAGTCAAAACACAAAGGGGATAACTGCTCACCCCGACGGGTACGCATTCACTAGTGCAACACGCCCGTCAAAACCAAAAAATGAAATTCTAACCAACTGAAAATCTCAATACTAAAACCAAAAATCAGAAACTAAAAGTCCTACAGATCGCCTACTCTCAAGCTCACAACTCCCCGGTAACGGCGCCAAAATTTGACATCGCAACGGTCGTCATGCGGTCAAAAATAATAAAATACCTCACTCTCACTTAGTACAGTGGTAGTCAGGGTCGATCCACAGGAGTTACGTGGTTAAGGTAGGCAACAGATTACCAATTGTAGTGTCACTCTACAACCAGAGGATCTAGTTTCTAACTTTTACCGAAAACAGTCCAAAATCACAAAATCCAATAATTTCCAATTCAAGCATAAACTAAAACTAAAATCAAAACCAAAACCTAATCTAATTAGTTACTGAGATCAGAAATGCCATTCAGAAACAGAAGTAATAGAGATCAAGCCAACACAATCAAACATTCAAACTCATTCCAAAACACCAAATCATGAAATAAAGGCAAAAAGAGCAATTAAACATAACCGAATGCTTACTTGTATAAAAACTCATATCCAAACTTGTTCAAAACAGAAAACATAAAATTTCAGAAACTTAAAACCTAATGCTAATGGTTGTCACACCCAATAACACTAGCCAAGCTACTAAAACTACTAAACTACTTAAAATTAAATGAGAAAACAACAAATACCACTTATGGTCGACTGAAAACTGAAACTTGGAGTCAAAGAAGCCTTGGATGTCGTTCCTATGCCAGGTCTTTGCTGCTGATTTCAACCTAGAACCCTCTATTTATAGTTTTGGAAAATAAGAAGCCGCGTCGTGCACATTTAAAATCCGCGACGCGCGTATGGGTTTATCCCCATTTTCTCGGCATTTGAATTCTTCTCACCGCCTCAATCATGACTCAGCGCGTCGCGCCCTTGTGCATATCCGCGGCACACGTACTTGTTCGACTCTTTTGTCTTTATCTCCAAACTTCTTCCATTTTGTACGCTTTTAGTCCCTGTTTACATCTTTTCTTTCCAAACAAGCACTGACACAAAAAGTGAGAATACCACATCATATATGATACAAATTCAACAAGAATAGGGCTCAAACGACTAAAATACTTGATATTACTAGGCGTTGTCACTTCCCCTATCACAACTATAGATACCTGCAAAACAACATAACACTTAAGTGTAAGCTTATAATGCTTAGTGAGTAATCTCCAATACACTCCGCATATGTATCTCAATGGACATTCTCATCCTCCTCTCTTGCTATTCTCATTAGCAAGTAAGAATCTCATCTTTATAACTGAAACCTGCAATCACATTAGCTTACAATGCCAGTTAATTATTAGTATACATCAACTCATCCATAAGTACCACAACTGGTACTGCTCGTAAACTCAATCACATTCTTAACAGTACTCATTTTCACAATCAACAATACTCAATATGTAATTCTCATAATTGTGACAATTTGACTCAAAGACTCTTTAACTCAACCACTACATCATATACTCTACTCTTATACTCAATACGGAATTTAACTCATCTCATGTTATCTACAGATGAGATAACCACTCAAACTCTAATTTATCGTAATATCAACATAACACACACAAATATATACCACATATATATTACATACAACAAAAATGTAACTCTTTCTCAATACTTGAAAGTATTTACCTGATATCCGCTTAGTGTCTGAAACTCCCAAATCACGCATATCAAACTCCCGTTCGCTAGACTTGGTTGTATCACCATAGTCTAAATCAATTATCCAGTATCCACAATTATCTCAATAACATCTATCTCAAAGATGTATAAATCAAAATAGGAAAAAGGAGTATAAACGGTAAATATCAACTCTATATTTACCGAAACCCCTAAATTTGCGGTTCTACTCATTCAACCGTAGGAACTCGACAATAATCACACCAATAGCTCAAAAGGCATCCACTAACAATCTACTAACAACATATTTAACAATATATAGCTAAATCACCGAAATCAAAGCTAGAGTTTCAAAACCCCCAAAACGAAGAAATCACTCAACTCGACGAATTAGGAAGCAAGAACACGTTTACGGGGTCAGATCCACGCTTCTATATGTTTCCCCATGAACCTACAGGCTTTAAAAATAGGTCTTACAAGTTCTCTACTTACCTTATAAAGCATCTCAATTTAAAAATTGGTCTTACAAGTTCTCTCCTCCTTAAAAAGATTACGTCCTCGGAATATCTTAGATTAGGCATGGCTTATACAACCATCTTATCACTGCAATCACACATTACACACAATAATGATATTTTCCTCTCGTCAGCTCATATGACATGTATATATAATTACATCTCTTTTACTTATAATATAGCTATAGAACTCAAGCTTTCTCGATTCACATTACATTTAGAAACTTTCTCACTCGACTTCTCTTTCCGTAAAATCTTAACGCTCACCATTATTCTCGTAAGATGATCTCTATAACCACATTGGTTATTACCATTTCTACATGGACAACCACTCACTCCTTCAGGACACTCCCTTTATTATAGCTTTGTCAATACCAAGGTATCTCGACCCACATTTTCGGGATATCATCCACTCTATCTATAACACTAATCTCAAATTAACTATTTAGGATTCAACTTCCATTTCAAATTTCCTTGAATGGCTTACTCTGACTCAATAGGGAAAAACTGTCTCACCGTTTACAATTCACACTCTTTCAATTCGTTCCTCCAATCCCAACATACCAGTTACAATTACACCTATTAACACATTCCCAACGATCAGGGTAGGAGAAATACTCATACAACATAAAAGACATAGACATTAAAATGTCTCACTCATGTCACACAATTCATCAACACTAGGGTTAAAAATTCAAAAATAAAAAAATATTAGAAACTATCTCGAGTTTCACTCACGCCTCCTCTGAATTGGTTATTTAACTCTCGACACTTTAGTCACACAATACTCGTTTCAGTTGTCTCATCACCACAACCTATTACAACTTCTCCTAAAGCTCATTTATTTTTACTCCCACTTCAGCACACATATTAGGTTTTCCACCCAATATACAACTAACAATCCTCCACCAATTGGCTCCTCTTTATCCCAGTTCAACAACATACCTCATGTTGTTTCTCTCGATGTACTCACTTATTACATCCTCACTTATGTAGACAATCCACAGCACGCTCTCACTCAATCGATAATCATAGCGGACTCAACAACTTATTATCAAATAAATTTTCAACACAATCGCATATATTTCTCTCAATACATCTTTAGTAAGAATTCTCCCCTCGCCATTTCTCCGTCATTCTCATCTAAATTTCTAATTCATTATAATGACACAAAATAAATTATATACATACGACTCACCATAATCTCTACACACAACTCGTAAAGAATTAATAAAGTTCAACACCGCAATCTCTACGGTGAGATCGTATCTCATTACTCGACTAACTCATTAATCTCAAGAAAATAACTCAACATTATTATAACAAAATCTACTATCGATCATCTCATACGAATAAGTAGTTTTGTCATCTCGACATTCACACATTTCTCTTATCAACACTCAAGTAATTGATTTGATTGCTAAGGAACGAATCCTATCAATCACAAACACAATTACTTTTATACTCTTTTTTTTAACTCATTACATAGTTATACAACTTTATCTCGTTCAACAATCAAGTAAGTTTCATACATTCTCAAATTAATATGTTAACACATAATTATAACTCAATATCATCCTCAACATCGTCTAAACACAACTCACACATACTCAGAATAGTACAGTTTCAATACTTCATATCATCATCATATAGTGCACGCATGTCTACACATAAGCACGACACTGCAACATCACTTCGGTTCTGCTTATGGTACCCCTACCATCCTCCTGTCTCGTCACTCACACTATCTTATGGTACCCCGTGCTGTCCTCCAAACTCACTACTCAATATTATCTCACTGTACCTCGTACCGTTCATCGACCTCATTGTTCAACACTCTCTCACGGTACCTCGTACCGTTCTCTGTTCTAACCACTCAACGCTGTATCACGATATCTCATACCATTCTATGATCAAATCATGGTACCTCATACCATTTTCTGATTTCAATCCATCTCTTGTTTGACTTTAGCGGGTCTCCCCTACGGTCTCGAGCCATATAGACTCACCGTCACTCCTCTTTTTGTTTGAGTCACAAATGTCCCCACTACTCTAACCACAAGATGCTCGTTATGTGGTTCCACAGAAATATGTGGTCTTAACCTCAACTACTCAATATGTGACCCCACAGAATATGTGGTCTCAATCACATTTACTCGTTATGTGGCCCCACAAAATATGTGGTCTCAACTACTCTGCTCGATATGTGGCCCCACAAAATATGTGGTCTCAACCACTTTGCTCGATATGTGGCCCTAAAAAATATGTGGTCTCAACCACTTTGCTCGATATGTGGCCTATGCAGTCAATAGCGCGCTATAGCGTTGCTATAGCGTCGCTATAGCGCTTAGCGGTCTTCACCTCAATAATATTTGACTTAGCGATTCAAAATAACGATACCGCTATTAGCGACGCTAATCACCGCTATTTAACGCAATTTAACAAATCGCTATAGCACATTTAGCACGCTATTTAAAAATTTTAATACTTTTGACTTAACCAATCAAAACCAAGAGTTACGTTGGTCCTGAAAGGTTTGAGTAATCTGCTATAACCTGATAACCCCTATTTATAACTAGATGTATGCCTCATGGGTCTATGTTTGAGCCGATGTGGGATATGTTTAAGAGGCAAATTGTATTTTGCTTATTACAACCACATTCCGTCTTCTTTGACGATATATCTGCTTCTTCGACTCTATCTATGCTTCTTTTTCTTCTTCGACTGATTGAAGGAATGCGGCTTTCGACTGTCGAGTTTTGTTAGTTCAAGTTTGGTTGAACGCTTCGATTGGCACTGGTTCAATTACAAGATACAGGTCCGACTGCGATTATAGGTTTGCGATTTTCGATGGCGTACAAGAAACTGGTCCGACTATGATTACTGGTTCAATTACAAGATACAGGTCCGACTTTGATTAAGCATTGTTCTGATTCCATTGTCAAATGTGAAATTCAGTTGGATACCTGCCATATATGAAATTCAGGTTTGTGTTTAGGATACCAAGTGTTTAAGCATAGGTTCTCATTCCAATTTTTACTCATGCACACCAAGTGTTTGATAAATTGTCCAAGAGAGTTATTGTAATTGTGATTGAGTTCTTTTATATAATTTATATATGTTAACTAATTGGGTGTTTAATTTGTAGTGATTTTGCAGTTGTATATATACTTGGTGAGTTAAACTAGTCTTTGGATTATGTTTGGGTGTTGTTGAACTCTTGCAACTCATAAAAAGTCTAGTACTCTAATATAAAAAAATTCTACATAGTAAAAAATTTAAATGAAATAAAAAAACCGCTATAGCAGCGCTATACCACCGCGATAATCGCTATTTCAAATAGCGTCAGTGAACGCTATTTGGTTTTTCACCGCATTAACTGCTTAGTATGTGGCCTCATAAAATATGTGATCTCAACCACATATATTAGGCAATTAACTCAATCTCTAGGCCAATAAGGCCTATATGAACCACTCTAGGTTCTCTCAATTATAACCGCAAGGTACTCTTTAGGTGGTTACTCAAATGTCATCTAACATCTCTGTCACAATTATCTCATTATGTGACAATTTCAAGTCACAAAAACTCAATACTCAACATACATATTCACAATTAGGTATAATATACAATCAACCACACACTCACAGTCTTTCTCAACTCATACTCTTTTGGCTATCTCAGCCATTCGTTTTGATCAATCATAAGTACTAGTTATGTGGTCCCATAGAATATGTGGTCTCAATTACAAAGTACTCGTACACAGAAATCTCGTCACATCTGTGAAACAACAAGCAATATATATACAATATCATAATTTATATATTTTCCACCATGTATATACTTAATATACACAATTCTCCATGGTTGCTAAGTATTCGCCAAACAACCACTTATAATCTCAATTATACATAATCACAAAGTACTCGTTATGTGATATGTAAACATTACCTCAAGTGAACACGAGATTATCATCTCGATGCCGGTTACTAAACTTTATAATCACGCTTCTTTAACACATGTCATTTCAATTGATCTTTTATGTGTCCACATATTTTTACACATGTTCTACTACATGTATTATTACAATATAATACACGCAACACTTTACAACAAACATGTTAAGTAAAGTTACACACATACCTCATAGCAAAGAAATCACATCTTCTCGTTAGCTAAAACTTGTGTACTTCGGCTCTCAACTCTTGAGTGTAATCGAGTACACTCACATATCTCAACTCTTAGCTCATGCTCGGCTTATGCTCATACTCTTTCTCATCATCAGTTGGAATTTCGCATCAATCGGGATCTCATTTCATCTTCAACTAGAATCTCACCATCAGCCATAAACTCATTTCATCATTAGTTGGAATCTCTCTATCAGCTGGAATCTCATCTCGTCATCAGCTGGAATCTCGCCATCAGCTGGAATCTCATCTCGTCATCAGTTGGAATCTCACCATCAGCTGGGATCTCATCTCAATTAGTATCTCATTTCATATTCAATTGACATCTCATTATCAACTGAAGTTCTTGTCTCCTCGTTAGCTGATATCTCATATCAACCAAAATCTCGTCTCATCATCCACTGTAGGTCTAACCGACTGTGACCAATTTCTCAACTTATCCTTCATCTAACTCAATACCTGTATTCACACACAGAATATAACAAATAATAAATATAACAGAAGAGTTATACTCAACTCATACTCTAACATCTGCAGCAGTATCTTTTCCAAGCATGTGATAGGGGCTCTCTCCTCCTTGGTTCAAGTCTAGGACTTTATACTCAAAGACCTAGTTTACTTAAACCATGCTCTGATACCAACTTGTATCACCCGGTTTCTCATACGAAGTACACCCAAAATTTTTCAAACAATAACACATTAAAAATGGGTATACTTGTACTCAAACCACGGAAACAAGATGAATCAACATAAATAATTACACAAAAGGTCCTTATAAATCCGACCAGGCATTACAAATAAAATCTAACACGACTAAAGGACAGGCTCTAAACTTGTCCGTCTTTCTTTATCACATGCCTTCCCCTATCACAGCTATAGATACCTGGAAAACAACATAACACTCAAGTGTAAGCTTATAAAGCTTAGTGAGTAATCTCCAATACACTCCGTATATGTATCTCAATGGACATTCTCATCCTCCTTTCTTGCTATTCTCATTAGCAAGTAAGAATCTCCTCTTTATAACTGAAACCTGCAATCACATTAGCTTACAATGCCAGTTAATTATTAGTATACATCAACTCATCCATAAGTACCACAACTGGTACTGCTCGTAAACTCAATCACATTCTTAACAGTACTCATTTTCACAATCAGCAATACTCAATATGTAATTCTCATAATTATGACAATTTGACTCAAAGACTCTTTAACTCAACCACTACATCATATACTCTACTCTTATACTCAATATGGAATTTAACTCATCTCATGTTATCTACAGATGAGATAACCACTCAAACTCTAATTTATCGCAATATCAACATAACACACACAAATATATACCACATATATATTACATACAACAAAATGTAACTCTTTCTCAATACTTGAAAGTATTTACCTGATATCCGCTTAGTGTTTGAAACTCCCAAATCACGCATATCAAACTCCCGTTCGCTAGACTTGGTTGTATCACCATAGTCTAAATCAATTCTCCAGTATCCACAATTATCTCAATAACATCTAACTCAAAGATGTATAAATCAAAAGAGGAAAAAGGAGTATAAACGGTAAATATCAACTCTATATTTACCAAAACCCCCAAATTTGCGGTTCTACTCATTCAACCGTAGGAACTCGACAATAATCACACCAATAGCTCAAAAGGCATCCACTAACAATCTACTAACAACATATTTAACAATATATAGCCAAATTACCGAAATCAAAGCTAGGGTTTCAAAACCCCCGAAACGAAGAAATCACTCAACTCGACGAATTAAGAAGCAAGAACACGTTTACGGGGTTAGATCCACGCTTCTATATGTTTCCCCATGAACATCTAGGCTTTATTTCACTGAAAATCGCCATTTGGAGCTCTCAAAATCGAAAAAGAACGATTTCCCTTCGAAATGGGTTTGCTGCGTATTTATATGATCTACAGGCGAAACCCGACCCGGGTTAAGGAACACGACCCGGGTTCCTTTTACGACATTTATTCCGTTTGTTCAGTAGATACAGCACGGCCCAGGTTTTAGAACACGACCCGGGTTGGTTCTTTTTGGCAATTTTCAAACTCAAACTTCTCCCAAAAGGTCCTCTAACCACACTAACACATATAACAACTTAACTAATCTTAATTAAACCAAGATTAGTACATAAGAGGGATTCCAACCTCTTCTCACTCATCAACAACTCAAAACTCAAAGGCAATCACAAGGATCGCCACACCTTTACGCTAAGCAAACTCATAGCTAGAATCACACCGACTATAAGGTAATAACTCTACTTACCTTATAAAGCATCTCAATTTTAAAAATGGGTCTTACAAGTTCTCTCCTCCTTCAAAAGATTCCGTCCTCGAAATCTCTTAGATTAAGCATGACTTATACAACCATCTCATCACTGCAATCACACATTACACACAATAATGATATTATCCTCTCGTCAGCTCATATGACATGTATATATCATTACATCTCGTTTACTTATAATATAGCTATAGAACTCAAGCTTTCTCGATTCACATTACATTTAGAAACTTTCTCACTCGACTTCTCTTTCCGTAAAATCTTAACGCTCGCCATTATTCTCGTAAGATGATCTCTATAACCACATTGGTTATTACCATTTCTACGTGGACAACCACTCACTCCTTCAGGACACTCCCTTTATTATAGCTTTGTCGATACCAAGGTATCTCGACCCATATTTTCAACTTCCATTTCATAAGAAGAAATGAAAGTAGGATGCTATAATAAACGAATGAATGAAAGCCTGTTGATATTTCTTGCATCTAACCAGTATATCTTGTGTGGTGTAGGACATGCTACCTTGGAGATCTATATTGATATGAAGGATCAGTTTACGTCTTAAGATTTATTTTCAATAAAATGTTTATTTACAACATTCCAAAACATTGAATATAGGGTTGGTCTTCATATGAACTGAAGTAATGGAAGATTTTAAACAAGCAAGAATTTAATATATGGTTTGTTGTGTATGGATTAAAATAACGAGAGGTTTTAAAATATCATAAATTTAATATAATAAGTTTTGTTTAATAAGATGTCTAATAAGTTGTGTTTTTTTTTACATTTGTCTAAATTTTAAGTATACAATTGGCTTTTTATTTTATATTTATAAGCATGGTTGATGATAGACATAAAAATTAAAAACATAAAAATCTAAAAAACCAAGAAAACCGAAAACCAAAATATATTAAATATTATATTATTTAAAATAAAAAAGCCGCAAAATGAAAATCAATAGAAAATATACATCCTAACATGTTTCTATTTTTTCAAAAATAAAAAATAAAAACTCAATGAGCTTTAGCTAAACGCATTTTTTAAATTTTCCAATGAAATGAACGCTCATTTCATTTTTCTAAAAACTGAACATGAAAACTCATATAATTTTTAGAAAAAATTTCGGTCCTGTTTTATGTAACAAACCCAATATTATTTACTATGGTATCTAAAAGTGTAAGAGTTATCGTTTTCTATGTTAGATTTTCCGAACATAATGGAAGAGATAAAAGGTTACAAGAAAGGGACGGTGTAGATGGATACAAGCAAATATTAAAACCCTGCATTAAAGGCCCATTAATTAATAATAGCCATGGTCGCATAAAACACACCTAGTGGAAACATCATAGATAGTGTGGGGTGATTCTACATTTCAATTCCAACCTTTAATTTTTCCATGTGCATTCGAGGCCTGTTCATTAATTTTATGGTCCATCACGGCCAAAAAGTCTTTCTACGTTGTATAAATAATAAACGTTTAATCAATAGTAATTTGAAACAATGTTGAGATTTATAGGTGTTTGGATATGATTTATATTGTAACAATTGGTTTTTCGTGTTTGAATTAGGATCGTTAAAAAATATCACTATTTAGTGCGGTGTGTAATATATTGGTTTTTTTGGCTAACCACAAAAATAACCATCAATTTTGCGGTTAATTAAATTTCCAATTGCGAAATTGCACTCACTAAACAATTTTTTTTCTGAAAAAAAAAAAATCTGTTTTGAAACTGTAAGAGGAATGTCGCAATTTAAAAGAAAATTTTGTAATTTCATAGTATATCACGAAAAAATTAAGATGTTATTGTGATGAGTAGCAATTTTGCAATTGATTATCATTTTTATGATTGATGAAACGGTAGTCGGTTTGTTAAAAGAGGTGGTTTGGCTCTATACTAATTTTTCTATTTGTGTTTCTTGAAACACTATTGGGACGTTCTCAAGAACAACATCATCAATTTTGTTAATTATTTTCATGATAGGGGTGTTATTCCAAAAATGTTGTATTTGTTGCGAGTTTGGTTCAATTTTTTTTAAAAATACATATAATGACTATTTTGCCCTTATTGTTTTCTTTTTCCTTTTTTAATGTATTTATGGTTTTTTAATAATTAAAAAAAATAAAATACCCACCCTTTGGACCACTACTCTCTCTCTCACTCAAAAGTCATCGTCTCCACCAACACCGGCCACCACCAGGGAGAAAATCGCCGGTAACCCCCCTCTCCCTCTCGTCGGCAATTTCACTCGGTTGGAGCTAGGATTTTCATCCTGTGACCTTCCAAGAGTTTCCAAATGGTTCGGTAGTGTTGATTTCTGACTAAAAATCGATTTTGAGGATGAACATACACATACACAAACAAATCAATTTCCAGAAACAAAAATCACGTACATACAGATTGATTTCAGAAAAGAAAACCAATTCCACATATATACACACACAAATCGATTCTATACATACATATGTACACATAGAAATCGTATTCCATACATACGCACACACAAAAATTAGATTGCTTGGAGGATGAACACATACACACAGAAATCAGATTCCACACATACACACACAAGTCGATTCCAAATTCAAAATTATCAGAATGTGCGTAGATTGTAGCAAAGAAAAACGAAGAACGAGAGTAAATTACAGTTTTGTTGAAGTAATTCTTGCGATTTTGGTTCTGAATGGTGTTGAAATCCTGCCTCCACCGTCTTCACCTCTGTTGGTCCACGCCCGCTTCCCCCAAGATCTCCTCCGCCGACAACTCGATTCATTCCATTCCGCCTTGGATCCCGATGAATGACGACACTCTGCAAATCTACCAAACCCTTCTCCCTCATTTGTTCTTATTCTGAATTGAAATGGGTGGTTTTGCGTGGTCGACATCAGCCTTCGATATGAAGTCGGGCCAGACGATTTATAATTTGGTAGATGATTTGAACGATTTTGCATGGTCGACAGTGGCACCCCACCTTCGATTTGAGCGACGACACTCTGCAAATGAACAACGACGATGGCGGCATTGAACGGTGATGGTGGCAGCGTTGAACGGTGATGGTGGCAGCGTTGAGATCTACAAAGGATGGCGGCATTCAACGGTTCCTCTCACCAGATCTGAGCCAACGGTGCTGGTGGAGAAGGGAGAAAGTGGTTTTCCGGTGGGTGAGAGAGACGGGGAGGAGAGTGGAGAAGGTGGGACGTATTGGGGGAGGGGTAGTTTTATTTTCTTTTTTGTTTTTTTTAAATAAAAATTAGTAAAGCAAATGAAAAGAAATCAAAAATTAAAATAGAAAGGGCAAAATAGTCTTTCTAAGTATTTTTATTAAATTGGACCAAACTCGCAACAAATACAACATTTTTGGACCTTAGATGCTAGTCAAACCCATTTTGGACCAAACCTGGCCATTTTGGCAAACCACAGGACCAATTTTGCAATTTTTTCTCTCTCTCTCTCTCTCTCTCTCTATATATATATATATATATATATATATATATATATATATATATATATATATATATATATATATATATATATATATATATATATATATATATATATATATATATATATATATATATATATATATATATATATATATATATATAGGTTCTTTATAAAACTAAAAAAATACTACCTAACTACAGAACTAACATTTCCACCCTTGATTTATAAATCAATGGTTCACAAAAAACGTATTAAATAAAATCTTAGAAAAATCGGATAAAACAAGCTGGGGGTAATTTCGGTATTGCAATTGTGATTCGTTCCGAAAATAAAGGAGCCAGCGATTACGTGATTCAAAAAACGAAATTGGCTAGAGTCACGCTTTCGGTTTAGAGTCTCGTCATGTCATCTGTGGGTTTCGTTCCTTCTCCATTATGCAGCTAGGGTTTATCGCACATAGGGTTAATCAAACCGCAAACTAAACATCTCCATTGCTGAGCAATTAACGAATCATCACCTACCTTCCTCGTGTCTGCCCAATCCGTCTTCTCCACTGCGCACTAGGGTTTATCGCAATTTATCGCAGGTATGTTAATGATCTATATTTTTATTCTATTTATTGAAATTGAGCAATCATTCTACGGTTATCTTCCATTCCAATAGATGATTTGATGTCTGCTTGATCATATGTTCATTAGTGAACATATGTTCATTAGTGAACATATGTTCATTAGTGAACATATGTTAGAAAAATCGCAATTGAATGTGGATTTGATACCAATAATTCGATTGAATGTGTATTGATACATGTTTATCGTAATTTATCACAGATATGTTAATGATCTCTGTTTTTATTCTATTTATTGAAATTGAGAAATCATTCTACGGTTATCTTCCATTCGATTTGATGTCTGCGTGATCATATGTTCATTAGTGAACATATGTTCATTAGTTAACATATGTTAGAAAAATCGCAATTGAATGTGGATTTGATACCAATAATTCGATTGAATGTGTATTGATACATGTTTATCGCCCAATAATAATTCTCCATTCCGTAAAGTGACCATATGTTCATATGTTCATTAGTGAACATATCTTTTTGAGTCCAATTTCCATGCAATTTCGTCTGTTTAGGGGGTGTTTGGGAATGCGGATTTGAACTGTTTATTTGCTTATCACGCTTGCAATGCAAAATTCTATCATCAATTTTAGATATATTTGCTTATTTGCTTATCACGAAATGCGCCTTTGAACTGTTTATTTGCTTATCACGTTGGTTTAGGGGGTGTTTGGGAATGCGGCTTTGAACTGTTCATTAGTGAACATTTGTTATTCCGATTTCCTTATTGTTGTTGGTATTGTTGGTAATGTGTGTTTGGTAATGTGGTTCGTATGTTGACTAATGAACATTTAGTGCACATACATCACAATTTTCTTTTATTGATTGAGTTTTTAGTTATCAATACGAAATTCTTTGTTAATATGGTTAGAATTGTTGTTATTACAGTTTTCCAAATAATGAACACAAATCTTAAAAGGAAAGCAAATGATGAGTCTTCGGGTGATGATTTTGAGACCCCCTTTATAGGTTCGTATGATTTTGATAATCAAGTTTCAATTATCATTTTGTATATTGTATAAATATTTTCTAACTTTTATTTTATTATATATAGGACATAAATCACAAAGTTCATCAAAAAGGAAGAGAGAGATAGAAGAACTTAAAGGATGTAAAGAAGAAAAAAATCGATAACAGAAAGCAAAATAGAAAACCCAAAACAACAGTCATTGTGCCAAAAAATACCTTATCAGCAAGGACGAACCCAAAACCACTTTTTTCTGTTATTGAGAGTTTGACTAATGACCAAATAGCAGCTGTAAGGGACATGGGTCTAGGTTTAATGCTTGGAATGAAGGTAGATGGTCTCGCGGGACATTTAGGATTCTACATTGTTGATTATTTTGATCCAAAAACCATGCGTATTGTACTTGAAAATGGTTACATTGAAGTCACTGCATATAAAGTACATCAGATGACTGTATTAAAAATGGCGGTACTGACATTTTTTCTGTTAAGCCTTGTGCTCCTGACCACCCGATGTATAGAAGTTGGAAGAAAGCTTACGATAACAAAAGCATGAAAATGAGCGACATTCAAAAACACATTTTATCTTATGGAGAGGCTGATATACTTTTCAAGATCGATTTTGTGTTAATGTTTCTGAATTCACTTTGCGAGACTTATCCCGGTGGAACTTGCAAAACCACCCTGGTTCCTTACATATTAGGAGAAGTTGATGTTTCTCAAATTGATTGGTGTGGTTACATACTTAGTTGTCTACAGAGTTGCAAAAACAGTTGGAAAAGGGATGATCCGAATTGTAAATTTACGGGGCCAATCACCATTTTATTGGTAATATTTGTCCAATACGTTTTTGTATTTATTTGGTACATCATTATTAAATTAAATACATTTACTAATCTTTGTGAATTGTTATATATTGCAGCTTCTTTATCTTGATTATACCAACTTTCCTGACTATCCATTCCCACGTAAGTGTCCCGCGATATCATCATGGAATGTACATACTATTCGTTTGCGGTCGGACAAGGAATATGCTCTGGGGGGATTCGGTAAATGTGGGGTTGTGTTAGAATCTGAACAATCTGAGGTATTAGTTTTTTACTTAGATTGTTTGTTTTTTATAATGTGTTTAATTCATAGTTGAGCATAACTAAGTTCACTTATGAACATCATCTTCTATTCATAACTTAATTACTTAGTCTTAATTTATTAAGTTGTTTTTTACAGAATATTCTTCAAGACCTCACAGAAAGCCTTCAAAGGCTAAAGGAGTATAAGTTAGACATGAAGAGTCGAATAGTGAAAGCTTTGGAAATTTTCCCCACGAATAACAAGTTATTATCACTTTTAAAGGATTTTCAAGATGAATTTGAAGTTAATTTGCAAAAATACTCAAAAGATTATTTTGTAAAAGAAGACTCCAAACAAAAGTCAATTGAAGTTGTCACACCTGTCGGAGTAGAAGAGACTGATCAAGTTTTGCAAACACCAGGAGTTCTTATTGAATCACAAGGATTCTTGGATAATGTTGATAAGAGTTTTGATAACTGGAATAAAGGAAAATCATTTGAAAAATCACTTATACCATCGTTTGACCTTTGTATTACTTAAGAGTTTGAACGTGAAGAAACTGAAAAAGAAGATTTGCATTCCGTAGAGATAGTTGAAGATGTGTTGGGATCTGATTTGGATAAGGGAAATAATGTGACAGAGGACGTTTTGAAAAAAAGGTTGTTATCAAGCAAAATACCAAACCTCCTGCAGTTCATCGATCACCATTTGTGTCAAGAATTACATCCTTATTATCCAAGATTACATCTGAGGAGGAAAAGGTCTCAAATAGACTATATGCACTGATGGGGGACCCTAAGTAAGTAAAAGTTTTAATTTTATGAAATATTTGTTGTTAAAATGATTTTATTAACTGATTTTAATTCTTTTTTTAATAGCGAACCTATCTTCAGAACATCCACTGGTGTACGATGTTTTAGGCAAGTGCTAGAAAGTGTTTTTCCTCCTAGTTGGTTGTATAGTAGTGTCATCGATCTTTGGAGCTACTATTTAAATGTTGATAACAAGAAGAAAGCAGACTCGTCTCCTTATCGTTAATTTTTTTCAATAGGAACAATGGTCAGTTAATTTACATTTTTTGTTTAAAGGTTTACATTTATCATATATTGATATTTTTCTCCTTTTTTGTAGCATTATTCTATTCATGAAAATGAAAATGACTTTGGCAAAAGCTTTTTAGCATTTTTGAAGGGTGTTGAAGAAGACACGAAACGTCAACCTGAAATAAGAGATTTTCGAGCTATGGAATTGGTATGAGTTTGTACATAATTTTATTATTAATTCGTGGAAGTATATGTTCATTTATGAATACCAATGTTCATTGATGAACATCTGTTACACGCTGTATGACCATTTCTTATTACACATGTTCATTGATGAACATTTATTCATTTATGAATATACATGTTCATTTATGAACATCAAACATCCTCATTTTATGATTACACTATTATGTTATATGTTTTATGTTTTTATAATAATATCTTATTTTAACCTATTATGTTAATCTTATAGGTTATATTCCATATTCACCAAAAGGGGCATTACTACATCCTATGTTTTGATTTAAAAGACCCGTGCTATTATATAATTGACAATGCAAAGAGGAGGCCTGGAAGTTTTTATGGCAAGATACCAATCGCTCTGGTAATTGCATTGCTACTTATTTATGTTAATTTATTATATATTTTACTCGATTGTTAATATTAATGAAATATATGTTAACACAATTTTGCATAAATTCATGTTTGCTCGTTATTTAGAGATAGTGGTGAAGGGTTATGAAGCAAACAATGAACAAACAAGTTTTATGGTTCACATGCAACCATAGAAAGATCTATGTTTTCTTCTATGAAGATTATAAACTAAAACCTAAGGCAAACATTAATTTCTAAAGATCAAATAAGAATTAACCAACCTTTTGATCTTTTGATCTTGAAGCAAGCAGCAAAACAATCCTGCCTCAAATGCAAGTCACACCCAAAGCAATGGAGAAGAGAGTCCAGCAGAGTAGTCTTAGGTCAAAATGGCGCAGGAAATAAGGGTGCCAGAGGGTTCCTTTCATAGCCTCTTAGGGTTACAGCTGAAACCCTAAGGAGCCTCCAAAGTAGGCAAGCCTGTTGACCACTTGGACCAGATCCTTAAACCCTAATTAGGGTTTTCGCCAACCCTAGAGGAGCCTCCAGGGTGGCGCCACTTTTTGGCCCCTGGACTTCTCTTTGCCAGTTATTCAACTATTCAATAAATGCAAACCAGTCCATGCACTTTTAATTAATAAATTTAATCAATACATTAAATCCAATTAATTCTCGATTAAATCTTAATTAATTATTATAGTTTCTAATTAATATATTAACACTTAAATATATTAATAAACTATTTAATTAATTCTATTGATTTGTTAAACAATTAATAAATCAACCTTCCACTCTACTAAACTCTACACTAAGCCTCCATCTATGAGCAACCCAAATGGACTTTTGTTTCAATTAACAAGATAAATACAATTATAAGTCATGGCTTAGACACCTAATCCAAAACTCTCCCACTTGGATAAGTCTATGACTTTAATTGTCCATTTACCTTCTGATTAATACCAGTTTCTCAGAAACTGTTTCTGAACTCTGACCTAGTCAGTTCTGTCCAAAGATAAGTGATCAGATAATCCTCCGTCCAACAGGATATTTTCAGACTCAAGACATGGATCAATATCAATATTGGTGTGATACTCTGTTTCTCGATTTCCGACTTGCATATGACTTTTGAGACTACTAATTGAACACATCAATTTAGTCCCGGTTGGCCAACACTTTCAGTCAACTTCAAAATCATCGAGAGGCCTACAGATATTTGTTTCCCCATCGGGTCAGGGGACGGATAAGTTTCGACTTATATGTTCGCATCTTTTACCAGTTAGAATACTCACAATAGTGCGTTTTATGGACCGAGTTACCGGCACGTTTTCGCACTATCAATGAGCAACCGACTTGCAAATTACAGATCATATTTCTCCACTTAAAGATCAAAAGATATTATCGTCTTAACATTGCTCGTGATGTAATCCATGAAGCAATCTGTTAAGCGCGGGTTTATACAATACTCAAATTTCTATTTTCTAAGTACTCACGAATATTGTAGCAGTCTTACTGCAATGTCTAACTCTTTAGACAATCTACAACTGATTCATGATAGTCTTCGTTCACACTTACTCCCTAACATTGTGATCGACTGTAGAAATTTTAATAATCTAATTACTTGGGAAGTTAAACATGCAAATATAGAAACACAATAATAAACAATTAACAAAGGTAGTAACAATACTCATATATAAATCTCCATTATAAAATCACCAAGTCAATTACATTTATATCGTTACAAGTTTCAAAATCTATCTAATTACTAAAACTAATATCATCCTTCAGTCCAATGCTCCGAGCATGCTGATTGTGCTTGATCCTGCTTAGTGCCTTAGTCAAAGGATCAGCAGGATTGTTTTCTGATGATACTCTCTTAACCAGTAAGTGACCTTCTTCTACTTGATGTCGAATATAGTGGTACTTTCTTTCGATATTCCTGGACTTTCCATGGTCTCGTGGTTCCTTTGTCAAAGCGACCGCTCCTTCGTTATCGCAGAAAAGTTCCACCGGCTCCTGAATGCTCGGGACAACTCCAAGATCCCCGAAGAAGTTCTTCAGCTAAGCCGCTTCTTTAGACACTTCACTCGCTGCAATGTACTCTGATTCGCACGTTGAATCAGCCACCGTTTCTTGCTTGGAACTTTTCCAAGTGACCGCTCCACCGTTCAAAAGAAATACCCAGCCCGACTGGGACCGACCACTGTCCCTATCTGTCTGGAAGCTGGCATCTGTATATCCACTCACTTTCAAGTCATCATTGCCACCAAGGACTAATACCATATTCTTTGTCCTTCACAGATACTTGAGTATGTTCTTAACCGTAATCCAATGTGCCTTTCTAGGATTACCCTGGTACCGACTAACCATGCTCAGTGCAAAGGATACGTCGGGACGAGTACATGTCATAACATACATGATCGACCCTACTGACGAAGCATAAGATACCCGACTCATCTCAACTATTTCCTCATCGGTACTCGGACTTTGAGTCTTACTCAATTTAGCATTACTTTGGATTGGTAGCTCTCCCTTCTTGGAATTTTCCATGTTAAACCTTTTTAACACCTTTTCCAAATATGTACACTGGCTCAGACCTATTAATTTTCTTTTTCTATCTCTAAGTATTCTTATCCCGAGAATATAAGCAGCTTCTCCTAGGTCTTTCATGGCGAAACACTTCCCGAGCCAAGACTTGACATCTTGCAAGGTCGGAATGTCGTTTCCCATGAGTAGTATGTCATCAACATACATCACCAGAAAAGTGACTATACTCCCACTAGCCTTGACATATACACAGGACTCATCTTCACTCCTAGAGAAGCCAAACTCTTTGACTTTCTCATGGAAGTAGAGATTCCAGCTGCGAGATGCTTGCTTCAACCCGTAGATTGATCTTTCAATCTTACATACTTTATCAGGATGCTTTGTGTCTACAAAACCCTCTAGCTGATTCATATAAACATCCTCAGTCAGTTTCCCGTTAAGGAAGGCAGTTTTGACATCCATCTGCCAGATTTCATAATCATGAAATGCAGCTATGGCAAGCATTATCCTGATTGACTTAATCTTGGCTACTGGTGAGAAGGTTTCATCATAGTCAACCCCCGGGGTTTGAGTGAAATCCTTCGCAACCAGCCGAGCTTTATAAGTATGTACTTTAGCATCCATGTCGGTCTTCTTCTTGAAGATCCATTTGCACCCGACTGTCTTTCGACCCGACACATTGTCAACCAAGTTCCAAACTTGATTGTCATACATGGACTTAATCTCGCTGTCCATTGCCTCTTTCCAGTTGGCAGACTCGGGGCCTGCCACTGCTTCGCGGTAGTTAGCTGGCTCATCCAAATTAGTCAATGTACGATCACTGACCAACGTGTCACCGTCCGAAGTAATATGGAAACCATAAAACTCGGGCGGCATGCTAACTCTACTCGAACGTCTAAGGGGCAATGAGATGTCGGTGGGTACAACAGGAACCTCTTTCTCATGTTGGTTGCTAGTGTCTTCTAAGGTTGTTTCATCGGGCGTCTCCCGAATTTCTACGAGATCGATTGTACTCCCACTGTCCTCTTTGGAAATGAGTTCTCTCTCTCGAAAGAACCCCCGTCTTGCTACAAAGACCACGTCCTCGCTTGGTCTGTAGAACAAGTATCCAAATGACTGTTTCGGGTATCCGATGAAGAAACACTTCTCACTTCTTTCCGCGAGCTTGTCATGAGTCTCCCGTCTTACGAAAGGCTCACACCCTAGACTTTGATGTGTGCCAACGAGGGAACTTTCCCCGTCCACATCTCGTGCGGTGTTTTTGCAACCTTCTTGGTTGGGACAAGATTTAGGATGTGGGCGCAGTCTCTAAGGCATACCCCCAGAAATGGATTGGAAGTGAAGCTCGACTCATCATGGAACGAACCATGTCCAACAAGGTTCGGTTTCTCCTTTCAGCAACACCGTTCAACTAAGGTGTTCTTGGAGGCGACAACTGTGAAACAATTCCACATTCCTTGAGATAATCGAGAAACTCGATACTAAGATACTCACCGCCTCTGTCGGATCTAAGCATCTTTATCTTTCTGCCCAATTGATTTTCTGCTTCATTTTTGAACTCTTTGAACTTTTCAAAGGTATCTGACTTATTCTTGAAGGGTTTTCTAGCAAACAATGAACACAAAAACTCTTATGGTTCACATGCAACCCTAGAAAGATCTATGTTTTCTTCTATGAAGATAATAAACTAAAACCTAAAGGCCAACAATAATTTCTAAGGTTTAAATCAGAAGAACCAACCTTTGAATCTTGTTCTTGAAGCTAGCAGCAAAAGTATCCTGCCTCAGATGCAAGTCATACCCACAGGAATGGAGAAGACAGTCCAGCAGAGTAATCTTGGTTGAAGTTGGCGTGAATAATGGGGAGCCAGAGGGTTCCTTTTATAGCCTCCTAGGGTTACACCTGAAACCCTAAGGAGCCTCCAAGTGGGCAAGCCTGTTGACCACTTGGACCAGATCCCTAAACCCTAATTAGGGTTTTCGCCAACCCTAGAGAAGCCTCCAAGGGTGGCGCCACTTTTGGCCCCTGGACTTCTCTTTGCCAGTTATTCAACTATTGAATAAATACAAACTAGTCCTCACACATTTAATTAATTAATTTAATCACTGAATTAAATCCAATTAATTCTAGATTAAATCTCAATTAATTATTATAGTTTCTAATTAATATATTAACACTTAAATATATTAATAAACCATTTAATTAATTCTATTGATTTATTACACAATTAATAAATCAACCTTTTACTCTACTGAACTCTATCCTGACCTCCAGCTATGAGGGCAACCCAAATGGACTTTGCTTCAATTAACAAGATAAATATAAATATAAAGTCATGGCTTAGACACCTAATCCAACAGTCTCCCACTTGGATAAGTCTATGACTTTAATTTATCTTCTGATTAATAAACAACCTGCAGCTTCCTAGAAACTGCTGCCGAACTCTGACCTAGTCAGTTCCGTCCAAAGATAAGTGATCATATGATCCTTCGTCCAACAAGATATTTTCAGACACGAGACATGGATTGAGATCAATCTCTGTCCGATACTCTGTTTCCCGATTTCCGATTCTGCTTATGACTTTCGGACTTCTAATTGAACACATCAATTTAGTCCAGGCTGGCCAGCACTTAAGTCAACTTCAAAATCATCGAGCGGCCTACAGATATCTGTTTCCCATCAGGGTCAAGGAAGGAATAAGCTTTGACTCATATGGTTGTGTCTTTTACTTATCAAATCGTGCACAACAATACGTTTTATAACATCGAGTTACCGATGCGTTTCGCATCATCAATGCACAACCGACTCGTAAATTTCAACTCATATGTCTCCGCTTTAAGATCATACGATATTATCGTCTCAACATTGCTCATGATGTAATCCATGAAGCAATCTGTTGAGCGCGGGTTTATCCAATACTCAAATCTCTATTTCTAAGTACTCATGAATGTTGTAGCAGTCTTACTGCAATGTCTAACTCCTTAGAAAATCTACAAACCAATTCATGACAGTCTTTGTTCATACTTACTCCCGAAAAGTATGAGTGACTGTGGACTTTTGAATAATCAAATTTTTTGGGAAGTGAAACATGCAAAATTGAAACTTTAAAATCTGACTGATGGCTACTCTTGCCTAATTACCAAGTCTCCACGAGGTAATCACCAGGTCGGATTTTTCATAAACTATTATCGGTTTCTAGATTCCTTTTAAACTATTTAATTCGTGTTATGTATCTATGCCTACTTGACCTTTTACTCTTTCTATGTATTCAAATGTCATACACTTTATTCGATCGGATATCTTTCCGATGATATTTCAATTTTGGTCATACCGTCATTCTCACTAACAACTCCATTCTATGTACTGTGACTTTCCATGGTTCTCGGGATCTTTAGTCCACATGACCGCACCCTAAGACTATTTCGAGGTGTTACGATGTGCCGGTGAGCCACACGCGTTCCATCGGAATGCCAACGAAATTCTTTAACCATTAAGTCCTTATTTGAAAAACTCTTTTCAAATTGTTATCAACATTCTCCCCTAATCATTTTCCAATGATTTCTCATGTATGTACAAAATCCATTAAGTATTCCCAGCCAGGTCATATCCTGAATCTGACTCAGTATGCTCTAAGCATTAAGTCATCAAGACATGTTCATGACACTTCTGATCGATCCAAGAAACTTGTTGGATTTGATCTAGTCCTATTCCAAACCCTTTTGGAATCTTAGGATTACTTATAATCCTTGTGTCATGATTTTCAATAACTATTTCCTTTCGGAGACTCTTTTCCATGCATCTTGAATCTTATCAAGGTCATGCTTACTATGGCCAGGTCTATACTGATGACAACATCTATCTGATAGATGTCTATGGATTATGTGAGTATGCTGCACCTTCTTTGTATGCCAAATCATTACAATTTGCAATGATAGAAAACTATTTCCTAGGCAATGCATCTTGAGTCTCATCAAGATCATTTTGGCAGAGTTTTGATCTATCTCATAGACGTTTATAACCACCCGAGCATGCCGTATCTTTATTAAGTCTTTCATAGCTATCCATCTCTTAACACCAAGTCATTACACTTTGTAATGAAAAAAGACGTTTCCTAGAAACATTATGTAACACACATATGGAGATAGATAACAGCAATACTCCCACTGGCTTTGACACGGTTATGGACTATTCACAAAACCCAGAGCTTATGGCACATTTTGAGAATCCAAACCTTTCTGACATCTTAATGGATATCTTTCAGCCCTTTCTCAAAATCCAATCCTTTGGCATATTTTTGAGAATCTGAATATCCTTTCTTGCGAGATGCCCATGGGGTAACCTCGGGCCCACGTACCTTTATACTGGCATATTCTTTGTAAGTTCCTATTAGTGTGCCGGTGATCCACACGCGCTCCACTAACGACTTACAATATGCAGTATCCTTTCGGATTTCATCTTCTATTGAGAGCGCTTCTCTCGAAGTCAATTACTTGACTCTGAGTATCGTCTCACTCAACTAGATGTTCTGAAGGTACGTTTCTGTCCATGTTGGTTTCTTTTGATGATTACTCCCACTGGTTTTTAAGACCAGTTGTAAAATCAATCAAACTGTCACATAGACTGTATCTCGTCCTAAGGTTCTCTTAATTGGCAGCAACCGGGCTCACCAATGCTTCCAAGTAGTCGGATTGAAAATCCGTACCAACTATAGTGTTTTACCACTATTCGGTATGTCACCCTGATCATAACTACTTATGATGGTGATCAAAACTACTGGTCAAGAGAAGATTTTGTTAGTACAAAAAACAAATATCTGATTTCTGCTTCAAGCCTAGTGATGACTAAAAGGTTCTTTCACTTGGCTAATCCTAAACTCATTCAGGACTGTCCCAACTCCCACTGTCTCCTTAGAATATGAGTTCTTTCTAAAAGAGCTCTTTCTTTTCCAGGTACAGCGGGATAGCCAGTGAAATGACATTTCTGATTAGGTTCAGGCCAGTCATGAGGTTCGGACGAACACTACAAGACCCTGGACCTTTAATGTACAAGTAGGACACTCCCAGCTTTACATTTCAGACAGTGTCTGCAAAACCTACTTAGTCGAAGGATGTGGTTGGAATATGGTCTGACTGGTTTAGTATTCTATGTATCGGAAACTAATTGGCAATGTATCTCATACATTGAGGATCGAACTGTTTCGACCAATGCTCCATCATCTTCCCTAAGACACATTATAACTATTAATGTTCTTGGAAGAGAAATAAATTGTGAAACATTTTCCCAGTTTATGTTGTCACTCAGGTTCTGTGGGTATTGTACTTCCTTTGAAGTCCTTGAACTGTTCAAAGATTCAATCCAATCGCTTATTCTGATAAGCAAGGTCATATTCGTCATACCGACTGACAAATATTGTGAAGTACAAACAATTGTGTTCTAGTCGGAGATTCGAGCAATACACAGCAACTGATGTGTTCGTTGCTTCTAATCTCAATCTATTTTACATCTCTATGTAAACTTATGACTTTGTTAATTCTGTTCAACACTTGCAATCTTCAGTTGACTCTAAGTCAACTGATTCCAAAATCCTATCCTTTGGATCTTTGGGTGATTCATTTCTTGCCACATGTGCTTTATAAGGAACTTAATCATCATCTGACTCTAAGTCAAATGATTCCAAAGTCCTGTCCAACTGGATCTTTGGTTGATTTATTTCTTAACACATTAAGAATTCAATTCATCATGTGACTCTAAGTCAAATGATTCCAAAGTCCTGTCCAACTGGACCTTTACTTGAATTGATTCTTATAATATTCACTTTAACAATCATAAGGAGCACAATTCCTAAAATCCAAACACTTTGGATGTATCAATATTCAAGTTATTACTAATCATGCATTCAACACAATCATACAACATTTCAAGGATATTTCAAACAACATGTGTTAAAAGAAAATTGACAATTTTATTAAAACAAAAATCCTTGCACAATGTACTATATGATAGACAGTGTCATACGCATCTAAAAGCAAATTACAATATTTCAATATCTAACTAAACTTCAAAACGCATGAGCCGGAAATCCAATCCAAATGTGCTCCTATGCGCCAATGTCCCGTACCTTACTCATTCCCTGCATACAAACCAAAATGTGACTATCACATTATGCATCAAGGAATTATGGAACAGGAGTTTTGAGGTTTTTAGATACACCTGAGCTTTCAAAAGTTTTTGACTTTGGAGCGTCTTTCAATCTTTCCGTGATTGTATCCGATTCTGTGGATTCCCAGCTTAAGACATATCCAGACGATCTGGATCGTTTCTTGCTGCGTCTTTCCACTGGACTTAATCCAAAAGTAGCTGAACCAATGGAGCTATGCCTGTCCAAGAGTGACTCGTATAAAGTCAACAGTGGACGCATTTCTATTAAGGTCTTTTTCTGGTCTTCCTTTCTGTACGTCTGAATGAACAGATCGTACTTACTAGTCAGTGAAGCGAGTAGAGTGTTAACACTCGACTCCTGACTCATGGAATAACCAAGTTTGTACAATTCGCCTATGTACGCTTCTATCTGAAGAACATGCGAATCGATGCTACTTCCTTCTTTTAACTTACACTCTGCAAGTCTTTTGAAGATCCTAGCTCGTTCCTCTTCGACCGGTTTTCAGAACATTTCCTCAACCAATTGCATTAACTCATATGGCCCTAAGGATTCAAAATCCTTGCGGAACTCGGGGTCAATGGTCAATAGCATGAGGTCACGAATCGTTTCGGATTCATCAGCTAATAAGTCATGCTTATCATAAAGGCTCTTTATGATGACTTGTTTCGGTGGAACCGGGATCGGATACTCGGTGAGATGAAGCTTGCCCGTAATGCCGAGAGCCAGTCTCCAATTGCGAAGCCATTCCTTACAGTTAAGGCCAGTCAGCCTTTCCATATTAAGCAGGTGCTTTCTGATACTCTCAGAAATGGGTGAAGGAGGAGAGGGAGGAGAATAGACACTTGATTCAGACATCTACAATAAACAGAATTTATTAGTTTCATTTATCCTTTTAAATAATTACCCAATATATTATTTATTAAGGCTAGGACCCAAAATACCCCAACTATGGTGTGAAGAGGGATGCCGTAATCACAACATAATGGTCATTAAGGTAGATAATGCACTTATCAATTTCATCTTATGAAATCCTAGATCTGTTGAGACACATTGAACTGTTCAATGGCATGTTTAGTCTCGGATGTGCCCCACTGTTTGTGACTGGGATGCCGAGGATCACAAACCGGGTGTGAATAACCATGCAAATTAGCTTGGTACTCTCGAAGTCGATTGCCATCTCTAATTAACGTGCCGGTTAACCACACACACTCCGTTAATAATGACAAAATCGAGAAACCCATTGCAACTCTTTGTGGACCCCAGTTGGTGTGCCGGTAAACCACACACGCTCCACCAACGTTCCACAAAGTGCAATGTGCAATTCCATGGATTAGCACCAATTCACATTTTTATCCTAAAGTAACTAGATTGGGTTTTGTTTGAGGTTCTAGTACTTTCAATTATAGCATTATACTTTTAAGAGGCTTAGCGGTTCTATCAAACCCGTTCGGCTAACGACACTCGACTGACCAGGAGAGCGGTGGGTAAGAGTAGATACCCATTAGACTAACATTTTATAGTCAGTCGCCTTATACCCTCTTTATAGGACAGTTTTGTGAATGAGGCCTACTAGCGGTAAGACTAACCAATTTTCTTATATATAAATAATTAACTTTTAATCATAAATATATAAGATATATTTTAATCTTATTAAAATATTTTAGAATTAATTTAATCATAATTTTCGCAAATTTTTAAACAATTTTTTTTGAAAATTTAAATTAATTCCTTAAGCTGATTTAATTGGTCTTTTAATTAACAATTAATTAAATTAATTAAATCTAAGATAGATATTATAAATTAATCAAATTAATTGCCTATTATTAATCCCTAGATTTCGAAATTTACGTGCCAAGAATAAGGGGTTCCAGTTATTTAATTATCTAATAATTACCAAAACAACAACCAACTATTTAAGGCAGCAAATCAAGCAAATCAAGGGAAATAAAAGGGGGTGGCGGCTAGGGTTAGGAAACCCTAGCCTAGGCCACGAAATTGAGGCTATTCCAAGAGGTTTTTTTTCACAAAAACACTCAAGGCAAACATAGATTAAGCAGTTTATATCAATTCATAAGAAAACAGCCTATGCTCTGATACCATTGAAGGGTTTTCTAGCAAACAATGAACACAAAACTCTTATGGTTCACATGCAACCCTAGAAAGATCTATGTTTTCTTCTGTTGAAAAATACGATGATCGATCTCCACGAATAAGGGTTTTTAAGCCGGTTACTGTGTGACAGATATGTATTTTGTCTATAATATGCGGAAATAAAATAGAGTTGCGGAATAGTAAATCTAAACTAGACAGTATTTAAATGGACAGAAAGCGGTAAATAAAGTAAAAGTTAGAAGTTAAATGTTAGGTGTAATAAACGCCATTATCAACGATAACGTGTTTTTACAATAAATAAAAGGTTAGAAGTTAGAAGTTAGAAATTAGATGTCAGATGTAATAAACGCCATTATCAACGATAACGTGTTTTTACAATAAATAAAAAGTTAGAAGTTAGAAGTTAGAAATTAGATGTCTCGGTTAAATACAGTCCACATGTGTTTTCGTTGTCACGGTTCAATTTTTATGTCTCGGGTGTTTGGTACAGTTGATTTATAACAGTTTTAATAAATCAGTAATAACACGGATAATTTCAAAAGAACTTATCGATAGCCGATGAATATGACGATTTTCTTTGAAGCTTCGATTCTTGTTCTTTGCTCGGGTTTTCTTGATGTGTCGATTTCTTGTTCTTTTAGATAGGATGAGGCTTTGGTGATATTTGATATTGGGTAAAGGTTGTTTGGAGGTTTGAAGTTTGGTGTCGGGTAGAGGTTGTTTAGAGGTTTGAAGTTTTGGTGTCGGAAAGATATCTTGTTTCTTGCGGTTGTGCGGTTTGATTCTTGTTGCCAAATGCAGAGATTTGAGAGTCTTGAGGTTTCTGGTCGTGGGTTTCTTGGAGAGTATATGAGTGTATAATTCTTGGTTGATAGGGTGTAACAAAATAGCAAGAGAAAGGCTCAATTTATAGTTGCTGTTGAACAGGGCTCGCGTCGCGACCATATGGTCCGTCGCGTCGCGAAGGTCCATAGCTGGTGGTCGGTGCGCTTTTTGTCGGGTCAGTGCGTCTTCGCTGGTATGTCGAGCTTTTCGTCGCGTTTACTTTTGGTCGCGTTTGCTTTTGGTCGCGTCGCGAAGGATAGTGCGCTGGGTTGGTAGTCTCGCGATTAGAAAGTTGGTGGTGTCACGTTGGAACTCTTCGCGTTCAAGCTCTTCGCGTCGCGACCAGCTCCTTCGTCGCGTCGCGAGCGCTGTAGAGTTTTTGGTCTTCTGTCTTTGTTTCTTCTTCACGTCACGATCACGCCTTCTGTCTCGCGTTGAAGGCTTCGCGTCGCGACCATGATGGTCGTCGCGTCGCGAGTGCTGTAGCACAGTGACGTTTTTGTATTTTGCTCTTTGGTTTGTAGCGTTACTTCCTCAGGTTTGGATGTTTTCTCAAAGTTTCTCGGGTCTTGATTTATTCTTGTTTTTGATCTTGAATTCATGCAACCTGAAATACTGATAATATTTGTTAAAAAACATTTCGACTTATTTCAGTGATGGTCACATAAAAACATAAAAACATTATTCAACAATTTCCCCCTATGTGATCATTAATGAAATGAGGAGAAAAATGTTTGATTGAAAATTCTTGAAGTTTGGATAAAACATTTATAAAACCATATCACTTGTTTTGAAAAAGTGTGACTAGATTTTACTTATGTTTTGAAAAATGTTTGTTAAGAATATTTGTTTCTGAATCAAAGTCTCGAGTTCGATTTATCAAAAGGTTTTTGTATATGTACTTTCATAATATTCCTTAAGATTTTATAACATTTATAAAGACGACAAGTGATCTTAATAGGTCGATTCAGATGAACTTCTCATAGGTATATCTCACACTTGACTGAGGTGTTTGTTTGTTCTGGGTGCAGAACGGGTGTATAATCACTAAAGATGAGTGATATCTCTCAGTTTGAAGGTGTTGACTTATGCTTAATGTGGATTTATACCTATATACTTTAGTCACTTGGTCTTCATATTAGATAATCAATCACATAAGACTGGTTTCGGCATTACTCTGAGGGTTTCTTCATTCATGCCATTGATGTTCACTCTCTCTCCGTCGGGAAATACATGTAGAGGGGTTTAGAAATATTCATAGTGCAGTTTGCAACTAAGAATATTCAATTATGAAGGCTACAGTATCCCGGTAAATCTTTGGTTTTAACAGCTATATTTGATAAAGCATTTGAGAATCTGTTTGTTTGGAAAATTTTGAGAGATGTCTGTCTTGATTGATTGTTGTTGTAAATCTTCCTTTTCTTTGGTGAAGTGTTCACCTTTGTCTTTATCTTTTCTTGATTTTCGCGAATACCTTTTGTATAAAAGATATCTGATGTGGTTACCAGTTGTGATTTGTTGACATCATTTGTTGGATATGACTTTGCGTTTCTTCGATTGTCAGATTCGTTATGCCAGATGATGAAGCTTTTCTTTGAAGTGGTTTGATTGAGGATAGGGATAGGTGATATAATAGACAGTTTGTCTAATATATAAGAAAATGAAAGTATCGTCCCTGGTCATTTTGATATCTAAGCAAAAATGAGACTAGCATCACGGTATAAGAGTATAAATCCTATAAGTCATAATGAAAACACCTTTGCTCACAGAAATAAATTCCACTTAGCATATAAAGACGAGGCACAATTTCTCACATGGGTTATGTTTTCATCTGAATCTCCTGATCTTTTGTCCCTTAATTGATAAAATCGTTATATTTGAAATAAATTCAAAGGGAATAGGAGAATGTACATAACGAAAATTTTGAGATTTGAACTTTCACTTTAATTTAAGAATCAATATGACTGAGAACATTCATCGAGCATAAGTATCTGAAAATTTAGTCAAGAAGATGTTAATCACATGGTTTTATAAGGACATTAAAAGATAAAACTTTATCCTAATTTTTTTGTGATTTTTGATTATGTGGATGTTTTTGGAAAATTTTGGTTATTTGAATGTTTTTGGAAAATTTTGGTTATTTGACTGAAAGTAAACACTCTTTTGTACAAACAAAATGTAAGAGATTAGGGATGGATGTTATCTGGATTCAACATTCCTAGACGGCCTAGGAAGTATTGAAACTTGGTTTCGTCTAAAGCCTTAGTAAAGACATCGGCAATTTGATCTTCGGTGTTTATGAAGTGCAATTCGATATGACCTTTTTGTATGTTGTCTTTGAGGAAATGATATCGAATGTCGATGTGCTTTGTCATGGAATGGTGCACGGGATTGTGAGAAATGGCTATTGCGCTGGTTGAGTCACAAAATATTGGAATTTGTGAGACTTTGTAGCCATAGTCACGTAATTGAGTTTGCATCCACATGACTTGTGAACAGCAGCTTGCGGCAGCTACATATTCAGCTTCTGCGGTTGAAGTGGACACGCATGATTGTTTCTTTGAGGTCCAACTTACGAGTCTGCCTCCTAGAAATTGACAAGAACCAGATGTGCTTTTCCTGTCTAGTCTGCATCCTCCATAGTCGGAGTCGGTGAAGGCGTTAAGCTGAAAATCAGAGTTAGCTGGATACCAAAGGCCAAGAGATGGAGTTCCTTTAAGATATTTAAAAATTCTTTTTACAGCTATGGCATGAGATTCCATAGGATTGGCTTGGTATCTGGCACAGACACATGTAGAAAACATGATGTCGGGTCTGCTGGCTGTGAGGTATAGGAGTGATCCTATCATTCCTCGATATTTCTTTTGATCGACAGGCTTGCCATTTAAGTCTGCATCTAATTTGTAACCAAGGGCCATTGGGGTTTTTGCTGTATTTGATTTGTCAAGAGAAAAACGAGTTAGAAGATTTTTAACATAATTTTCTTGATTGATGAAAATTCCATCTGATGATTGTTTGACTTGTAGTCCAAGAAAAGTAGTCATTTCTCCTATCATGCTCATCTCAAATTTGCTCTTCATCAAATCTGCAAACTTGATACTCAAGGATTCATCAGTAGAACCGAAAATAATGTCATCGACATATATTTGAACGATTAACAGATGCTTATTAAAAATTTTACGAAAGAGAGTTTGATCAATTGAACCTCTTTTGAATCCTGATTCTTCTAGAAATGTTGACAATGTTGAATACCAGGCTCGAGGTGCTTGTTTTAAGCCATAAACTGCTTTTTGTAACTTAAAACTGTGATTTGGGAACTGTGGATCTTCAAAACCTGGAGGTTGTTGAATATACACATCACGATCAATCTCTCCATGTAAAAATGCACATTTTACATCCATTTGGTAAACTTTGAAGTTCTTGTGTGCTGCATAAGCTAGAAAGATACGAATGGCTTCGAGTCTAGCAACTGGAGCATAAGTTTCATCGTAATCGATTCCTTCTTGTTGAGAATAGCCCTTGACGACAAGTCTTGCTTTGTTTCGACAGACTATGCCTTGATCATCAGTTTTGTTTCTGAAAACCCATCTTGAACCTACTATAGTAACATCGGGAGGAGTAGGAACAAGATCCCATACTTGATTTCTTTCGAATTCAGCTAGTTCTTCTTGCATGGCTTTGACCCAGTCTGGATCTTTGAGAGCTGAATGGATGGTTTTGGGTTCTGTCATGGATAAGAATGCTCCGTATAAACATTCGTTTGAGGTAGCGGCTCTTGTTTGAATACCAGAATTGGGGTCTCCTATAATTTGTTCTGCAGGATGATTTCTGGTCCATTTGTTTAGACGAGTTTTTTCAGGTATTTCGATTTGTGTTTCTATGTCCCATTGTTCTTCTTGGTCAGGTGATTCTGTTGGGAATAGATTTTGGTTGTTGTCAGATATGTCCTTTTGGATTATAGGGTGAGAATGAGATAAAGAAGGTTCCCCCATAGATGATGCACTGGGATCATTTTGGACTGGTGGATTGGGAGTGTTCAAAGAGGAATTTAGTGTTGGTAATTCCCCCTCAACTTGATCTGCATTTTCTTGGTTTGATTGTGAAGTTTCTGCATCGGAGGTTCCTGTAGGAATTGTAGAAGATGTTAGAAATTCAGAACTATAAGCGGTTTTGGGTTGTTTAAAAAGTAAATCAAGATCAATTTCTATGTCCATGTCAGGAGATGGTGTTTGTGGAATTGGATTTTGAAAAATAGTATCTATCATTTGTGAACCAAAATGTTCACGATCCAATTTTCTGACATAAAATTCATCGAAGTGGACATCGGTACTTTCTTCAATTACTCTTGTACGTTTGTTCAGTACTCGATAAGCAGCTGAGGTAAAAGAGTAACCAAGGAAAATTCCTTCGTCTGATCTTGATTCAAATTTTGAAAGGTGATCTTTGTTATTCTTTATGAAGCATCGACAACCAAAAATATGAAAGAATTTGATGTTTGGTTTTCGGTTGTTAATGACTTCATATGGTGTTTTATGAAGTTGTTTGTGGATTAAAGAACGATTTTGAGTATAGCAAGCTGTGGCTATTGCTTCTGCCCAGAAGTATTGTGGCAGATCAGCAAAGATGAGCATTGATCTTGCAGCTTCGCACAGAGTTCGGTTCTTTCTTTCAACAACGCCGTTTTGTTGAGGAGTGTAAGGGGCTGAGAAGTTGTGTTCGATGCCTTTGTTTTTGAGAAATGAGTCTAGAGTTATGTTTTTGAACTCTAAACCATTATCACTTCGGATTCTTCGAACTGGTCGTTTGAGCTTTAATTCAATCTGTTTGATGAAGTTGATTATTTCTTCAGGTGCTTCTGACTTTAGCCTTAAAAAGAAAACCCAAGTAAAGCGTGAGTAATCATCAATAATAACAAGGATGTATTTCTTCCCTTTTATGCTTTGGGTTTTTGCAGGGCCGCAAAGATCAATGTGCAATAGTTCTAGTGGTTCGGATACACTAGATTCAGAAATGCTTTTATGAGAGGATTTGGACAGTTTTTCCTCCTTCACAAGCTGCACAAAGAGTTTCATTATCAAGTTTCAGAAGCGGCAGTCCGCGAACAAGATCATTTGCGATCAACTTGTTGATGTAGCCGAAATTGAGATGGGAAAGACGACGATGCCACAACCAGCTAATATCAGCAGAAGCTTTGGACAAGAGACAGATGTCTGGTTTTCCATAGATAAGGTCCATATCTAGTGGATACATGTTGCCTAGACGATCAGAATTGACTAGAATGGCTTTGGTCTTGGCATCCTTGATTATGCTTCGCTGTTTGGTGAAAAGAACTTCATGATTGTTGTCACAAAGTTGTGATACGCTGATTAGGTTGTGTTTCAGGCCGTCAACGTAGGCTACTTTCTTGATGGTGAAGTGACCATTTGTTATGTTTCCATAACCTTTGATTCTTGCAGTCATGTTATTTCCAAAGGTCACATCTTGTTTGGATTCTGTGGGTTTGAAGTCTCGTAGAAAGCTCTGGTTTCCTGTCATATGCTTGGAGCAACCACTATCGATATACCATGTGCCATCCTTGGGCTCTCCAGCACATAATGCCTGCAATTAGACAGAAATTTTAGGTACCCAAACCAAGGTGGGTCCTGATTTGTTAATGGTTTTTGATAACTTGGAATCATTGTAATATTTGTTGATTGGACGGAACGGTTGAGGCTTAAGTTGATTTATTAGGTTTTCCCAAAGTGAGATTTGTTTTTGAAAACCTGTCATTTGAAATGATTTCTGATTTTGTGAAAAGTATCCAATATGTGAAGATCTGTTTGATAACCTTTCTCTGTATCTGGGATCTGAATGGTTTTGGAAAACACTTTGATGATGGAATGGAATTTGGTGAAATGATGGTTTCTGAAAGTTCCTTGAGAGATTAAAGTTTATCTCTTGAAAGCGATTTTGAATTGGTTTTTGAAACGGTTTTTGTTTTGGATTAAAGGTTTGTTTTTGTGGCACAGCGCTTGGTTTCAAAGGTTTTTCTTTGAAAACAATGGGCCTGCTATGTTCTTTTGGTTTAAAGACAGCTTGAATGGGTTGTTTATTTGTCTGTTGTTTCTTTGAATACTTTTGTCCCAGATTGTTCTTTCCAATAAAGGTTGAGTTTAAAGAGGGAAAGACAGTTAGAATAGAAGTACTACCAGTTTGATGATCAGAATTTTCTCCATTTAAGAAATTTTCAAGTTTGATTGTGCCATCATTCCTTGTTAGTTTAGTAGATCTCAATTGATGAGTTACTGAACTAGCAGAGTCTGATTCAGATTTTACAACTCTTTTGAATGATTTGTTGAAAAAGGTATCATCTGGGCTGCAGTTGATAACTGTTTCATCATCTGAATCGTCCTCATTAGCAGATGAGAAAAAATCTGGTTGTGGTGATTTAGAGTTTTCACTAATTGTCCCTTTTTTCTTTTCAGTTTCTTCATTTTCAAAAGATTCTCTTCCAATTCCTGGTTTATAATTCGTATCAATTTTGCCAGTTCATAAGTTATTTGCTTTAGTGAAAACATCATCACTCAATTTTCTGGCAATATTGATAGAATCCAGTTTTCCTTGAAATCTTTGATTTTCGGATTCAAGAAATTTAATTTGCTTTGAAGAATCATCTAGTTTTAGATTTAAACTAGTGTTTTTGTCAGTTAAATCTTGAGCTTTTTGTTTTAACTGAAGGACTTCCTTTTCTAAGGTATCTTTTATTTCAGATGAAATAACAGATTGATTTTTTATTTCTAAGTTCTTTTTTTGTTTTAGAGCTTCATTTAATTGTTCTAGGATGTGATTATTTTCTTCAGATTTTCGTTCAATGTCTCTTTCAAGTTTGTCTCTAGTCCTTGTGGATTCTCCAAATCTGAGTTGCAAGGTTTGTAATTCAGATTTGTAGATATCAGATTTGACTATTGTGTCATGATATAGTCTGAGATCAGCTTTTAGACTGTTCTCAATCTTAGTCATGTGGGACTCAAATGGTGTTCTTGAAAGACCGAGATCTGAGATCATAGACCATACCTGATCGATGACATATGGAGCTCTTGTGGTTGGTTCATTGTCTGCCATGAAGCAGAAGTTTGACTGAGCTGGTTCATTATCTGTTTCATCATCAGAAGTTGGCCAGTGTTCCACGCTAGGTTCGTAGAATGCCATCAAAGCTTTTTGCTTTGCTTTCTTTTCTTGTTTCTTCAGTTCTTCGGCTTTTTGAGCGTAGTAAGCTGAGTCTTTGACCTTGATTTTGGCTCGACAATCTCGGGCATAATGATTTAGTCCTTTGCATTTGTGACAAATGATTACGTCATCATCATCATTATCGTTATTGTCAGCCTTTTGGCTCTTAACGGGAGGTCTTTCGGATGTTTGAGTTTGTTTCTGTTGAGATGGTTTTGAATGATTTTGCTGAAATCCAGAATTTTGGTTATTTTGAAAACTATTGTTTTGATTGTAAGAGTTGTTATTATTTTGAAAACCACGATTCTGAAAGTTTTGTCCAAAAGTGGATCTTTGTTGAAAGTTTGGTCTATGATGTGGCAAAAATCTTTCGAGATTAGTGTTTGCTACCAAAGCACACAATTGATGGTAGTCAGCTTCATTATTTGGATCGGACAAGTCACAAGGATTACTTAAGAAAGCTTGGTTTTGGTTTAAATCAATTTGACTTTGATCCGGAAAATGTGTTTGGTTTTGAGAGGATGTTGACAACAAAGCAAGTGGTCCTCCAAAAGAAGTAGACGTTGGTGGGTCAATCGATGATTCATACGATTGTAATTCTCCGTACAGATTGTACAAAGATTCAGTATGAATTGCCGGATTTCCCTGAATGATGAGTTTGACCATTTTCCAGCTTTCATAAAGGTTGTTTAAAAATTTGAGGTTTATTTCATGCTGTGACTTTTTGATGCCTAAATTATTCATTTTGATGGTAATGAGATTGAATCTGTCATGAGCATCATGGATGGTCTCATGTGAAAACATTTTGAAGTTGTCAAATTCGTTTAAAACAGATGTTTTCTTGTTTCCAATGATTCTCTCATTTCCTTCAAAACGATTTTTCAAAGTTTGCCAAATTTGGTTTGCGGTTAAAAGAATTATATCATTCATTTGGCTTAGAATACTGTGGGGTATTCCAGACACAAGTTCCTTTTTGGCTTGAAGTTCGAGTTTCTTCCTTTCATTCAGTATATCCAAGTTACTCGTAAGAGAGGTCATGTTATCTGGTAGAGATCCGTCTACACATTTCCACACGTCTTCACTTATAGAGTTGAGATGAAGATTCATACGACCTACCCATGATTTATATTCTTCGGGAATAAGAATGGGTGCTCGAGTACCTGAACCTATACTGTTAGCAATAGATACAGAATTTATGTTTGAGTAGTTTGCGGAAGACATTTTTGTTTTTTTTTGTTTTGTTTTTTTTTTTTTTTGTTAACGAAAATGTGATGTTAAAATGAAAATTTTTAAAGGAAACTTATTGGTGGTTTATAAAAACGCTACACAAAAGTTCTCGACAAAAATTTTCAAAATAAATCACACAAGTAATTTTTAAATGTTTTTTTTTTTTTTTTGTTTTTGTTTTAGAACAAGTGATATTAATATGAAATTTTCAAAGGAAACTTATTGGTGGTTTATAAAACGCTACACAAAAGTTCTCGACAAAAATTTTCAGATTAAATCACACAAGCTCTGATACCAATTGTTGAAAAATACGATGATCGATCTCCACGAATAAGGGTTTTTAAGCCGGTTACTGTGTGACAGATATGTATTTTGTCTATAATATGCGGAAATAAAATAGAGTTGCGGAATAGTAAATCTAAACTAGACAATATTTAAATGGACAGAAAGCGGTAAATAAAGTAAAAGTTAGAAGTTAAATGTTAGGTGTAATAAACGCCATTATCAACGATAACGTGTTTTTACAATAAATAAAAGGTTAGAAGTTAGAAGTTAGAAATTAGATGTCAGATGTAATAAACGCCATTATCAACGATAACGTGTTTTTACAATAAATAAAAAGTTAGAAGTTAGAAGTTAGAAATTAGATGTCTCGGTTAAATACAGTCCACATGTGTTTTCGTTGTCACGGTTCAATTTTTATGTCTCGGGTGTTTGGTACAGTTGATTTATAACAGTTTTAATAAATCAGTAATAACACGGATAATTTCAAAAGAACTTATCGATAGCCGATGAATATGACGATTTTCTTTGAAGCTTCGATTCTTGTTCTTTGCTCGGGTTTTCTTGATGTGTCGATTTCTTGTTCTTTTAGATAGGATGAGGCTTTGGTGATATTTGATATTGGGTAAAGGTTGTTTGGAGGTTTGAAGTTTGGTGTCGGGTAGAGGTTGTTTAGAGGTTTGAAGTTTTGGTGTCGGAAAGATATCTTGTTTCTTGCAGTTGTGCGGTTTGATTCTTGTTGCCAAATGCAGAGATTTGAGAGTCTTGAGGTTTCTGGTCGTGGGTTTCTTGGAGAGTATATGAGTGTATAATTCTTGGTTGATAGGGTGTAACAAAATAGCAAGAGAAAGGCTCAATTTATAGTTGCTGTTGAACAGGGCTCGCGTCGCGACCATATGGTCCGTCGCGTCGCGAAGGTCCATAGCTGGTGGTCGGTGCGCTTTTTGTCGGGTCAGTGCGTCTTCGCTGGTATGTCGAGCTTTTCGTCGCGTTTACTTTTGGTCGCGTTTGCTTTTGGTCGCGTCGCGAAGGATAGTGCGCTGGGTTGGTAGTCTCGCGATTAGAAAGTTGGTGGTGTCACGTTGGAACTCTTCGCGTTCAAGCTCTTCGCGTCGCGACCAGCTCCTTCGTCGCGTCGCGAGCGCTGTAGAGTTTTTGGTCTTCTGTCTTTGTTTCTTCTTCACGTCACGATCACGCCTTCTGTCTCGCGTTGAAGGCTTCGCGTCGCGACCATGATGGTCGTCGCGTCGCGAGTGCTGTAGCACAGTGACGTTTTTGTATTTTGCTCTTTGGTTTGTAGCGTTACTTCCTCAGGTTTGGATGTTTTCTCAAAGTTTCTCGGGTCTTGATTTATTCTTGTTTTTGATCTTGAATTCATGCAACCTGAAATACTGATAATATTTGTTAAAAAACATTTCGACTTATTTCAGTGATGGTCACATAAAAACATAAAAACATTATTCAACATCTTCTATGAAGATAATAAACTAAAACCTAAAGGCCAACAATAATTTCTAAGGTTTAAATCAGAAGAACCAACCTTTGAATCTTGTTCTTGAAGCTAGCAGCAAAAGTATCCTGCCTCAGATGCAAGTCATACCCACAGCAATGGAGAAGACAGTCCAGCAGAGTAATCTTGGTTGAAGTTGGCGTGAATAATGGGGAGCCAGAGGGTTCCTTTTATAGCCTCCTAGGGTTACACCTGAAACCCTAAGGAGCCTCCAAGTGGGCAAGCCTGTTGACCACTTGGACCAGATCCCTAAACCCTAATTAGGGTTTTCGCCAACCCTAGAGAAGCCTCCAAGGGTGGCGCCACTTTTGGCCCCTGGACTTCTCTTTGCCAGTTATTCAACTATTGAATAAATACAAACTAGTCCTCACACTTTTAATTAATTAATTTAATCACTGAATTAAATCTAATTAATTCTAGATTAAATCTCAATTAATTATTATAGTTTCTAATTAATATATTAACACTTAAATATATTAATAAACCATTTAATTAATTCTATTGATTTATTACACAATTAATAAATCAACCTTTTACTCTACTGAACTCTATCCTGACCTCCAGCTATGAGGGCAACCCAAATGGACTTTGCTTCAATTAACAAGATAAATATAAATATAAAGTCATGGCTTAGACACCTAATCCAACAATTCTTGATTAAGTAGATATACCCATATCTACTAAAATCGTCAGTAAAGGTCACATAGAACCGCGTGCCGTCTTTTGTGGTTGTTCTGAAGGGACCACACACATCTGTGTGTATGATATCCAAAAAACCTTCACCTCTTTCAAAGGAACCTTTGAATGGTGATTTTGTCATCTTGCCAAGCAAGCAAGATTCACATACATCATCTGACCCGAGGTCGAATGATTCCAACACTCCATCCTTTTGGAGTTGGGCGATGCGTTTCTTGTTGATATGGCCAAGGCGACAGTGCCACGGACACGCCTTTTCTATACCGCTTGAAGAATCAATAGCTAAAACATTTTTACCATAATTATCAACACACACAATAGATTCATACACTCCATCACAAGGCATAGCATTAAATATAAAAACATCATTTTTTGAAAACAGAAATTGAACAATTCAATTTCTTAAATTCATAATAAAAGCCCTGTCTAAACAATGCATGAAAAGAAATTATGTTCTTTGCCATATCAGGCGAATAGCAACAATTATGTAAATCTAAACAGACTCCACTACTAAGCACTAATCTATAAACTCCGATCTTGGTAACAGGTGACATTCACCCATTGCCCATGACCAGGTTCAATCTATCGTGCTCCATCTCCCTACTTTCCTTTAGGCCCTGCAAATCAAAACAGATATGAAAACCACATCCTGTATCAAGGACCCAAGAATAGGAAGAAGGTGAGTTATTAGATATAGAATGTGTACCTGCTCGTGATAGCTTCACTTTGCCATCCTTGATGTCTTGCAGATACCTGGGGCAGCTTCTCTTCCAGTGACCCTTTTCCTTGCAGTAAAAACAGTCAGCTTCTTTGGGATTCGTGACGTGTGGAATGCCGGAAGACTTAGCTCTCGGGGCACTTTTAGATGTCCCGACATGAGTCTTTTCCCTCCAGTTTTGCTTCGGAGGGCCCTTCCGTTTCTTTCCCTTGCCAGAGCCAATAGCCAGGACAGGCGGGTTGACAGGGAGCATACCTTTTCCCTTCATCCCGTCTTCAGCAGTACGAAGCATGCGGTGTAATTCAGCTAGGGTCGCCTGATTGTTGTTCAAATGATACGCCAGTGTGAACTGGCCATAAGAACTAGGCAAGGAGTTTAGCACTATGTCAACAGCTAAATCCTCATGAACAGGCATTTCCAGTTTCCTAAGCCTCTCCACGTAACCATGCATCCTTTGCACATGAGTGCAGATGGACTCTCCATCTTTAGGTTTGCTGTTAGTGAAAGCTTTTACAACCTCACGCCTTTCGATGCGCTCTTGCTTGCGGAACTTTTCCGCGAGCTCTTTATGCATCTTGTAAGGCCAATAGTCCTCATAGATATGTTGCAGTTCAGGGTTCATGGTAGCGGTCATGATGCAGGCCACTTTGGTCGCATCATCTGAGTGTTTGATGTATGCAGCGACTTCCTCGGGAGTAGCGGTATCTGGGTCAACCTCAACTAGCTCGGTTTCCAGAACATACTCTTTGTGTTCAAACCTTAGAGCCATTTTGATGTTACAGATCCAATCATTGTAGTTAGTGCCGTCCAACGTAACTTTTGAGCACAATGACAGAATCGAGGTGACATTACCGGGATTCGAGTGGGGAACGGATTGGTCAGAAGACATCTGAATAAGAAGAAGGTAGTTTTAATTAGATATTTATTAAATAATCCTTATATTCACCCAAGAATAAATATAAGGCTAGAATCTAACAATAACAATCTACAATATCGAAGAGGGATGCCGTAATCTTTATTGTAAATTTTATAAGGTAGGCGAATGACGATTCAGCCAATTCCACCGCAGAAAAATAATCTAATTATAATGGAATTCCTAGTTTCTTTTGAGATTTATCGAACTGTTCAATAGCATGTTTTAATCTCGGGAATTCCCCGCTCGTTTGTGACTGGGATACCGAGGATCACAAAACGGGTGTGAATAACCATGCAAATTGCTCGGTACTCTCGAAGTCAATCGTCATCTCTAATTAACGTGCCGGTTAACCACACACGCTCCGTTAATAATGACAAAATCAAGAAACCCATTGCGATTCTTTGCGGACCCCAGTTGGCATGCCGGTAAACCACACACGCTCCACCAACGTTCCACAAAGTGCAATGTGCAATTTCATGCATTAGCACCAATTCACATTTTTAAACCTAAAGTAACTAGATTGAGATTTGTTTAAAGTTCTAGTACTTTCAATTATAGCATTATACTTTTAAGAGGCTTAGCGGTTCTATCAAACCCGTTCGGCTAACGACACTCGAATGACTAGGAGAGTGGTGGGTAAGAGTAGATACCCATTAGACTGCCATTTTATAGGCAGTCGCCTTATACCCTCTTTATAGGACAGTTTTGTGAATTTGGCCTACTAACGGTAAGACTAACCATTTAATCTTATATATAAATATTAACTTTTAATCATAAATATATAAGATATATTTTAATCTTATTAAAACATTTTAGAATTAATTTATTCTTAATTTTTGCAAATTTTAATCTATTTTTCGAAAATTTTAATTAATTCCTTAAATGATTTAATTAATCTTTTAATTAAACAATTTAATTAAACTAATTAAATCTAATATAGATTTCATAAATTAATCAAATTAATTTTTTCATCTAACACCCTAGTTGGTCGAAAATTGCATGCAAGGTAATTAGGGTTCCAGTTACTCAATTTAGTAAACTACCAAAAATAACAACAAACTAAACAAGGCAAGCAAATCAAAGGGGGGGGGGACCAAGGGTGGCGGCTAGGGTTAGGAAACCCTAGCCTTGAAATCGATTTTAGGCAATTCCAAGGGTTTAATTTCGAAAACCCTCATGATCAAATAAACAGTTTAAATCAATTCACAAGAAAAGAAAGCCAAAGCTCTGATAACACTGAAGGGTTATGAAGTAAACAATGAACAAAAAATTCTTATGGTTCACATGCAACCCTAGAAAGATCTATGTTTTCTTCTATGAAGATTATAAACTAAAACCTAAGGCAACCATTAATTTCTAAAGATCAAATAAGAATTAACCAACCTTTTAATCTTTTGATCTTGAAGCAAGCAGCAAAACAATCCTGCCTCAAATGCAAGTCACACCCAAAGCAATGGAGAAGAGAGTCCAACAGAGTAGTCTTAGGTCAAAATGGCACAGGAAATAAGGGTGCCAGAGGGTTCATTTTATAGCCTCTTAGGGTTACAGCTGAAACCCTAAGGAGCCTCCAAAGTGGGCAAGCCTGTTGACCACTTGGACCAGATCCCTAAACCCTAATTAGGGTTTTCGCCAACCCTAGAGGAGCCTCCAGGGTGGCGCCACTTTTTGGCCCCTGGACTTCTCTTTGCCAGTTATTCAGCTATTGAATAAATGCAAACCAGTCCCTGCACTTTTAATTAATAAATTTAATCAATAAATTAAATCCAATTAATTCTCGATTAAATCTTAATTAATTATTATAGTTTCTAATTAATATATTAACACTTAAATATATTAATAAACTATTTAATTAATTCTATTGATTTATTAAATAATTAATAAATCAACCTTCCACTCTACTAAACTCTACACTAAGCCTCCAGCTATGAGGGCAACCCAAATGGACTTTTGCTTCAATTAACAAGATAAATACAATTATAAGTCATGGCTTAGACACCTAATCCAATAAGTAGGGCATAGTAAATTTGAGATTATAAGAAAACTCAAATATACAATCCTTGATTTTGAATGGAAAATAGTTGAGAATCAAGTTGATTGTGGGGTTTTTGTGATGCGTCACATGGAAACTTTTGATGGGACAGGCGGAGGTAAATGGTCTTGTGGTTTGGTTAAAGAATCAGCTGACCAAAAACGACAATTGGAGAAGTTAAGACACAGATATGCAACTAAAATTTTGATGTTTGATGAGAACCTTTTGAAGGCGAAAGTAATGGAGGAATCTGAAGACTTTTCGAAGTTGGATAAAGAAACAGTTAAACAAATCAACAAGAATGCGAAGAAAATTAGAGTTGAAAGAGTTGATAAAGGTCATTGTTAAAATTTTGGAAAATAGAAGTTTTTGAAATGCTTGTATCTATTATGTTTAGACATTGCACTTTCCCTATCCTATTATGTTAAGACAATCTACTTTTGTACTTTTTAGTTTTCCATGGTGTTTGATACATGATCATATATTCAATCATGCTTCTATTTCTTGTATATCCTATATTTTCATGTTCTGTTTTTTCTGTTTTGACATTGTATTTACAGAATGCACATTTTTACAATCACTGTTCATGATTGAACATATGTTCATTGATGAACATATGTTCTGAACAACTGTTCATTCATGAACATATTATCATAAACCAACTTACATACTGGTTATTATTTGTCCTTTTGGTATTATTTGACGATTTACTTTACTTTTTTCCAATTTATAGACATTGTAATTTATTTTTACTTTACATTCTTTTTAGACATTGTACTTTATTTTTCATGTTGTTTTTAGACATTGTACTTACATAATGCACATTTTTGTACTTTTTAGTTTTCCATGGTGTTTGATACATGATCATATATTCAATCATGCTTCTATTTCTTGTATATCCTATATTTCCATGTTCTGTTTTTTTCTGTTTTGACATTGTATTCACAGAATGCACATTTTTACAATCATTGTTCATGAATGAACATATGTTCATGAATATGTTTTGAACAAATGTTCATTCATGAACATATGTTCATTCATGAACATATTATCATAAACTAACTTACAGAAAGCACAGTTTTGGTATCTATTTACATTTCACAATTTACTTTTTTCTATTTGTATTCTTTTTAGATATTGTACTTTTTTAGACATTGTACTTTTTTAGACATTGTACTTACTGCACTTACTGTTAATAGATGACCAAATGTTCAGAAATGAACAATTGTTCATAAATGAACAAATGAATATATTTTCATAAACAACCATAACTGCTTTTATGGTTGGTATCTATTTATTACACAAGTGAACATAACTACTAATAAAAGAACGCAATTAAAGCTTGATTAACATACTTTTTGCCTCAAATGTCAAAAGTTGAAAAAATATGATAATTGAAACAATATATCATAAAGTAATATTGACTTATTTGAATCATTTTTTTCTCATTTTCTGATCTTTAATTCTTATTTTGCAAGCTTGCTTTCTCTTTTTCTAGTCTTTCATCCTCTTTTCTTGTTGGACAATTTCTATAATCATGATGTCCATACTTGTAACAATATTGGCACTCTCTTTCTTCTTTGTTAGATTTTTCGATTGCCTTCTCTTTAGCTCCTTTAATCCTTTTTCGAGGTCCACAACCCTTTGTCCTTATATCTTTTGGATTATGTATTTTAACTACATCTGGTCTTGTCACCCCAATCCTTGTCTCCATTCGTTCACCTTTACTTTTTACTTCTTTTCTTGGTATATTTAATTCCATATTGTTGAAAAATATTTTTGTATGTGACCATCATTGAAATAAGACGAACTGTTTTTATATTATCTAACAAATATTATCAGTCTATTTCAGGTTGCGTGGATTCGAGATTAAAAACGACAAAAATAAGAAAATGATTTTTAAAGCCAAAAACAAAGAAAAATTCAAAAGAAAACTCAATTGAATCTATTTAAAATGAATTTTTGGAAATATATTTTCTAAATAATTTATTTTATTAGATTTAATTAATTTTATAAATTAAAAATGATTTTTCCTAATTTATTTGAATTTATTTCGGATTTTAAAATGCATTTAAACTAAAAAGAAAAGGAAAAGAAAGAGCCCAGCTCCGGCCCAATCTGCGCAAGCCCAACATCCGACGGCCCAAGTCCCAGGTCCAGCCCACATTCGCGACCCAGCTCTAGCTCCGGATACCCCGCTCCAGATCCGAACCCGCCCCAGCTCCGGAACCATTTCATCTCACAGTTGAACCCGCGCCTCGACCCGCCATCCGCTCCATCCGAACCGCTTCTCCAACCCGGTGCACTCTCAAACCACACGCGGATCTAACCCGCCCCATATTCGACCCATGACCCGAACTGTCCGCTCCATTTCGTCTCACATAAAACCCGCGCGTCGACCCGTTTCGCGACCCACGATCCGACCCATCGACCCGCGTGTTTCTGATGGAAATTCTTACATTTCAGCCCCTAAACTTCCGAAAACTATCAAAAATCACCCAAAAACCAACTTTCCAGCCAAGAACACGAAAATATTCCAACTTTTCCAATTTTTAACCCATTTCTTCAACCTTTTCCAACCAAATCTTCCACAAAATTAATTCTTTTCATTTCTTTTGATTTAGATCTTAGATCTAATCTGAAAAGATTAATATTCCTTACTTTACATCACATGTTTTGGTATTTAATTCATCAATTTTTCACTATAAATACCAACCCAAACTTCTCATTTTTTACACACCATTACATACAATTCTACACCATTCTACACCATTTTCTACACCAATACATACCAAAACCATCTTACACCAAAAAACCTACCAAAACATATACCAAATATCCAACACCAAAAACCCATTACACCCAACACCAAAAAACCATCAAACCTCATCTTGCCGCAAAGAACAAGAATCGACGCTTCAAGAAAAATACCATCTTCTTCCGTTGTCGATAAGTTCTTTTGAAATTTTCATTTCAATTTCATTTTAAATATTTCGTATGTTTAAATATAAAATGAATGATTAATTTCTTGTGCTATTTATTTAACGATCACTTTTTTCGTTATTATTTCGACTAAATTTATTTGTGCCGTTATACTAAAATTCCAAGACCTCCAAATTAAACCGTGACAAGGAAAACAAATGTGGACTATATTTAACCAAGACATTACTAATTTCTAACTTTTTATTTATTGTAAAAACCCTTTATCGTTGATAATGGCGTTTATTACATCTAACTTCTAACTTCTAACATTTATTTTATTTACTGCTTTTTGTCTATTTAATTTTTGTCTAGTTTAATTATTTTTGTGCTTTATTTTTAGTTTCTTTTTAAATCCCTTTCCCATCTCCCCAAATATAATTGACATAATTTAAACGTTAATCCAAGGACCGTCAAAGTTTTTTCAACAATTGGTATCAGAGCTCGTGTGATTTAGTCTGAAATTTTTGTCGAAAACTTTATTTGTGTAGCGTTTTTATAACCAACCAATAAGTTTTCCTTAAAAATTTCATTTTAATATCACTTGTTCAAAATCCTTTCTAAACAAAAAAAAAATTAAAAAAAATTTAAAAAAAAAAATTAAAATCTTAAAATTTTCAAAAAAAAAAAAAAAAAAAAACACAACCCAAAAATGTCTTCCACAACCTACTCAAGAGCTCCATATGTCATCGATCAGGTATGGTCTATGATCTCAGAAATCGGTCTTTCGAAAACACCATTTGAGTCCCACATGACTAAGATTGAGAACAGTTT